>OY735215.1:15370267-15375267 GCA_963457665.1 Thysanoteuthis rhombus | reverse complement strand
CAGTGTTAGTGAACGTTGATATTTGACGTTCTGTCCCAACACGTGTTTATTCAATGAATTTGCGAAAACAATAAAACTATTTCATTAGATGAAGTATTGTAAATCATTTTTAGAAATCTTTTGCTACTATTTACCTTCAATCTAATTACTGTTGCTTTTTATTGCAACTAACCTCAGACTGGACTCTCTTCAGCGTTAGTAGATCAATTTACAGGGCAGATTAAAATAAAGATTAAGTTTCAGGTAAGAATCAACCTCTCTTATGTCGGAGAGTGGCTCGTTCAACCCGCGACCGTTCGTTATTCACTCAGTGCAGAGGGGAACCAAGCTTGATTTTAGTTGCGATAGAAGGCAACAAAAATTAGAATGGAGATAAATAATAGCAACAAATGAAAAACAATGGACAACCAACCAGTTTCAAGTGAGCTTTTTTCTCTTATGCTAGATCTGGGCTTGATATTAAAGATTGGACTCAAAATACTACCGTTCCTGAAAAGTTGTAGGTCTATTGCTGAGATGTTCCTTTCATAGAATCGAGCTAATACGAGAAAGTAAGATTGTTTTGGCATGTTAGACCTTCCAGCATTTTGTAGAAAAAATGCTTATCCTGGCGCTTTATAGATATTTCACAAACACTCTACATTTAGGAAAGATTTGAGACTGTTTCACAAAATCTATTTTTTCTCCTGATTCTCTTTATGAACTTGGTGATCTGATCATTAATCTATCATCGATTCACGCACTTATCATACTTCATAGCGTTATTTTGTTCCATTGTCTTGCTTAATGGTATATATCACTCACCTTCTCTCACACGCACAAAATAAGCGGAATAAAGTGTTCATAAGAGAGAGAAGGAAAATGGATGCGAAAGGGTTAAATGAAAATAGTGAGAGAAAATGAGAGTGCAAAAAAGAGAATAGAGAATATTCCAATGTTTCCATTTATGTGTGTGAACGTGTGTTTGTGTGTGCGTGTGTTGGTGTATCTTCATAAACAGGAAAAAATATGTCAGTTGCGACTTATCTGTATGTAACTATGTAGGCACATATGCACACCTGTGTGTGTGTTTGTGTGTGTGTGTGTGTGTGTTCATGCACAAATGTCCACATATCATTATGGACTGTGGTGAACTTTTCGATTGATGGGATGATATGCAAGTGGAAACAATGCCACCAAAGGTCAACCTTCTCCGATTTATAAAGCCTGACTTTTCTACGTCTTTGCTCAGTTTAGTTTTTCTTTGCCCGTTTCGAGCTGCTTTGATTCGGGTTGAAGCTGAAGCTGATCTTTACAATGAATGATGGCGCAGTAAAGAAAGGGATGAACATTGATAGGAACCAGGTTAAAGACACAGAACACATAGATAAGTACGGACAATCTTAGATAGAAACATTTTTGAATAGATAGATAGATAGATAGATAGATATGAAGAGACTAAAATAAGAAAGGGACAGACATGACGGCAAGAATAGTAATATTTATTCAAATCCGACTAAAATCCTCCTTTTTTATGAAGATACTCTTCATGATGGTGTTGATAGTGCTGGTGGCTGTTGTCAAGAGGGGAAGTTTTAATGGCTTGAATGATAGCGATAAGACTTGAATGTCAATATTCAGATGACGGTCTTGTAATGCACAAAATATTCAACAAATATGTTAAGGCTAATTATCTTATTAATTACAATGTCCAGCTTCTTCAAATCAGTGTAGGATTACTGCTCGCATAGATTATGATCACAGTTTGACAATGAGTATATTGAATGGAAGTGATTGATACTTTACTAATAATTGAATGGAATTGTCTTGGTTCAGTCAAACGAGCATACTTTATCGATCACATTTTTTCTCTTTTTCAAGCGTTTTATTTTTAGTAGTTGACGTTTGGTGATTCAACTTATGTTTGGAATTCTATTTGCTAAAAACTATGAGAAGGCCACCAGTATGTTCCAAGGGTGATGACAACTAAGATTACCCATTATCTCATGTTTCTGCTAGTTTATCGCCCTATGTCTGTATTTTCCCACTCTCTTTCTTATCCTTTCAACTTGCCGGCTCATGATCTTATCTGAATATCATACAAATCTGGATGATCGTACGCGAACATTTTCTTACCACCAACAGTGAACTACCAAACTTTTTTTCTGTCTCTTATTTCACTCTTATTGAAATATCCTATTTTCTTTTTTAAAACTCATATTTTTTTATTAAACTATAATATCTCCTTTTTCCTCCTTCCTCTCTTCCTATCTTCTTCCTTTAAACTACCAAACCACCTTCTCTCCCCTCTTTCTTTCTAAATAAATACATATCTTGAATAAAATTAGCACTATTTTCATTTATCTAACTTATCATTAATGAAATAAGTAATATCTTGAATAAAATAACTAACAATTTCATTTATTTGATTTATTGTTATAAAATAAGTAATACTCTAAATGAAAAAAGTAATATTTCAAATGATGTAATTCATAAAAATAAATTATCATATTCAATAAAATAAATAAATTTTTTCGATTAATTTTCGAAAAAAGTAAGCAGTATCTTTTCCTGAAAATCACTTTGGTTTGCTTAACTGGATCTTTCTTTACAAACTTCTAATCCTCAAATAAAGAAACGAAGAAAACAAAACAGTGGTACTAAAACTTGTTTGGTTCGTTTTTCGTTGAATCAACCAATGGAAGTGTCAGAACATCACCACGACAAGAGTATTAATAGTTTAGATGAGAATGTTATTGGACATAGCAATTATGATAATATTAATCCCAATGACAGTAGTGTGGAAGAAGAGAACGGGGCGATAGCGTGACTGTTAATCGCCATGACGTCAGAGGTTATTATCGGTATCTCTGTTTTTCTTTTGTGAACTTTCTCACTTCTCATTCTTTCTACTATGCCTTCTCAGTTCATAATTATGTATTCTTGTGAGCTGTTCATTTTAATTTTTTCCTTCTATCTCTTTAACACAAACTCTTTTGCTTTTATCCCTTCTCTCTTTCATTATCATTCATGAATAACTTGACAATAGAATAAACGGCATTTTCCGACATAATCTCCTTCCTTATCTCCATCAATCATATCGATCAAACATTATGCAGTGAGGACTTCAGGACAAAATGCACTTATAACTGGACTTATTAATCCAGCTTCGTAAACATGGAGACATACTGAAAAGCATCTTACCAATATGTTTTAATCTGTAAAGTTTTCAACGAATTTATAATGCCAATGATGACATTTGCATATCAAACATGAAAACTGACATAATCACACGAGAACAAACTCAGTCACAGAGACATCAATGGAATGAGCAATGTTAGGAACAACTCCGAGGGATAGAAAGAGCCCAACATGGATCCGAAAACAGATCAAGTTTTTTTTTTAAATATCATAGAAGTAATTAATAAACAAAAAGGTAGATGGGTAAGACACATTACGAAAGAGAAGGATAACTGAGAGCAGTCATATTCCATATCTTAATTTCATATTTCGTGATATATAACACTCACTATTCTTCCGCCTCTACCCTTCTCTCTGTTAATCTCTGTCTCTCTCTCTCTCTCTCTCTCTCTCTCTCTCTCTCTCTCTCTCTCTCCCTTTCTCTCTTTCCTCCTGTAGAATCTGTCATAAGACGGAGCAATAGAGCGGAATGAATGAGACAAGACAAGTTGTTAAAGTAATTATGGAAAAACTCGGTCTGCTTCCGGATGAAGCGATCGCTTGCTTTCACACTTTTGGTTTTTAGGCGTCACAGTGGCGGTAGGAGTTAAGGAAAAGAAATGGGAGGGGAGCACTTCAAAGATGAAATAAAATAAACTCTGAATCCTGAGGAGTTTTATGTAACTGATGTTCTACTGCATTCTAAAAACATTTTTAACATATCAATTACTGGGTGAACGAACGTAGATATCTGATTAGGTCGATATAAAAAAAAACTTTTCTTGAAAAAAAAAGAAAATCAGTTCGCTGGATAAAAAAAGCAAATTGATGTAATTCGTGATGAACAGCAGGATTTTGAGTTAGAATAGAGGAAACTGTTACCTGCCTTCCGAACGATGTTAACGATACAGCTGAACCTCGAAGTTATCTCCTAATAGCTGTTCCCATTGACCTTCCAACTATATCGTTCCATAGGATAGTGGATCCCATACATAAATAGATACTAAGTATGAACACACATATGAAAAGATTTATACGAAAACAAAGGTATAAACAGACTCAGCTTTGGGGAAAATTCTCATGCAGGTCTTCCGTTTGGCCTAGATTGAATACTCAACTATAAAATGATAGATAGAAAGTATGATGTGAACACATTTCTGATTTGAACTCTTTTGGAATTCCTTTCGTCATTCTTTGACCGAAATTCTAGTCACTAAAAAGTCCTCACTTGACACTTACGGACTCTTTTTGTAGGCATCATACTCTGTACAATCTGCGTATGAATACAGTCTTTTTTTTTCCTTTTTTCTACATCATCATGTAAATGTTTTACATATTTTTTACAAAGGATTTTATTTAAAAATACATTCTGTAGATTTGAATTAGAGTTGGCTTTTGTAGCCTAATCGGCAAAGTAGTGCTGCTGACGATAAAAGATGAGAGTTCAAGTCTTCACGAAGCCTTATTCATTACTTCTGATTTACGCTGCTCATGCAAAGCAACAGAAATGAAATAAATTCAAGTAAAAATTATTAATAATTAAGAAGAAATTCAATCAACATTTTTTTCTTCTCAATTTTCTGATCATTTACAGCAAAGGAATTTTACATTGAAACCAATAACGATAGAAGAGAATAACCGGACAATGCATCTCAGAATCTATCTAGTCTTTCTAGTTGAACCAAGAAAACATGGTCGATAGAAAAAGAAAAATCCCAATACCACCTGGGCCATTTTTTTTTAAATCATTAAATGCTAATTTCTAGCCTGTGGCTGATAAAAGCATCAGTCAATTCAGATAATTGCAAACTCACTTCTAATCCTCCAAATCAGATGCGATG
>OY735215.1:15342767-15365267 GCA_963457665.1 Thysanoteuthis rhombus | reverse complement strand
GAATGGTGTTTCAGTTATTCCATTATAATATTACCCTTCTAGGGGTTTCTTTTGGGTTGATATTTTTTTTAAATGTATAAATAGAATAAAAAGAAGACTCTACAAACTACAAAAATTGACCGACCCAAATGTCCGGAAGAGGAATCTGGAAAAACTAACCATCCGCCTGGAGGAGCCAAAAAAGGGCAGAAACATGAACGTGTTTATTTAGCAATCCTCACTTTATCATATATATATATATATACATATATATATATATGTATATATATATCGAAGCCTTTGCTCTCATCGATAAAGTGTACCATGTAGATATATATTTTAAAATTGTTCGTTATTCCTCTGTACACAATTGTATGAAAGTTATAGAGTGTGATTCTTCCTTCCAGAGGGGATCCTCTTGCCTTGAAAATCAGTATTCGAATCCAATGCCTTGACCTAAACTCAAATACCAACGTGCCATTTATAAGCATGTGCTGGCGTTTCTTTTGAAGAGCAGATTGATTATTACTTATGATATATACTGTCGGAATAGCTGTGTATATGTGTGCCTCATAAAAAATAAAAATGTATATTTGTACGAACACAAGACTGAGATATCACAAATAATTCCATTTTTGGATATACCTATAATACGATTTTATATGAAACATTTTTCATAATATGGGATAACTCTTTCTCTTTTCAGATTCCAAACTCAGTCACTGTTAACAAAACCTCCTAATGTAAATTGAATATGCTCAAATGCACTGAAGAATAGAAGACATTCACAGGTTGATTTATTTGCTCACTCGATATTTTTTCAGCTTTCTTTCTTCGTACATTTTTTTCTTTAATTCTTGAAATTCTTTTTATTCTCTCAAACCGTCTGATGATTTACATGATAAAGTAAACTTTAATTCCAAGTATCTGAAATTCTGATCAGTTATTCTATTGGAAGATATCATTTTCTTCTTGTCGTTCAGCATCTTTCAAGAAAAAAAAATTGTTCATCAATTGGTTCGTTATCAAAAAAGAAATAAAACAGCGACTGGAAATTCCCATTTCTGCTTTGATCGATTCATGTTGCTTGAATTAAGAGGCTCCATTTATTTTCCCTTTCTTCTTCTTATGATTAAATCAGTATACTTCCAATCATTACCAGATTTCATTTGCTTTATACAACAAATGTTCATGTTTCAACATAATCTCTTTCTTTGCCAATGCACTCAGCTCAGTGGTTAATAGTAATCCCATGGATCAAACATTATGTAATGAAAATCTCAGATCAAAATTCAGTTGATAACTGCATGCCAAGCTATAGACTTATTGATCCTACATTACATGTAGGATAAAAAGTTGGAGAATATTTTTGAAATTGACAAAACCAGATGATGTTGCCATGATTTGAATAACACGTGGGATATTCATAAATATTTATCAAGTAATTCAAACTTTCTTTCTCGCATTTGATTTAATAACTTTTCCAACGAACAAAAGTAAAAGAGAAATAGGAAATAAATCATGATTTCAACTTGAGAAAGCTGGTGACGATGTCTATCAGAATATATCTTTGTATAAACTCCTAATATTTATAAGATATCACAAAAAAGCAACTGAGTTTATGTGTGTGTATAATGAAATACCAGATTGTCAGTGTCAGCTCAAACTCAAGCATGGCCCATCACCAAGACTAATGGGACATTGACTCAAAATTCAAGCATTCTGAGAGAGAGAGAGAGAGAGAGAGAGAGAGAGAGAGAGAGAGAAAATGTTTCTATTAACAGATGCCCTTTTTTTATTTCAATCTAAATATTTTCAATCAAAACTGATGAGGAATCAAAACCATAATTTCTTTGAGTCTTTTTGGTGTGGGAGCAAAAGCAATAAAGATCAACCATTATCAAACATTAATAATTTATGATGAATTTGCAAACACAAAAATGATTAAATTCTGCTCAATTCCTTTCATTTTTATAACCAGAACTGGAGTCTAAAAGTTAACGAAACGGAAGTAATGATGTTTATAAAGTTAACTCTTCTCATAACCCAGGTCTTAAAATGCGTAGAGAGATATTTTTAGTTTAAAAGTTACGTAATCTATACCTCTTCGAAAGAATGCAAGTTTTAAAACACGCCATTTTTCACAATAGATCAGGGTGTTTCATAACATAAGCGTGTTTTAAGAACTTACTAAAGAAAAATCTAAGGCTACTATGTGCTATTTAATCATATCTCACTTTATAATCAAAAGCCAAAATGAGTTCTTGCTATATAAAAAATTGATAAACCACAAAATCAATTTCACAGACATCGTTTCACCTTTAGATATGTGGCTATAAACAATGAGATCCTCCGAAAACTTCATCTAACTTTATTAATGTGAGAAATATACACGTATATATTGTAAACTTAAACATCTAATAAAATAATTCCTAAGTCTCAAAATCCATACAGAACAACAGATTGCAGAGGTGATGGCCGAGCAAATTTTTGAGAGATGTTTCCTATTCGATTCATAGAAATGATTTTACAAAAGCGTATGCAATAGTGTCATGAAAATGCGAGGAGAGTTTAGTTGTATAGAAGTAAAATAAAAACATTCTATATTTCCTTTATAATTGTTTTCATCCCAATATAAAATCAAAGCTTTAATTTCCTTTCGAGGTTAGAATATAGAAAATTATGTCCTTCAAAAAATTCTAAAAAGAGAAGTACGAAGCAATTTCTTTCACTGCAGAATCTACTACAAAATGAGGCTTGATGACGAATCAGTGCTCATAGCTGCACCAAGTTTTCACTTTGTTAAGTTAGGCAACTGTCAGTATCGGATGGGTAACCATTTTTGAAACCAGATCATCTCTGGTCTGTAATCCTGTTTACTACTTGATTATTACAGAAAGTGGTTTTATTCCAACTGACGTCCCACAAATAACAACTTTTTATTTGTAAAACCTATTTCTACCCACCCAGTATTAAAACGTTTTCCATAATTTGATAGCTTTTTTAATTGTTAATTATTGCACGAACCATCAACCTCCTGACCCTTAAGCTTTCTCTGGAGGGCTTGCACCTGTAAACATTTTTGCGCCCCTACCATAAAAGTTATTGACCTTTATATTGCTTCGTGGAAATTCGACAAGACATTCCAAAAAGATAAAGTCGCGGAGTTACTCGACTGAATTAGTCATTTGTTTTGGTTTGTTTGTTTTTTGTTTTTTTCGTACATTCTGCTAACTTCCGAATGCAAATGGTTTCTAAAGCTTATATGATTAACACGCTTCCTTGGTTGGGAGCCATGCTTGTGACGATATGCTGCTATAGAAAGCTAGCCTTAATCCCCGTTCAAGTAGCAATCACTGGCACAGTGCTCATTCACACTGCTTATAGCATTATAGGAACGCTGCGTATGAGAATATAGGCGCTTTATTTTCTTTTTTCCAATTATTTCGCTTCAGCTGCTGCTTGCTTCAAGTGAATATCGTAAGGGTTAGCCAACTATTATTCACAGTTATCCAAGCGTTGATTTATAAAGTTCTTGAGCTATGAAATGTCTGCCTCTTTTCTTTTTCTGCATATGCTACAAGCACACATATCAAGTAAATATTTCAAGCGTGCTCAATAACGAACGCCCTATGTCTATCAATATACAGGCATTTTATCATTGGAGCATGAATCTCTGCACAAGATCAATGCGCAAATCACAGTTGATCGCGTTAGGAGAAAGGGGAACCTACCCCAAATTACCCAAAGAAACAATAATTTTGGTCGACAATATAGTTTACTCTAGTTTCTACACCTTAAACGCTTTTCACTGAAGTTTTTGATTTCAGCAATTTGCTCAAGTCAAATACTTGCTGATATAGCTTATTGGGTATACTTTAGGGCCTTCTGTATAGAAGTGAGCTGATTTCATATTCTCAAAATGCTTGTTTCTTTTCGCATCATCAATGAGAGTGGCGTTAAAGTGTCCAATCAAACTGTTAAAGTAAAATAGACAAAACCATTTTTTTAAATATATATATCATTTACCTGTGCTCTGATTCTGCTCCATTTTTACGTAAACTTTTGTTTTTATTAGATAAGCTTTCAATTAAATCCAAACTACGTATTAATCTATTTTTGTAAAAATTGTAGGTAAATCAACGCATATGATATTCCATAGCAAGAATCACCGATGGTCTAAATTGCTGTAAATGTATGAGATGCTTTCGTCAAAATTAGCAGAAATTTACGAACCAATTTCTTTCCATCCTAAACGAAACCACTCTGAACGATATTTATTTTACAAATGACTCTGATTTAATTTAATAGTGGTTGGGGGCTTTCCTGAAGGCTTAAAAACAGTCTTCTTTTTGTCAAATCTCTCAAGACATTAGGCTGGGTCTATTCTTTCTTTTTTGCACTCTCTCTCTCTCTCTCTCTCTCTCTCTCTCTCTCTCTCTCTCTCTCTCTCTCTCTCTCTCTCTCATTGAATGGCCTCCTTGCTTACTCTTTCAAGACTATCGGCCAGGCCTGTCATATCCTCCTTTCCCCTACTCTTCTGCTAAAGGAGTGCAAATACAAAAATATATCAGTCTAGAAATATGAATGTTTTTTTAGATATGTTTGTTTTGGGATATCATCAGGCAGTTCGTCTATACAAATCCAGGTTTCTTTCGTGAAGAATTTTGAATGTTTCCTCGCTACAATTTGGATTATATGTGCATACAACCAAAAGTCGAAGGCCCAAATAACTGCTTCAAGTCCAAATCCTTATCTTGTCCATTCAGCGTCAATAAAGCAGTTATTTGACCTTCGATCTACCGGAAGGCTGTTCGGGTAAGAGTGGCTCTCAGTTAAGGCGGCTATCTATTGGTCTTAGAGACGGAAAATGATTACTTGTGCAAACCCCGCAAATTATTGAAAATGTTTAAATACAAGTTCGTATTAGCCCGTTTTCTTTAATTGTTTATTCTATTTACACTGTTTGGACCAAATGACACATTCACTGTCTGATAATAGGAGGTCATTTAGAGCTTCAAATGATATAACGCATTTATAATTATTTCCGTCGGATGATACATCCATTTCTTAGCAGACATAATTGCTAGTTTATTTTTAATCGTTCGAGTCTTCTAATTCCAAGTTGTTATAATTCAACTCAACTGAAGCTGTTTGAAAGAGTGGTTGGACAGAAAGTCTTAGGACAAAATGTTATGTACGAAAAAAATGCCACTGATATCGTGTAGTATAAAAAAGTCATAGGAGAAAAATTATTCTGCTAAAAACATAGCTTATTTTATTACAAAAAAACTTACTTATCTTGTCTAGCCTCTTTGCGACAGTTTATTTGTTTATTATGCCACAGCAGCCTATCTCATTCTCTCTACAATTGCTTTTATTAGCTGTGTTAATCCACGATAACTTCAGATTATTACAGGAATCAAACGATATATATATATATATATATTATGTATATATATATATATATATATATATATATATATATATATATATATATATATATACTGTGTCATCCACGGACAGCTGTTCGGTTGTATTACAACTCTTCATTGTGGTTATAGACTATCCAACATCGAAACCGTCGCTTCAGACCCAGAGGCAGATAATCTACCGCGCCCTATGCAGAACTGGACGGTCAGTAGGACCGAGTAAGCGATATATTTCCTTACGTATAATTCCCCATCTACCAAAGTACTCCATTCTAGAGTTGGGAGAGCATTGCATAAGACTATACAATTATACCATTAAACATACCAGTTTGCATATATGGCTTTTATATGGGAGGATGTATGAATATTTATGTTTATACGACTTTAAATCTTCCTTTGTTTATTTTCCGGACACATTTGAATGATTGTGGATGTAGATTGATTTATCATCTTCCAATTGTGGAACTTTTTAAAAAAAAACTTTAAAACTCTGAATATAACTATAGAAAAATAAAACATCATTTCTTTTGATGAATGAAAAATAAAATGAAGCTTCTGTCAAGTCATTTGGTAATTATGAATGAGGATTCAGAAAAAAAATTCAATTCGTTAAGATTTTATTGAATTTTCAGAAATGATTGGAACAAATTTTGAAGTGACTATTTTTTCACGTACAAAAATTGTTATTACATTAAAGTATGATTTTACACGGCAATATTGATTTTTTTTAAATGTAGTCGCTATGAATGGGAGAATTCTTTTTATATTTTGATGTTTGATCGCACGGTATTTCTCAGGTGTCATACATTTTTATCACATTAATTTTCTCGTATTTCAATGTTGAATACAAATTTTTAATGTAAATTGTATACGGAGATGTCCATAGAAGCATTAATTGATGAATAATAGATAAATAAATGTTTCCCAGTTGTATTATCTTTTCATTCGAAATTATTGCTTACTGAATTTTTCTTTAAATTAGGCGACGGGATCGGTCGTCTGTCTTCGTCATTTTAAAATATTTTCCTTTCTATCGCCAACAATTTTCGCGTCTGAAATATGGTTGAAGCTGATTATTTCCTGTCTACTACCACACTCCTTAATCGTCGATGCTTCTCAACGCTCACTTCAAATCACAGTTAACGTTCCTACCGGCGAACCCCAAAATTCAAACTGTTCATTATATATATATATATATATATATATATATATATATATATATATGTGTGTGTGTGTGTGTGTGTGTGTGTGTGTAATCAATATACAATAGCATAACATAAACTAATCTCAGCATATAAACAACTTTCAATGCAAAATTAGTTTCATTTGGTGATCAACTGGTATTATTGACGTCCGATTCAGTGTTTGTGTAATTCAAATATGATTGAAATTCAATTCAATTCATATATCTTTTCTTTTTCCTCTTCCTTATTTAGTTGTTGGTCATTATTTGACATGTTTTCTCTGTTTCACATAGTGGAAATACTTTACAGTCTAGTTATTATAAATCATACATCAGCAGAGGATTCCGTTGGCGCTTTCTTTAACATTATGTTGTTAAAACATCAGCACTGAGAGTATTTTGTTCTTACATAAATCTGTTTCCCAGTGTTGGGGTTCGTTTTTAGTTGCTAGTTCAGTTATTCTGGGTTTTGTATATTTCTATATATCTAAGATAATTATGAAGAAGTGATTGGGTTCTTCTTAATGTGGCTGGAGGTATAAAATGATAGTTATATTAATAGTAAAAATGCTACTGCTATTTTTAGAAATTTTATATACCAGTATGTGGGGGCATGAATTATGTTTTTTGAAAGAAATTTTGAGCGGTGCAGGTACTTTAATGCTACTTCTTTTTTTCTATCTAATAATTTTTTTGTTCTATTGACAAAGGTGAAGATTTCAATTTGATCATTTAGGCGTAGGTAACATGGGATTACAATGTTCCTCCATAAGTGAGTTTGTTTTGATATTTTCCATTTTACTGTTGGTGTGAAGTTTCATTATCATTATCCCGAATAACTATAGCTAATTTTCGGTTCGTTCTACTTGAAAATCTTTACACAGTGGATTGCTGGGGATGTTCTATTAATTCTAAAATTTCCTTATGTGGGTTTTTACTTATATTTACTTATCAGTGGAAATGCTTGTGTATACTAGAATTTTCCTACCTCTACTTTTTTGTTGTTTCTATGTTTTACTCTCTTGGATTTTACTTTTTCATCATATTCAAAGCAAGTTCCAGTAAAACCACTGTCCGTAAAAGCTTTCGTATATTTACTTTTGGAAATCGTTTTCTTTGAGAAGTTGTATATTGGCCTTCAGTCAATTGAGTTGGAGATATGTGACATACGGGCGTTATTATTTAGATTGAAAGTAACATCTGAAAAATGTAAAGTTTTTACGTTGACCTTAATATCAACTTTAAAGTTCAATTTTTTCATTTATATATATATATATATATATATATATATATATACGTGAATTGTATAATTAGTTATTGTCATACTTCAAAAGGGTTGACTTTGTTATCGCAATAAGTCAAACATAGAAAAGAGAGAGAGGGTAAAAGAAAGATTGATTCTGTGACGCCATGTCGTTTCAACCTGCGTTCCACTTTTTATTCCTTTTTTGTCTTCACTATTTTTTCTTTTCTACTCTTCTCAGCCCTGATCACTTTTAGTAGGAACTTGAAACTTCGCACATACGCACGCACACACCCCTCCAATAAGTATGGGAACATTTTTCTTTCAAATTAGGCTTAGTGGCTGAAATTGCTGCATTTAGAGAGGAGTTTGACCCGGAAGCAATCAGGCTTGTAAACACAGTTTAGTCTGTTTTCTTCTTTTTTTTTCTTTCTTAATTGTGTTCGAGAATTAATTTTTGAGAAAAGAATGATATGACATAAAGGAGAAATAATCTCTCTCTCTCTCTCTCTCTCTCTCTCTCTCTCTCTCTCTCTCTCTCTCTCTCTCATTATCCACCTCCAATCAAGATAACCGCTTTTTTTATCTGTTATAAACACAGTTTATCTATCTTTAACCACTCTCTTATCCTTACAAGAACCTTCAAACGATTCAAAGAACCATAGAACCGTCAGTTTAACTCACAACAAAAAAGTGAGGGTTGTTTGTCAATGAAAAATCAAATTTTACGTATATATTATGACTTTTTTTTAATATCTGTGAGAAAGCTGTTTTAAGATACTCATTGACTACTTGGCTACTCATTGAAAAACAAATCTTGGAAATAAGTTGATCATTATACAAAATACATTTCCTTTGAATGCATATAGTAATATAATTTTAGCAATTTTGGTTTGCCTTTTACGCCCAAAAGATTGTTTTTAACAATTCATATTTGCCTTTCAGGAACAAATAATCGTTTTTCAACGATTCCTGTTTGCTTATCACGTACAAAAAATTATTCTTAAAATAAGTCATGATTGCCAATCACGTTCCAAAGATTGTTTTTCAAACAATTCATGTTTATAAACACGCACAAAAGAACCAAGCAAAAAGTATCTTTTGTGACCGGTTTAAAAATTCAATAATATAAACTAGTTCTGCAGCCATTCACTTCGAATCTCAGGATTTAGTTCAAAACTCTAGCCACGTTGCAGTGATATCAATGGTTTAAATAGGTATTACTAGAAATATGTTAATTGCATATTTATAAAATATACTGAAGGCGGCTATTAGTATCAGGATTATGAAATCTAGGTCTTAGAATGTTGATGATATTGTTGGGCTCCCCGCTAATGCCAACCAATTTTGGTTAGTATCATAGAAATGAATTTATTACTCTAACCGACGGCCATAAAATACATTTCTCGCTCAGCAAGCTTAAAATTCTATTTCTCAAGAACATGCTTGTGTGAACAGAGTAGATATGCATGGAAGGGATCTATGAAGAGTGAGTCCAGCACCGAACACCCCCTCTCTCTCTTTCTTTCTCTCTGTCTCACACTCTCTCTCTCTTTCTCTCTCTCTCTCTCTCTCTCTCTCTCTCTCTTTCCCTCTCTAATAATTTCACACACCAGATGAAGACAGCCATTACTATAAGCGAAACATACAATCTATATAACGCCTACTTATTTAATAAATATCGATTCCATCCTAACCGGCGTCTTTTCGTCGATGCCAAGGGATATAAATAACAGTAATGATGCAAAGTCTATAAATAACAACATTTCAAGGACGTTGATAAAATGATCCGGAAACAAGGCCAGTCAGCCTTTACTAACTTTTGGAAGCTGGTTATAAAACCAACGCTAAAAATAGTCCAAAATCTTCTGCATATCAAGAAATGTGTTTGTGCCTTCAGCCAGCATTTATGACCGACAGAAAGGATGAAGAAATGTTTCCTGCACATCAATATTAAGAAAAACTGTTTTTGTACAGTAGCGATATAGGCAGGTACAATCTTACTGACATATATTCAGTCGAATATTCTGTCCTGATGGTGGCAACGTTCTCTCTGACTTCCCTTTTATACCTTCAGGTCAAAATATTAGAGTGAACTTTTCATGGATGTCTTCCCAATACGGAAAGTGGAATATTGAGTTGGATTTTCTCGTAGATTGTCCGACGGCAGCATAATTACGTTGAATCATAATGGCATTCGACTCGTAAGAAGCATGGGTTAGTCAACGGCTCGATGTTTTTGGCTTTTGTTATGCCGTTAAAGAGAGAGAACAACGTTGGACACCGTCGACTAAAACCGTCACCAGAACTGCCAGAATAGGTCTCTTTAGTTTTCAAGTTGGTCTGGCTGGATGGATGGATGAGTGGATGGATTGATGGTTGGAGAGATGAGTTGCTGGCCGGCTAGGGATCATGCGTATGGGCTGAACCAATGAAGCGAAACGGCTGACAGGTCCAACATTTACTCTTTGTTATATCAAGAAAATAGTTCTGTTTTTTCTGAAAATTCACCCTCCCGTGGATATTCTTTTTTTGTAGGATTCAATTTACAATGTAAGTAATCTTAAACTGATCCCTCGGTTTGTGTTTGGCTGCATTCACATTTCTTTTCAAATTGAGACTTGTTTAAGTGATCATTACCCAACAAAAGGCGAAAGAAGTACCTTTTTTAATTTTTTACCCCCAACATGGCATGCTTCCAAAAAATGTTGGTCATGTGACGGTTCCCAACCAGATTTATAAGTATTACCTTTATCATGATAAACAAACGCCGTTGATCTCCCTTAAAAGGACAAAAGTGTTGTTGATCAGGCGGCAGTTTATTCCACTGAAAACTTCAAGGAATTTAATATAATTCACAGATTTTACAAGCCCTGCACGGACATTTTTTTTATTTGTTGCCAGTTATTGTCAAATCCATGTAACATTATCGATGTTACAATAACGATTTATCATTTCTTGGTTTGAAGCTCTAATTTATACATTATACGTTATGGCTTTGCTATCGTTTCTTGTAGGGATGTTACAGAGATGAAAATATGAACAGAACAGTCAGCAATTTGAGTGGGTAAATCAACCTGTTAAATCAATACCATTTTATTAAAGAGTTCAAAGTCAGAAAGCACTCGTGAGTTGTGAATTCAGTTTAATGATAAAATCGAACAAAAATAAAATATAAAAAACACATTGCAAATGGTTCCACATGGTCGTATAGTTGTTAGGATAAAAGAATGGAACAGACATTTGAAGTCCATGTCAGCTGGTGGTAGAGATTCTTTCCCGGCTTATATTCAGGAAATCTGTTGATTCTGAAGTTTTCAGGACGGTGACACTAGATTTCTTATCAAAACGAAACACCCTGATATTGTCCTTCAGTTCAAGGATCACAATTAAAAAACAATGTCATTGGTTACCATGTTGATATTACTGAAAATGCATAACATTTTATGCGGTTTTAAGATGCTATATTTGTGACAAAAGATACAAACTTACAACTAGCAGTGTGAAATACGTCTTTTGAGGGGTTAGTGTTGTATTGACAAAGATCACTCGAACACAGAAAGACCTCGGGTAATGACAATCTCGGAACATAAGGTTATTTCTCTTCCAATTAGTCCTAAACTTCAAAAAGAAAAAAAGACAATGATATTCAAAGAGTATTGGAATCGATAGAACATTGGACATGAAACCAAATATAGTAAATATTTTGGACTGCTTATGGCTCGAAGGTTGCATGGGAAAGTATTTTGAATGAATGGATCGGCGTTGAATCTCTGTGAGTACAAGACGTAATACGCCATTTAGACGAGTGTCTTTCTTCTGTCATAAAATCCTCATATTTACAAGTAAAGTTATCCTTAGGTAAGCAACTATTTAATAACCATAAAATATATCTTTTGCTTAACATTAATGGTGCCATCAGATATCGAACTACCAAATTTGTTGCAGCAATTCCACGGTAGATGCAAATCAGTGAGATCATATCGTATTGAGGGCTGATATCTCATCTACTCTTTCATACTAATTTCATGAATACATGTGAATTTAACACCAATTTCACTCAGTCCCATCACTAGACACCGAATAGATAATTTGTTCGTCATATTGCAGTTATGGACAACGAAGAGACCAGAACAGAACTATGAAAATCTTCATTGTGGCTTTTTAAAACATAAGGACAGTCGAGAAAAAAATTAAGTTCTAGGTCTCTCTCTCTCTCTCTCTCTCTCTCTCTCTCTCTCTCTCTCTCTCTCTCTCTCTCTCTCTCTCTCTCTTTCTCTCTCTGATGGATTTAGATGAATGAAGAACAATGAGAAAGTTATATTTATTTCTTCAAAACTGAGTCAATAGCTAACTTCGAGAGTCTCCCATTTAAAAATAGTTATTTCTATGCTCGAACACATATCAAATAATCGCACCAAAACCATATTTATCCAAAAGCGAAGTTTGAAATGATGGTGATTTATTATACAGGAAAAGAGAGAAGTTTACCATTTTAAGAAATTCTCAGAGAGAAGATACTACTTAAAGAGTTTGTAAGGTTTTGGTCTGGGCCTCCCTTGAGCAATGTCCTCAGCCACCTATCACTGTATCTTAATCACCGAAGTGTTAGTAATGAAGAGTTTCAAATGGAAACCCGCTTCTAAGTATAATTGAGAACCAGCTCAACACCCGGCAACAAAAAGACCCCATTAGTTCTGAAAATACGGATCAACAACCAATACATCATCCCAATGGTAATCTATGCAGCGGGAACATGATATCTAAATAAAAGACTGGTATTCCAACTAAGAACCATGCAACGTGCACAAGAAAAAAAAACGTGCATGAGAGACAACGTGACAGGACAGAATATTCGAGGAAAAATAAAATTCAGATGCATCATGTGTCCATTAGAAATTTCAAATGGTAATGGCCAAAACATGTTTCAAAAATGTCTGACGATTGCTACACGACACGACTCACAATGAGGATCCCCAGAGATCTAATGTAAAATAGTGGACGTTGAAAAATAAGACGTTTTTGATGAATTCAGGAGAAATTGGCGCAGCGAAGTCCACGATCGAGAGGTCTGGTAGATCTAGGGGAAGATCTATAACTATTGACGGACCTTAAAGGCTGCTGCTGATGTGATCCCCACTTTTGCTGTAGTTACTCACACTCTACTGACTTGATATTTCTTGAAATTTCCCTAATCATTTGAAAATACTAAGTACTTTTTCCAATCAATGCAGGTTACACCTCTACCCCTCTTAAATAATTAAAACTTGATTTTCAGTCGCCAATTTATAGTCTACCGATGGTTGAATTCACAGACATTTGCAATAATGTTTTTGGTCAGAAAATAAAAAAATAACTTCTTTGGAATAAATAATTGGCTTTCGTTGGATGTCGCAGAAAAGAAAAAGAGACTTTATTGTTGTTTGATTTTGTAAAAATTCTCTAAAAGTGAAAGTTTTTTTCGGAGCCAAATGATTTGTCACTCCCATGAAAGATGGTGCTGTCAAAAAAAAAAGAAACTGTTAATGAGTGGTTGTTCTATATTGAATTCTTAGGGCCACAAACTCGGATCGAAATTCAATTGACACTTTTTTGCTAATGCCATTTAGTCAAAAGTAACTATACATACTTGAAATTCTTACCCGTGGGATTTTCAACCAAACTTATTTCAAAATAATTTATTCACTCCTTCGTTCATGTATGAATGTTGATAACCTGAATTTGCAATAAAATGTTTTGGAAATATATTTCAAGCGAGAAATGTCAAATTTCTGGAATGAGATATCATCACGACTGAACAACTAAGATCTCCCCAATATTTTTGGTTTCATCACATTTCAATCGGTTTCCACGTCTTGTATGCTCAAGCATGTAATGCAGCCTGGAAATTTGGAATGGGATCTTCTGAGAATGATGTTTTATCTAAGTTTATGAACCCTATGAAGTCGAGGTTTATCTAATCAGTATTCAAATGCAATTAATTCACCATATGCTGTCTTCTTTCGGTCTATGACGTAACAACGAACTGAGATACAAGAACATTCCCAAATGTTCAAACGTCCAGTAAGCGAATGGAACTTATAAAGCAAGGATTCTAATAGAAAGAAGTAACTCGAATTCCCACTGGTGACTTTTTCTGAATTTCAGACAAGGTTTTAGAGAGGTCAACTTATATATTACCGAATCAAAAAAAAATAGCACTTGGTGATTCAAGACTAATTATAATTCAAAAAAATATTTGATTGGTTAAGAAAAAAATATCAGGCGACGTTTGGATTAGTAGAAATATTAACTTTAATTCAATTAATTCTAATGATATCGGGAAATGTAAGTTGAAACTAATATACATGCCAACTATAATCACAAATATCGGTAAATTCAGTTTTCAACAGAACCGAACGCAAAGCTGAGAAAATCTGCTTCTAAAACAAAATGCTGCTTTTTAAACTGTCTAAGTTTCCAGGAGATAAGCGTTATTTATTGATTGATTATGTAAGAAATGACTGTTATTCCCTTTAAACTTTGCTTTTGGTATCAGAACATAGGTTCTTTGTAATATATCAATTTTGCCTCTGATGGCATGGGGAAAGTACTTGAAGGCTGCAAACCTCTTATCTTGAGAAGTGACAAATTGTTTCACAAGGTTTGATTTCATGTGCAGTGGTGGCACCAATCCCTTCCAAGGGGTCAACCCTTAGTTCATCCCCACATAGAATTTGGGTGGCTATAGTCTTCCCCGCCTTTAATTGTGTCTCTGATGTGTCTCTGATGTCAGAAGACGAAGTAACTTGGAGACCGATCAAGAACCCCACCATTTTTGAGTAAGTCTCCAATGACTTTCTAGCCATACTCATAAAACTTCATGGAGTTTAGCAAGGTCTCAACTTTTGTATTGCAATTGAAATCATGTGCCCACAATGTGTCATGATTTCCGATAAGCATGCTGTAATATGCCTTGTAGGCTTTGCACGTCTTAGCTGAGAAATGTCTGTAGCAAAGGTAAAAGCCTTCGTTGGACCGAAGATAAAGAGGATTCTGGAATGTAAAGAATTCCCCAAGAATCTTACTTCGAATGAAAAGGGATCAGTACAGCTTTATCGCTGGGGTTCGAGGTTTCCATGGCTATCAAGGCGAAAACTATGAGCTGGTTGAGATTACGGAGAATAATAACGTGGAAATAGGTTGCAGTCAGTTCCTTGAAGTCCATATCCTTGCCAATCATCTTGATGAATTCAAGAAGATCAGAGCGTATTCTGAGGAGCGAGGCGAACGCTTCCATTTGTATATACTGAACTTTGAACGCTGGAAGCAAGGAATGAGCAGTTAATGAGAGATCATATTTTGGAGTTTGGTTCATGAAGATGAATTATAGTGCGATTTTAACTCTCGAAAAAGCACTTCCTTTCGAATCTTTTATTAGCACTTTTTTTGACATTACTGTACATGCGTGTTAATCTAGATGTATATGTTGCTGTTTTTCTAAAATAGATCTATTTTCTACGTGAATAATTCAACTGTTATATTACAGGAAATAAATAAATATCAAAATATCAAAGTTTGCAGGGAATGACAGCCATTTGCTATACTTTTTTTACATAAGCAATTAGAAAAATAACACTCACTAACAAGTAACAAAAATTGCGTTGCACAGTTTTATAGATGGCAGACGATGTTAGCTCTTCAGTTTATGTTAAACAATGGTAGCGGTTATTCCTCTATCAAAAAGAAATCCATGTAAAAATGCAGTATAAGATTACAGTTGCATTTTATTGTAGGTACGAATTTGTTAAAATCTACATAATCTATCTCAAAATGAACCATGTCTTTGTACAGAAAAGCAGATATTCTTATGTAACATGTCTTTTTACACCACTGTTTATCAGCTACGACTGCATTCAAGTGTTTGCATACTGTGATGGCTCCTTTGTTATTTGGGTGAGGCAGAGATAGTGTGAAATATTTATCTGAAACTGACGCATGCTTGTGTGATAAGAAGTGACTATGTCAGAAGATAATGTTGAATCAGCATTGCTTTTAGTAAGGTCATGTCTAGAGTCATGGGATCAAACGGACATACAGAGATCATCTCGTAAGGCAGGAAGAAATGAAACGAAAGCAGAATCAAGATAACGGAAAGCGATAAAGACGCCGAGGGAAATGGTCACGCTGATTCCAGGGAGCTACATAGAATAGCAAAGAAAACGGAAATTATAATGTGGAAGTTGCAACACTTTAGCAATAACTTCTGCTGGGAGCTTGAAATTCCACAGATCGTAATAGCAGTCGACATGACAATCCTAATACTAAACCTAAAATGGCGGCAAGATTTCAGAAGCGGTAGAAATCGTCAGAACAGTGTAAAGATTCTCCATTTTGCATACACATTAAATTACATTGCACATGAAATTAGTATTAACCACTCACTACATTCACGATTTTTAGATCTTGTGATAATCACAACATTATGTGACTTGGATCAGATTTTAAAAGGGTTAAGTGAATGTTCACGAACGGAACTCTAAGATTTTTCCGTTTTTCTTAGTTTCAGGATTATTGAGCAAGGCTAAAATATGTTTCAAGGGATAAATGTTGCCATAGAAATTACTTTTTCATAATAGATGCAAATATGCTTTTCATATATATATATATATATATATATATATATATATATATATATATATATATATATATATATATATATATATATATATATATATATATATATATATATATATATATATATATATATATATATATATATATATATATATATAAGAGCACTCTGGTGGATGAGGAGTTTCTGCGTAAAAATGAATATATCGCTTAAATTCAGCCTGCCACCCAGTTCCGTAGTCCAGAGGTAGAATATTGGCCTCCGGGTCAGATGTGAGGGTTTCAATTTTGCCTCGCGGTACTGGATTGGTTAAAGTCTACAGCCACACTGAAGATATGTAATGTATCGAAACAGCTGTCTGTGGATGACACAATATATATATATATATATATATATATATATATATAATATATATATATATATATATATATATATATATATATATATATATATATATATATATATATATATATATATATATATACGCCATAGCCAAATGATGATAAAAACATGTATTTCACACAACAAATATATACTGTACAACTCGTAAACAATTGAATAAGCACAAACACAGTCTTTTGCCTCTGACTTCATCCGTATATTCATCGCTCTAATTTAAGGCTTTTTAAGAAGCTAATTGGACAACTCTGACAGATAACAATGTTAGCAAGATAGGAAAAGACTTGGTTTAATTCATTCATCATCTAATTCAAGTTTTAATTTTTTTTTTTCTTGGAGTTTAGCATCAAGAACAACAAATCATGCACCAAAGAACGTCTTTTGCCGATTGCATTAAAAGTTTGTTCTTCTAGCATGGAGCTCCTTTTTTTAGCTCTTGAAACCAAACCATACAAGCTATTCTATTCGTTCAAATACTTATGAGCAGTGCTGTACACTCACATGCATATATATATATATATATATATATATATATATATAGATAGATAGATAGATAGATAGATATAGATATAGATATATATAGAGAGATAGATAGATATAGATATAGATATATATATATATATATATATATATATATATATATATATATATATATATATAGATATAGATATAGATATATATTCTGACTGTGACATAGAAAATATGCAGTAAACTTTCCTGCCTCAAACTGAGCATCGTATGTTAGTTGATAGTACATTCCCTATATTTTCAGAATTGATTTGACCTTCAAGCAATAAGAAGAGAGATTCACAAAATATAGACTTTCAGTCTTGTTATCTGATTTGATGGGGAAAAAAAATCATCCTATCAGTAATTCGCTACTTTTATCAGCTCTATATTTTATCAACCTTATCGATATTTTTGGATTGTATTTTAACTCGTAAAGTATTCGAGTTATGTTTACTACGATGCATGCAGTGGTTCCTGAAGCAAGTGTGTCACTTCTTGAAAAAATTGTTTAAAACCAAAGTTTAATAACTGCTGACGAGAGTTGATGATGGTATGCCAGAAAATATCCATCTTATGATGTGAATTTCTTATGCGTTCCCAGAAATATTTTTATTTTCTTTTGTTATATATACTTTTTTCATAAGTCAAACTGATAATCTGTGATTACTGGCTTATAATTAGTAAAGATTTTCATGATTACCTTTTGAAGAATTTCATAATGTGCTGACTTTTAAGTTTTGTCAATGTCGAATTTCAGGTCGTTCACAGCTCTTGATAAAGATTGAAACTATTCTCAGAGTTTTTGATAATTTCACTGCCTTGTGGCTCTTTTTGATTGGAGCAGAATATTAGGAAATTTGTGGAAAATAATTTTGATTATTGCATAATAATATTCAATCGTTTGTTTCTTTCCTATTCGCTTCTGATAAAGGGGTCTATGAGGAAATACATTATATAATCTTTTAAAACTGAAACCTAGATGCTTTTTTTTCTTGATTCTTTGATTGGTTTCTCACTTGTGCATTTCCTTTTCAGTTTTTTTATCTCTATTACTGTTACAATTTCTTTTTTCAGCTCAGCTTGAAAGCCGATATTATTGCTATTCAAGAAGTTAACGAACTACCATCGCATTATTTCATATTTGTTAATATGGGAAAACGGCAGGATTAAAAATAACGCGAACCAAAGAAAACTGTTTGACTGGATATGCTTTAAAAACTGTTCTATGTTTTCTGTAGAAAATTCTATACTATCTAAAAGCAATTCATACGAGTCGTCATTCGTAGACACTTTGCACATAATCAAATTTGCAGTGTTTTCAACTATTGATAGTTGAACATGTCAACGTATTAAATAAGTAAACATTATAAGATGAATGGAAATATGATATATCAGCGTATAGAATTTCAATCAATTATAAAAATGTCAATGTTTAATTCTTAGATATTTGCATTCATTTTGAAGCACATGGATAGCTTCACAAACCAACTTTGAAAAATATATATACATAGATGAATCAATAAGTTTGTAGACCAATGATGAAAAAAGCATTCATTTTACTCAACAAATATTTAATTTTCAACATAATCCCCATTTTCTCAATCTTGATTAAACACCCCTCCATCAATCACATATATTCAATGATTACAACTGTACACACTCTATGAATAGAGGGAAGAACTTTCACTTCACGTTTCGTACCTTAAAAGGGGAAATGTTTCCCTTCAATTTTGATCCCTATATGAAAAAAAAAATATATATATATATATATGTGTGTGTGTGTGTGTGTGTGTTTGTGTGTATGTGGGTGTATGTGTGTGAGTGTGTGTGAGTATGTGTGTTTGTGTGATCTACCATGTTTATATAATTGATTCTAATGTTCGTATATATATAAATACATACATACATACATACATACATACATACATACATACATATATATATATATATATATATATATATATATATATATATATATATATATAAAGAGAGAGAGAGGGAGAAAGTGATTGAGAAGGGATGTTTGTGTGTGTATGCGTGCTATATATATATAAGATTGATCTATGTGAGGAAAACAAAACAGTTTCTGTGCATATGTCTGGATTAATTATTTGAAAGTCTCATGGAAGCACCTACCATAATGCAATGGTAAGCGCGACAGTCTTTTTATCATTTTCATTGACTGCCTTTCGTAGTGTACAACACAATTTCTTTAGAAAAATATATATAAAAATATACACGTGTCATATGTGTAAATACACACATCTATGGATACAAATGAATATATATGTATACGTGTGTGTGTGTGTGTGTGTGTTCTGAAATGCATGTAGCATCCACGCGTGCAGATGACATTGTCAGTGCATTGCATCGGTTTAACTTACACATTTAAACAGATTTGTTCACGATTATGCTAGTTTAATAAAACAACTCTTAACATATGAGCACAAATCATGATGAAATACTAATTCCCCTTTAAATATCACCATCACATTTCCTTAATGATACCCAATGATGGTTGAATGATATAGAACCATCAACTTTGGAACATTCTTTAAAAAACTTGATGACATTGAAAGAGGGTTGGTATGCAAACTAGAGAAAAAACACCCAAATTAATTTATGGATAGAATTTGTCTGTTATTTTCATCTATGTATTTTAAATATATATACAAATACATGTACAAATACTCATTGATATATTTTCGCCAATGCATACACACTAAGTTGAATAAGCTCGTGTAAACACACATATACATATACAAAACTACTCACGTACTCATATATTAATGTACGAATATATACATCAGCGGCTGTACTGAATCGATACATATCTATCTATGTATATCGTTCATATATATATATATATATATATATATATATATATATATATATATATATATATATATATACATATATATATATATATATATAAATATTTTTCGGCATATAAGCTGCATCAGCATATAGAAAGCACCCAGAATTTAGCTTAGAATATGTTCGAAAAGTAAAGTTGAAGAAAATCCTTCCCCGAACTCCACTGGTGGAATTTCGTAGATCCCCCAATTGATCTGAAGTTTCAACATCACTGTGTTGGTCATGGGGGATTCTGAGGGTCAAATTTCATCTTTAAAGAAAGGTGCATCTCATAAGCTGTAAATATATATGTAAATATATATATATATATATATATACATACATATACATACATATATATATATATATATATATGTATGTATATGTATGTATATATATATATATATATATATATATATATATATATAATGTATGTATGTATGTATATGTGTGTGTGTGCATATGGACTTTTCATTTGAATACATACAAGTAATTATGTGTATATGTATGCATAAATATAATGGGTTTGCTAAAATGAGAAAAAATAATTACAGAATGTAAATTTTGTTTGTATAGGCATGTACATATTTATTTTCTATGAATGGGTTCGTTTGTGCATGCTTGCATATATGATATATGCACTCACAATTGTATATTTAGATGTATACTTACGTTTGTACAAAAATACATAATATACGTATCCACAAAAAGGCATATTTATAAACCTATATTTTCAAAATATATCATAATTTAAAAACCACGGAAATAGATATAAAGGCCTATTTGATTGAAATATAAACACGTGTATGAATATTTGCTTGAAATGTATGTACACATGTGTGTCTATATAAATGCTATTAAATTCTCAAATTCTAACATACAGACACATCTTTATACTCATACCCATGCTTACACTTCAATGTATGTAAGAACGTATGTGTGGATGCATAGTATGAATGAATAACTTTTTTAACAATCAGGAATGTTTTGAAAGTTATTGATTTTTTTTTCTATTTTCCTACAATCGATCTCCTTCAAAATTTGTTTGATTTTTGCGACAGATCAAGTGGGCTGCCTCGACTTGAATATTTTTCCTGCATTTTTAACATCCTGTAAGAGGTGTGATCATAACTTTATTTTCTTGTTTATTTGCCGTTTGTGTTTTGATTGAAATGGTATTTTTTTATTGCCGACACTGTTATTGTTCATTTTTAGACTTGATATAACGAGAATAAATGGGGGAAGAAAAATCTATAAAGAGGAGTGGTTAGTGTTCTTGTTGTTGTACTTGTTGTAAGTAGTGGCTGGTCTAATCAGACAGAAATAGATCGCCATTTTTCTTCAATTTCTAGTTTAAAACAAAGAAGAGCAGGAAGGAAGGATGAGTCAGGAAATATACGATGAGAGAAGGAAGATAAATAGGAAAAATAAGATGGAGAAGGAAAAGGAAGAATAAAAAGTAGTAGAATATTAAGGAAAGGAAGATATGAAGATTTTAAAAAGTGGGCAGGAATGAAGAAGAAGAAGAAGAAGAAGAAGAAGAAGAAGAAGAAGAAGAAGAAGAAGAAGAAGAAGAAGAAGAAGAAGAAGAAGAAGAAGAAGAAGAAGAAGAAGAAGAAGAAGAAGAAGAAGAAAAAGAAGAAGAAGGAGGAGGAGAAGAAGAAGAAGGAGGAGGAGAAGAAGAAGAAGGAGGAGAAGAAGAGGAAGAAGAAGAAGAAGAAGAAGAATGAGAAGGAGGAGGAGAAGAAGAAGAAGAAGAAGAAGAAGAAGAAGAAGAAGAAGAAGAATGAGAAGGAGGAGGAGAAGAAGAAGAAGAAGAAGAAGAAGAAGAAGAAGAAGAAGAAGAAGAAAAACAAAGACAACGACAACAACAACAGTAACAACCAAAACAAAATCAACAAGAAGATATATAACCATACAAACGTAAATAAAAGATCTTGATCGGAGAAATAATACGGTATCGACAAAAAAGAATCTTTTAGAAAAATGTGAGATTTGAAAAGAAGGAAACGATGAGAGGCAGTGGGGAAAAGAAGAGCAAAATTTGAAATCACTGACAAAATGGACTTGGAAAGACTTCAAAAATTCAACTCGGAGCACAATCTCTTATGTCGTCAGGCCATAAAGAAACACTTAAGCACGGACGAACAGAACGCAGCCAACAAATGATTCCTCTTTTGCTTGTGTCAGTCGACTGTGCTTTCCACGATACAATTCTGAAAAGCTTTTCTTGAATAAATCAAAGACTATAATACTAACGGTTGCGTTGGTTTTGTTTTCTTTC
>OY735215.1:15322767-15340267 GCA_963457665.1 Thysanoteuthis rhombus | reverse complement strand
TGTCAGCCTTGACCTTGGTATTTGAAGTGATTTGTACAGTACTTGTCATAAGTATTGGAACCAACAGACATTTTGCCTCGCATCGCATCGTTTTGAGAATTACAAACAGGAACATAAAACAAGAAAGTACGTTTATCAGCGTGCATTAAGTCATGTTTTTTCTTCTGTTAGTGAATGCTAAATTTCTTGAAAAAACGTCTTAATTGAATTAAATCGTTGAATTGAAGGAAAAACAAGTTTTTTTGTTTCTAAAATCTTGTTCTAAATTGATCAAGGATATTGAAAAGGTGAACTCACATTGCTATTTTGAAGAGTGGCCAAACTGATGGATTTTTTTTTCTTTGTTGTTTTTTATTGTTTTGGGGGAAGGGTTGGGCGCCCTGCTCAAATCTTTTCTTCCCCTGATATCTTTGGCAAGAAAAAACACAGGTTTTATGCTTGTTCAAATACTTATGCAAACAATGCATCATTTACGTGAAAAACCTTTTTTATTCAACGATTTAACTCTATTTTTTTCCAAAAAATTCACATTCAGAACCCCGAAACATGATTGTAATAAAACTTGGTTTTTCTTACATTGTACTCCTGTTTTCAAACCTCAAAACCCAGAGATTAGAAGCATGTTAAATTATAAATACCATGTTAAATACTGTACAGAATCAATAAATACGTACTGTCACGATCTATACACAAAAGTGACAGTTTTCGTTATAGCACATTTTTAAAACTAATTCATTATTTCTGCAATCTATTCATCGCAATGATTCTATAAAATCTAGATTGATAAAGAACCGAAAAAAGGAATTTGATGAGATAAGTATATTTTTGATTCAGTGTAAACCATTCTCAAGATCAGATGGATTCCTTTTTAAATCCATAACATACATGCTTCTACCAAATTATCATCAATATTTTTCCCATTTTATTTTTATTTTTTAATTTATTTTATTCTATTCTATTTTTCAATATCTGCGAAAAATTTGATGGAGGTGACCGACTATCCACTTTTATATATGCTACAAGGAATTAAAGTTACAACTTTTTTACAATTCAAGACGATGTGTAGCACCTGTCTGTTTCCCACTAGTATAACAAAATAGCTTTCTTCTATTGAAATCCTTCTATATGGTGCCAGATCTAGAAACCTCAAAAATGAAATATCGGGCATATGTCTGAAAAAATCTTTAAACATTCGATCCTGGCATTTCTATACAAAAAAAAGGGAATCGTTCATCTGCAAATTTATTCAGTTCTGAATTTTGATAAGTGTATAGAATTAAAAATATTGCTTTGATTTAAAACTTCACAAGTCGACAAATAAACTACTGAAATAAACGATTGACGAGATGTACTTGCAAAATATCTCATTGCCAGCTCTCTGCTTTGAACATGACCTAATGACATTCATACTCTCACGACCAGTTGAAATAGCAACTTTGGGGTTAGAAACTACAAAATATTGATAGACAACGTTTAAATCTCGTGGTCCAGTGCCTTCTAAACGGAGATGGTTCTGTTCTCTATTCCATCGACTAAAGTTTTTTTTTCACGTTAATTGGCCACTGATCATAGAATATTGTTAATAGAGCAACGTCCCAATTTTAGATTAATACTCAAGGTATTATTAGTTCCTAATCACCAGTCACTGACCTTTCGGATTTGTTGAGTTCTGAATTCTGTCCAGCTGTACTCCATTTTTTTTCTCTCGAGACAGCAGCGACCAGTCGCTTTAGTTAACTGCCCCTGATTTTCTTTCTACCTAATAACTACTTCAATAGAATTTAATGTGACCTCCGCTCCTATTTACGTGTTTTAGCCAGAGACCTAGGCATCATTTGGTACCATTTACTCGGCACACAACCTACAGTTTATTGATCTGTCTGTCTTCTTTTGGCTTCTTTGGCTTTAGCTAGACCTCCTACATTGTTTTTATGTCGGACGTCTCATTAGTTTGTCGGACAATTGCTGGCTTCTCTTTTTGTCGGTATTTGCTAATGTCTTAGAATTGGCGTCTATATTTCTCCATCTATTGGACTCGTAAAGTTTGTCAGTTCCTCGTTCTCGGATCAAAAAAGGCGTCTTGCATAAGTGGATTATTGATTTATAAGAATTGAATTACTCAAAATTATTGAAATTATATCGCATTCAAGTTGGCCTACTATGCATTTTATATCGTATTCAAAAACTCAATACTTTATTAAAGGACCATCTGTATCAGCTGACATAGTTCAGTGGTTGATCAAGCGGTTACAGAAGGCTAAATACTACGTTCTACTGGTAATACTATCAGTCGGAAAGTTATCATTTGAAATTAGAACTGCTCCTTTCCTGAATAGTCGGTATAAGTGCATGAAATTCGCTGTAACGACATTACCAAATATGCCGTTGTTATCATGACATCCTAGGGTGAAAGTATTCTAGCTGCTGGTACCAAACAAAAAGCTAGATCAATCTTAGTTTGGAATATAAGAAATTCTCTATAAATTGTGTCAAGAGTAATTTAATAATGCCTCGTATTAAATATCATTGAACAAGGACAGCATTTGATCAAAGTACGGAATTTAACCTTATTTTTCCCGATGAAAATTTTGTTATTTTTTTCAAAGATGAGGAGAATTTTCGTTAATTTTACAAAACCTTCAATTCATATATATTGTTTTCATTTGCTAATATTGTTTAATGGAAAAACCCAAGTCTCTTTGTCAAAGTGTAGGAAATAAAAGCTTTTATTTCTCTGTCTGTGTGGTAGAAAAATGGCAAAGTGCTCATCCTCTTAATTATCAATCCTGCAATACGAATACAAACACGATTGGAATTTACCTACAGGCTAGACAAAACATGATGATAAAATCTGTAAAGACAAAAATAACCGAACAAATCATAGAATTATGATAATGACTGATCTCAGAATTTCGGGCAATACTTCCGTGTGTTGTAACGAAATCTTCATAAACGTCTATAAATTCTCAGCAGATCTTATTGCCCCAGAAGGAAGATATGATGCGATACATAAAGACGCTCGTTATAGTATTGGGTGTAAGTAACGCAATAATAGTTCAGTGTTTACAAAGGATATATTCTAAACAACTAGGATAGTTAAGGAAAAACAGCAGAGAAACTTGAAATACATTAGACCTAACAATCTATTTGGTCATTGACCATGAGAAACTATTGATTTCATTTTAGTGTCTTCTAATCTCCAGCAAATATGATGAAATCCATTTGGTAAAGTGTTGTTTCTTTTATTAATGTTGATGTCGTAAACATAATTACATTGGGTGAGAATTCGTAGAAAGTCAATTCAAACAAAACAAAACCGTTTTTATATCAATACGACAAAACCAATTACTGAACCAACTGATTTAATTACGTAGCTGTGCAAAACAACCAATCACCAAGCAATTAGAATTCCGTTTACTACCAATTAAATTTTTTTTCATTACTCCATCTAATACAAAATTGAAGTACACATAAAGCAAGATGACAATGGAAAAATATCGAATGAACATTGTCCTATGCTTTATCAGTTCTCACATAATTTAGTATTTGATGAGGATTTTCAATAAATTGTTCATAATCCTAAATCATTTATCCAAGGTGTATTAAGTATGCATGGTTTTGAATTTATGTACACGCATGAAATGCCAGAGAGGCAACCAGATATTTGCTAGTCTTCTTTTTTTTTTTAAATTTATGAAACATATGATTTTACAGAAGTGTCACTGCAGCAAGAGCAATGAACATATTATAGTAGATTTTGACTTGCCAATAACTGGCTCGCTTCTAGGCAAGCGATCAAAATACGAAAAGTGGCCACTCAGAATTGGTTCCTTTTACCCCACCCCCTCATTACACTGAGAAGAGTAGGGTTCATGTCCATAGCGAAGACCAAGAAAATCAGATATCTTTGGCAACTACCGACACAAAATAAAAAAATTAATTTCATTTAGCATCGTTTAGGAATTCAAAATAAATAGCAAAATTAATTTTCTTTATTGGAAATGGCTGTACAAACCAATATTCCGATGTTAACAGACATACTCGCTTAATCAAGTGACACTGTCGTAGTCATAAGTAAATAAGAAAAATATTAGACTTTCCAGTGGAAAAAAATGAAGCTAATCTTCAATTAAGAAATATTAGAAACAGAACAAACAATGTAAAATGTAATGCACAAAGACAGAAGTGGAATGATCAGCAAAGTTGTTACCCTCATACGCTAAATAATTGTAAAACAGACTCAGTAAATTAAGTATCAAGCGTCTGACATTCTTTCTTTTTTCCTTACTCAAGAAAGTAAATAAAAATTAGTTTTGAAGAACTATTACTATTGATATAAAGATCTTTAAACTAATTTTCTGATATTCACACATAGGTCTTTTAATCTCTAGCAGGCCAAAGCTAAAAAAAATTGGTTCCCTTCTAATCTTTTAATTGCATCCCCAAAAATCAAATTTCTGATATCTGTATCTAACATTGATGTGCTAAAAAGCATTTAGGTCGTGTCTCTTGCATTCATCCAAGACTTGAAAGTGTAGGTTGATTTTATAACTAATTTCTACATTTATCATTGATGGGTGAGAAAAGTGACTAAACACTCACCTAACAGAAGTACAACTGCGAACACTGTGATATTCAAAAGAACCACAATAAGAAAGAACTGAAATTTTTGTTTGAGTGAATATATCAATTTCAGCTAAATGTGTCCCTGTGAAAAAGTCTAGCATTGATTTGAAAAAATAGTCTTTAATTGTTTTCTTCCTTTTCGGATATTTATAGTTTCTTCATTGATTCTAACTTCGTGATTAGATTTTCATGTTGTTTTCTGATTAGGAGCACTGATTAGACTGATTTCTTCTCGCGATAATTTCCGCGTTTTTGAGTGATTCGTTAGTCCAAAGTCATCCCTCGGGTAACGCTGTATTATTCAACGAACGGCTCCAGGCGAAGCATAAGGAGAGAAAAGACATAATTTGAATGTTTAATGGTGACTTGGTATTTTGAACGAAAACGCTCGCGGCCATTAATAAATTAGTGAGAACTGACAAAATTCCGAAAAAAAGAACAAGCAACATTATTTTCAATGTTCCAAAACATTTTAGATTTTTTACTTCTTTTTTATTTTGATTTTATATTTTAATTAGGCATGAAATTCAATTGAAGCAATTTAGTTCAAATCTGAACCAACATTTGAACTCCAAAACTATACATAACAGGTAAACAAATTACCTACGATTGCGATTCTAAATCTGATTAGTACTAACTTTCGTGGGCTTTCGTCTACATAATTTATGTATGATTCTTCATTCAAATGTACCACCTTTTCTTTCCAAAAGTTGTGTATATGTTTTGAAATTCCATGTTTATTCCACAACCATGATTAACTAGAAAAACGAAAATTCGAAAACCCACGAATATTTGAACAATGTGAAAATATAGTAATATTGAATGAATAATCTTGAGGATTGTCATCATAATCATTTAATCGAATATTTCGCATCATATGAAGGTATTTCAATACTGAGAATATCCTTTTACATGTTTGATGATACCAAGTTTTCTCTTTTTTGAATATTCATATTTTAGTTGTCATTAAAAGTGCGAAAATTAAAGCAAGTTTGCATCTCTTATGGATGAGGACAAGTGAGTAAAAACTCACTTTACAGTTCAAGTGATTTCACATATAACGGACGTACTCCATAAGAAAATGAAATGAATCACTGGATTCCCACAAATCACCAGACCAACCAGCCAAGTGAGCTACCAATTTGTCTCTTCTTGCTCATCTGTGTCCATGTGTGTGTGGGGTCATCCCTGATCTTATTTTGGGGGTCACAACCTTGAAAATATATGAGGTACCATCTAAGAATTTTGCTCCAATTTTGTGCTTGTATTTTTTTTAATTTGATATAATTCAAGATGAAAAAATCAATATTTTTGAATGATTTTGAATAAGAGATCTACTTTTATAGATAATGTTTAGATAATCTTTTAGATATTTAGTTCTGGTACACGTGTGCTACGGAGATTGATGGTAAATATACAAATCAAACCTCATTGCATAAAAGTTTGTTTTTTTTTAAATCTTTTAATCGAATTTTCGTCTAAACCGACATTATCATAAACAGAGCATAACATGTTTTGCGTGTTGCAAAGCCATTGATTGATATATATATATATATATATATATATATATATATATATATATATATATATATATATATATATATATATATATATATATATATATATTGGGGTTCAGTATACAAAATATGACATGTGTATCTGGTCTACAGACTTGTTACTTGAAGCGATAGATAGATATGTATTATTCATGAGGGGTCAATTTTTAAGTAGATTCAAATAGAAACCCAAACCCTCTCTTTATGACCACGGACATCTGACCGTAAGATTTATAAATAATGGAGGGTTTGTATTACTTATTACCTATAGAAATCGATCCCCCACTTCCTGTACAGAAATTCTTGAATTAGTAAAATAAAGTGTTGAGCATGCAGATAGTTTTCTTTTATACCCTTCCATTTAAACGTATGTATCAAAAAGTTGTGTCTGTTCAAAACAGTAACAAAAAAACGTGATCATTTTAAAATTACAAGGTAACATTGGTATTTATATGGATTGATCTTTGACTTGTGATTATACTGGTGGTTATTATTGCAGCTTACAGGTTGCTATGTAAGCAAAGTATATAAGAAATGAACAATAAGCTTCTTTAGAGTTACATCCGCAATCCATGCTGCATACTGAAGAGTCGTAGCATGAATGTAAAAACAATATGAAAATTGTGGTTAACAGCAACAGGATAGGATTTTTAAAATACCAATAGAAATGAATAATATTATTATGATACGCTTAAAACTTATAAGGCATTAAATTATAATCATAGAGAACTATAGATGATTCAATTACTATAAGTTATTTCCTTAACCTAAACGGATCGTGGAAGGAAATAAATCAAATGCAGTGTCATCATCATTTTTTTTAACGTCCGTCGTTGGACATAGACCTTCCCAAGGATTCACCACAATTCTCTATCGTGGGCGTTGCAGGGCCAGTATTTCTTGAATTTGTCCAGTTTATCTCTCGATCATGTATTCTGTCAGCCTCAGTAGTGCATGTGATATCTGGGGATCCATGTTGTGAATCGTAATTTCCATCGGTTGTCTGTCATTCTTGCAACATGGCCAGCTCATTCCCATCTAAGTTTTCTAATAGATTCTATGATGTCTCTGAATCTTGTTTTCTTCCTTATATACTGTGCTGTCTTGTGATCTCTCCATGTAAGGTTGAACATGATTCTCTCATGTGTACGTTGCATGCTCCTTGGTTCACGGGTTTGTCTTTTAGTCAGGTTCAATGTTTAAGTTCCATAAGTGACTGTTAGGAGGATGCATTGGTTGTATACTGTTCTTTTTACAATCCTAATGTGATTCTTTGCTTGATCGAATTCAAATCTTCATGTGATTGATACTTTTTTTATCAGAAACGCATAATTTTGTGTGTTTTCTTTGTCTGCTTAGTTGCCATGTGATTTTGTGTCTTAAAATATTTATTAAGCTTATCTTCGTCGGACACAAAATTAAATGGAAATATGGTCGGAAGATCATACGATAGTATTCTAACCAACCAAGCTAATACCCGTAGCATCCAATTTAACAAAACAACCTTTATTGTTTTGCTTTTAGCAGATCTCTGCTGATAGGTGTTGATTCTGAAGCAATAGCATGAGAATATGCAATTGATTGACAGTCAAAATGTTTCTAGTGAAACCACCTGAATTCGAACTCCGTACATACAGAAAGGCCATTTAACTAAAAAACATCTGAATTCTAAAGAGTCGTTGGACGATTGATAGAAACAGTATGTGACAAAGATATTGGGAGAAGCATCTCTCCCGGAAACTTCAATATGTTAAGCTTAGAACTGCAAACCAGTGAACCAAATCATCATCTTTCATAATATCATGCAAAGTTTCAAATAGTAACTTCATAATTGGAATGTTTTCCATGCCAGACTCTTAATAGAGTTCAATATTTTGAATAAATTTGTTTTCTTCTTTGTCTGTGCAAATCAGAATCTTTTCTGTCTAGGATTGCAAAGAATTATTACTGAGCACCAGCAGAAGAAATAAGACGTCCCATCTACTATGATCTAACCCTCCAAAAACAGAATAGATGGGAACATTAAAGTCTGAAGACAAAAAGAAGAAAATCAACAGAATGGATGCTATTTGATCATAACAATGCACTCACTCTGACAATGCACTCACTCATACTCCAATGCCAACAACGACTGTCCTGTGATCTTTTAGCTGTTTGATCATCTTTCTACAAATGCAAGAAGTTTCCTGGTTGGGGATTGTTATGCAGGGGATATTTTCTCTTCTCCACCTATATGCAGGCTTTATAATAACACTGCAAAAACTTTGCTTAGTTTGAAGGTGTCTATATTGAATAAGAATGAACTATGGTTTGAGTTAGATGAAGGTTATATTCGGTACATTATGGATACATGTACCTTCTGTTGTATTGTCATCGACAGATCCATGATACATGATTCCCACCGAGCAAACAGACACAAATGAAAATATGAATTTGTATGTATATATGCATATATATATATATATATGTGTGTGTGTGTGTGTGTCTCTGTGTGTGTGTGTTTGTGTGTGTGTGTGTGTGTGTGTGTGTGTGTATGTGTGTGTCTGTGTCTGTGTGATAGAATGATTTTTACTTTAATTTCTGATCATTGACATTTTTTTCTTTTTCTTCTTCAATGAAAAGCACAGATTGCGTCTCAAACACGCCCAGCCGGATTTCAGGTGAGGAAGATTGAAAATTTTGGTCTTTATTTATCATCATTATCATCATCATCCGTTTTGCGTCTGTCATTGGACATACACCTTCCTGGGGATTAGCCAGACCTCGCTACCATAGATGTCGTGGAGCCAATACTTTCTGAACTTGTAGAGTTCGCCACTGTTCCGCATATGATCTCTGGACATCCATGATGTCACTCGAAATATTAAGCAGTTGTCTAATATTCTTGCAATATGATCAGCCCATCGCCATTTGATTTTTTCACTGTGATATTTTATGATCTTTCCATGTAATGTTGAACACGATTCCCTCAGTTGCACATTCTTAGTTTGACGATCAATCTTTTGGCTAGATTTCATGTTTCTGCTCCATAGGTGACTAGAGTGATTCTTCGCTTAATTTCTTCTTCTTTCGAGTATTGACCTTACTTAGGTATCCACTATCTATCCTTTATTTTCACAGTCTAGCTTTCGGAAAATCATCTCAAAAAATCTTGAGATGGGAGTAAGATAAGTTGATACCATCTCATCCAAAGTCTTCACTGTCTATCTTGAGATGATTTTCCGAAAGCTAGACTGTGAAAATAAGTGTACACCCCGTATATGTATGAGTCTTGCAAAATATATACCGACACATCTGTTCATTTATTGTGCTACTTGAAGACTCAAAAATCATACAGGGTGTACACTTTGTTGCATAATAGCATCGATGACTTTTTGGATTTCAACTGTCAGCATTTTATAATTCTGCTGTTTTCTTCTCTAGTTGATTTACGGAATGGAAATGGTCAATGGTTGAGTATCCGTTCCTGAATCTAGCCTGTTTTGTGATTGGATTTCATCAAGCGTTTTGGTGATTCGGTTGGTGATCACATTGGTGAAGAGTTTGTTGATGCAGTTGAGTAGGCTTATTGTCCTGTATTTGTGTGGACCTGTGTGTGTATGTGTGTGTGTGTGTGTGTGTGTGTGTGTGTGTGTGTGTGTGTGTGTGTGTGTTTGCATGTCTGACTGTGTCTCTGTATGTTTGACTTTCAGCTTATATACATCAGGCTTTTACCCTCTGAAATCGATTCAATGTCCACTTATTAGTTTTATACGATTTTATTTTAGTAAACCCCCAGGTCACTGAGGAATAATCGTTTCCATCGTTTCATCTCTTCTATTTATCAGAAAAATATCTTGATTTTCTTAAAGGCTGCATTTTTCTGTCAGTTCTCACGCTACGTTTATTTTTTAAATCCCTTCGGATTTTTATAATTGAGTCCCTGGCATACGTTATCTCAGGTCGGAAAAATATGATATCCAGTTGCAAGAAGCCAGGAGAACCTCTGCACCAAAAATGAATTTGTCTTCCATTGAGTACCAATGTTTGGCATAGTTTCAGCTTCTGGCTGCTGAGACCATAGTATTTATAGCAGGCGTAATGAAGAGATCCCCTGGGGTAATCAAATATTAACAGTCCTTACACCTGAACAGCAACAGAGGGTGCATAGAGCGGTTATTTGGATAACCACCAAGATTGATAATCACTTTCTTTCCTGATTGCGACACACAATGAAAACGTAATATGGTCAGAGAATTCCCAATGAGAAATCCCACTCAACAGAACTTTTAACTTCGATGCTTATTGCATATGATTACTAGAAGATAAGAAGAAGAGTTTCCCAAGACAAGAATGAAAGTTGTCAGACAAAAGTGGAAAATATTGGGAGGTTTGAATAGTTTAACTCCATTTTTCTTTCTATTCATTGTATCAGCTTCTTATTTCTCTATTCTGTGTCAGAAAATCATATTCCATTCGGTAAAATTTAAGCATATTACTACAACTTTTATCGAATGGTGCTTCATCCGAAAACTTTTCATTGGAACAACATTTTACCGAAACGACTTTTCATCCAAATGCATTTTTAAATTCACTGTGAAAAGGATTATATGAGCAAGACTTCTAATATGCACTTCGGGGCTATCTTCAAACAAGATCTAGACAACTTGAATATTTGGTGAAATGCGATATATATCTGATTACTATCTACAAAAAGCGCAAGCTTCGAAATGAAAGGTTTCTTGGTGCCATTAATCACTATTCATAGAGTTAGTATTGCTGAGGTAAAATTAGAACAAATGTGGGTCAAATGAGTTTCTACATGGAATTGATTGACTCATATTTCAAATTCAAGTCGAAAAATGAAAAATTATTTCCCCTAATGAACATATCATAAATGTTGATAGAAAAAGGATCATCGTAACACACTAACGCAGTTTTTTTGTGTTTTGTTTCTAAAAAAGAGACAGGTAAATTGCGTTTTCTTCTTATACAATATTCTCATCCCTGTAATCAGAAATTCACTTCTCTCATCTGGAGAAAAACGACAAGAGAATAATTATTTATAACTGATATTTAATTATAACCACCTCCACATATACACTCATTCATGCACTTCCACCAAAATAATTGGAATGCACATTATTTCAATGACTTCCAACTACAGTTCTAGCAAATAATGACAGAATTTATGCAACAACGATTTTGTTCGTTGTTGGACATTGTTTCACTTAGCATTTATAAGGCTTACTCTTCCTTGAAAATGTTGCAGCATAACCGCACTCTTATCTCTATATTTCGTCGCTTGATTGGGTCTACCTAAATACCAGCCTTGTGCCCAATGCTTTCAGTGTTCTTTGAATCCCTTGCAAGCGTATGTCCGTCCAAGGTTGAAAATATAATCAAATAGAAAATAGCAAGAAAGTAAGTTGAAAAGAACATTTTGCTTCTGTGAGGCTTTTGAAAATTAACTATGAATATTTTTACCGATGTTCTCAATTCCTAACTGGCTAAAATCTTAAAGGATACAGTTCGTTTGTTTTTTGTTTTTGTTTTGTTTTGTTTTTTTGTTTCGTTTTGTTTTTTTGTTTTTTGTAAAATTAAAATATAAGGATTAGGTTGAATATTTTTTTTCTAACTTAATAAAATTACTATCGTCTCCCTGGCACTGATTCCAGGCAAGGTCTTGGTATTTTTCCAATTTTTCATTTCCTTTCGACTTTACGCTGTACTTGCTGGCTCAGATTTGATTTTATGACCCTCAGATCTGGTATTTTTGTTATTTTAACAAGGATACCCGATCTTATGGTCGATCAAAGTCCTAATTCTTATCTCTCATTTCCTATGATAGTCCCTGGTTTGGGCTGATACCACTTGTTTACATGGCTTAACACAAGTTCTTCCCACAATTACCGGTGTAACATAGTCCCTACTTTGTCGTGTCTAATTTTGTATTCCTCTCCGAGCCAGATTACTCCATTCACTTATGATGTGGTTTATAATCACAACTTTTTCTTTACAGAGGAAGCAATAGTTATTGGGGGGGGTCTCGTTTTAAATCAGTCCTGATATATTTGTTCTTGGCTAAAACGAATCGGGATTCTGTTTCCTTCTCTACAGATTTCCTCCACGTAATCCTGGCCAATGTTGTTCGTCAAATAGCTTATATCTGAGTGTTAAAATTCCTGAAGTGAGTTTTCTTTCCTATTTTTCTTTCTTTGTTGCATTTGTCATTGCTTTGTCTTTTGCTGCTCTGTATTGAATGGTTCTTATGATAAACTGTGATGTGATATGCGTATCTGGAGAGTCCATATTATGCTATTTGGACATATTCCTCCACACTGATGAGTCCTCAATCTTCTTCATTCTTTTTTTTACCTATAGTCGATCGTGTCGTTCTGTATCGTTTCGAATATGATCATCAATTTTTCGGTGTTTGCTACCATTTACATGGTTGATTGCATTTTTTTAGATAATGAAGAACGAATCGATTTAAATCGATGTTTTCAAATAAGCTTTCAAATCGAAATTGGGATTCATTAGTAAAGCACACACTTCATGAATGAAAGGAGAAGAGTGAACAAGAAAGAAAGATGCAGACGATGTTATCCATTGAAGAGGGAGACTTGATTGCTGTATCGCTAAGATCGCAAAGGAATTATTTCAAGATTGCAAAACCGTGTCATTGTTTCAATTATTACTTCGACAATTTTCCAGTGAACTTATGACCTCACTGCATTCGATACATATACGAGACATGAACAGTTTTATACTAACTCTTGACCTGAAAGTTCTCATGGGCTCAACGAAAACAATTATTGAATATCGCCACAGCCAACATTTTCTTATAATCCTTAACTTTTAAATTATTGAAGTCACTAAACAAGTCGACATGGATCCTTACAGCTTCATTCGAGCATAAATACTTCATTATAACATGTTATGGATCATGTTCGTTCTTGTAATACGAATCATTCAAATGGTAACATCTCATTCCCAGACTCCAGACAGGGATAACAATTAACTAATAAATACCCGACATAAATATTATTTTCGTGTGTTTATCTGAATGAAAAGTCTTAGTATTCCCTGCGTGAATAATCAGTATGTGAATATATCTATGGCACCAATAGAATTGTTGAAATTGAAAATAAGCAATGAAAAAAGTAAACCTTGGAATAAGCAACTGTTGTCATCTCACCTTGCTAAATGTCCAGACCATTTCCATTTTCGTAGCTTAATTATTTGTACTTTGTCCTTCATTCTAGTCCTCTTTCAAATGCATGTTGATCTTTTCTATCTCTTCTGTTTATATCTGGCATTGCTCATTCAATGACTCTCTGTGCAATTCTGAGTTAGTTTTCAGTTCGTTTTATTGATTTACATGTTTTGTATCCAAAACTGATGCCATGATTGACATAATGCATTCATTGTAAACTTGACACACCATGAACATTAGCCATGTGCTCTTCAACGAGTTTCCATTCATACCAAATGCTTTCCAGCCTATCATTTTGCATCGTTTTATTTTGCTTTCAAAAGAAGATCATAAGGATAGAAAGTGAGGCAGTCGAATCCATTTAGCTCGGGCAGGGAGTAAGGTTCGAGAAAGGTCATATATATATATATATAAAATGAAAAGACCAAAATACGGAAAATATTCTTAATTGTGTATTTCAATGTATTTAATTCAATTTCATTTGGTGTAAGTTTGAATTTAAGCTATCGTCTGGAGTGAAATGTTGATGAGGACACATTCAATTAATATCGAATTTCTAATAATCTAAGCTTTAGTTTGATAGTTAAGCAAAATTAATCAATGATGCAGGATTGGACGATAATGATCAATAGTTATCCAGGTTTCATTTAATTGTTTATATGATGGTACAAAATACAGATACTATATATGTTGTTATGATGTGATAAATCAGTTATTAGAAAGCAGGAATTAGATTGAATAGGTCAGAAAATGAAAACTGAAAAAAGATGAGATTGTTACGGATGTTAACATACTTTATTCACTATATATATATATATATATATATATATATATATATATATATATATATATATATATGTATATATATATATATATATGTGTGTGTGTGTGTGTGTGTGTGTATTCAAATTTATGTTAAGTAATTTGATTTTAAAGTATATCTGATTATAACCTTGTTTGGGGTTGCTCGAGATTGAGCGTAAATTGTATTAGATTAGATATTTGACACTTTGGCAAGAATTAATTAATGTTAATAACACTTATAATATTGTTAATAACCAATACAGAAGTATTTATATGTAGATGTAGATATTTATATATACACACACGTATGTTAAAAACATCCATTTATATATCCATATATATAATTAAGAAATGAATATGTAATCTGATGTATCATTTGAAACAATTTGAAATGATCCCCCCTTATGAAAGGAGCAACGTTACGTTGAAGCAGCCATCTATCGGCCGTCAGTTCGATTCCTGCAGCAGCTCCATTTTTTTGTTCATTCTTTTTATGCTATCAGAACCAAGTGACATAATCCTCGTGCAATAACGGAAGGTAATTTCAAATATAATGTATTCATGATTATTCTATCAGATTATGTATCCATTTCTCAATATTAGAATTTTCTGCGCTGAGAAACAGTAGTGCAGACATGGACAGTGACTGAACAAGCTAAAACGTGGGGATAAAGTAGTTAATTGGCCGATCGCCTTCCTGCTGGACTGTTTAGCTCAATTGAAAGGGCGACGTGACGTTGAAGCTGCTTCGTTTTGGTCACTAGTTCGATTCCTGCAACAGTCCCATCTTCTCTAATAGTTTATTCAATTCATCCTGCTTAAGCCAATTGACATATTCTCCGTTTAATGGCAGCACGTCACTTCAAACAGAGCTTTGAGCTCAAAACATTAAGAACATTTTTCCAAAAAGTTTTTGCGTCACTTCAGTTACTTATTTCTTAATATCTGTCAATGCAATTTATGTAATTTTTCCAGTTTTTTTAAGTAAGTTTTACATATACTTTTTCATTATGGCACACTGTGTAAAATTTCTCTCATTAAGATCATCAGTTGTTCACCATGTAACAGTTTTGGTGACCAAGTTGATCAGACACCACCTCTGTTTCATCGATGATTTTGTTATATGTGTAGTTTGGTATTTTATATAGGTACCATCATAATATATGTATAGTTTGATTCTACTCTAATTTAGGGGTGGGGAATGATTTTGAATTGTTGTTGATAATCATAAGTATATCCAATATAATATATATTTGGTTGTATAACATTTTTACCTTGCATCAACAAACCACCAACAACAACAAGGGAAAAAGAGAAGAGATTGAACTAAACGAAATGATTTTTTTTTAACTAAGAGATGGCAGAAGGAGGTATACGGCAGTCATGATCGAAACCAATCTCGAAAAACGTCGGAGCTTTAAAGCAATAAACGAAGCTTTCAGTATGGGACAGAAATAGATAACTAACATGCTCGAAGAAAACGGAGACATAACAACAGACAGAGACAGAATCGTGGAATGTACCCAAGAATTTTACCAAGAATTCTACTCATCAATACACGGGCAGCAAAATAACGACCAGAATATACAAGATAATGACAATCAGTTCGAGGACTTCCCAGAAGTTATACCATGGGAGGTGAAGCAAGCCATCAAACAAACAAGCAAAAATGAAATGCTCAAAAAACTGGTAAGGATATCAACAAAAAGCTAGTTATTCTGTGTCTAAAACGGAGTTAAGTCCCAAAGGACCGGGACACTGCAATCATAATGATTTTACATAAAAGAGGAAACCCCAAAGACCTCAACAACTACAGACCGATAAGCTTATTCAACTGCATATACAAACTTTCCTCAAAAATCATTACCAACCGGATCACTAAAACACGAAATGAAAACAAACACGGGAACAGGCTGGATTTAGAAGAAGTTACTCGATCATGGACATTCTCAATTCAATAAACCAGCAGAAAGAAAAAACAGCAAAATACAAAATGCTGCTCGCTGTAGCGTTTATAGACTTCAAGATGGCATTTGACTTTTGTAAGTTAAAGTACTGCAACATCGATAAAAATCACAGTGATTCCTTTATCAGGCTACATAAAGACTCTGAACCCTTCCATCTCCAAAAAGGAGTAAGACAAGGTGATACCAGCTCACCCAAACTCTTCACAGCCTGCCTCGAGATGATGTTCCGAAACCTGGACTGGGAGAATAGAGGAATCAAAATAAACAGCGAATATCCGAGCAAGCTCAGATTTGCAGACAACATCGTTCTTTTCACCGAGAACCTATACGACCTTCAACTAATACTAGATGAACTAAACGAAGAAAGCAAAAGATTCGTCTTACACATGAACTTCAGTAAAACAAAAATCATGTGCAACAATCACATCGAGGATGAGACCACAACTGTCAAACTGGAGAAAATAGACTACTACATATCCCTGGGACCACGAATCTCCATGAAATCCTCAAAAGAAGAGGAAATTAAGCGAAGAATCACTCTAGGATGGCCAGCCTTAGGCAGAGCAAGGTCAACTTTCAAAAACCAGATGATCCAAATAATCTTTAAAAAAAGAGTATACAACCAATGCATTCTCCCGATAATCACTTATGGAGCTGAAACATGGAACTTTACCAAGAGACAGACTCACAAACTGAGAAGCGTGCAATGCTCACGTAAGAGAATCATGCTCAACCTGACATAAAGAGATCACAGACAGCACAGTATATGAGGAAGTAAACGGGAGTCCAAGATATTATACTATCTTTTTTTTAAACTTTGATAGCAATGGGCAGGCCAAGTTGCAAGAATGACGGACAACCGATGAAAATCAGAACTCACAGCATCGATCCCTAAAGATCACACGCGAAACCGAGGCCGAAAGAATACAAGATGAAGTAGACAAATTCAGAAAATACTTGCTCTGCGACGCCCATGATAGAGAAATGTGATGGATCCTGCGGAAGGTCTATGTCCAACAATGGACGATAAAAGATTAATGACGATGATATTTCTATCAGATTAATTTATGTATGATATTTTCAGCTATTTGAGGGTTTAGAGTTGCCAATAATAGCCCATTTGACAAAAGATGTTAGTTTCTTATCCTTTATTTTAATTGAACTTTTGGGATTTTATTGTGAGATTCTTGATTGTTTCGTTGTTGAAGTTAAGTATATGCTATTTCAGTTGTGAATTTACAGTCCACAGCGCATACGTTTTTATTTTCACTATTACGATTTTTAGAATAAGTTGATTTTTATTATTATTGTTATTATTGCTGTGAAATTTTAGTTTTTCAATATATAAA
>OY735215.1:15167767-15320267 GCA_963457665.1 Thysanoteuthis rhombus | reverse complement strand
AGAATTAAAAAAGTTTTTTTCTCTAAATTGGTCGAAATCGCAAGAAAACATTTCTTCCCTGTTAGGTGACAAACTTTTTGCACGTCAGCCTCACTTGTCTTAACATTAAACCCCTCGTTCCCTGAACCCCCTTTCATTCACTATGGTCCCTTTTACAGCATTAATACTCCTTTTTAACATTACTCCCCTTTTAATCATTCGTCCCCTTTTTTAAAAAAATCACACTCCCCCCTTTTGAATGCTACTTTTGAATCTTCTCATATTTTTGACGTTAGCGTCTTTTTTTAATTTTAAACCTTTTTATGCTTTTTAATACCTAACTGTACTTCAGTATTAGCATCCCCCTATTCCCATTAGCACCTTCTTCTTTACATTAGCTCAACTCTCTTTTTTACATTAATCCCCTTTTCGATATTAACCCCCTTTTCAACATTAACCCCCTTCTCTCTTTTTACAGCGTAAAGAAAGAGTATATTAAAGATAAAATACAATAAATTGAACGCTATCTGTTCCCTATGTATCTATTTTTTTCATCTTATAAATGCCTTTTTGGTCACTGGAGACCGGCCTATTAGGGCGGGATTTAGTTTAATGAAAGTAAACACGTAGTACTTTCACAACTATTTGAACATTCTGATCATCCTATGAAAGTAACGTTTTTATAGCTGTTCATTGGTCGTGTTTGTCCATTATTAAGAAACTGGTTCATTACCTCAAGCTTTTAAAAAGTACACCGACCACAAGACGGAACTAATTGAGATTGCACGCACAAGAATCAATATTTTGACTATAGTTTGGTAAATTTGTACATGTGGTGTATTAGATGTAGGATTTTAAGTTAGTTTACGTAATTCCAAAACGTTATAAACGAACTTAAGTCTTCTTTTGTATTTTATTCTATATTCAACAACTGATGGAATCAAGTACAGGCTCCACAATCGTCATAGAGGTCTGGCAAATCTTGGGGATGGTCTATGTCCAACGACGGACGCTAAGAGACTGATGATGATGATGATGATGATGATGATGATGATGATGATTTGTTGGGATTTTAATTTAGTTAACATGATTCCAAAACATCATTAATTAACTAGAGTCTTATTTTATTTTTCATTTTACATATAACAACTGATGGAATTGATACAGCATTTCTTGCAGATCTTTCGACAGAACACTTTATCCATATAAGTATATAGTAACAATTCTTGTACACCATCTACCAGGTGTATTTTATCATGAAACATCCAATTCGATACACTTTGGGGGGTAAATTTCTCCATATCTTGAAACTGATGGAAGCGCTGATCAGATAACTGATAGTCAGATGATGACAAGTATGGAGAATACATTAATTGTGTAGGGACTTCTCCAAAATAACTGGTCAACCTTTTTTCCCAGGAAGAACGTGTTTTTTTTAACAACACATCATTCAATTGAGCCAATTGCTCATTGTAGAATCATGACGAAACATGAAGAAACATTGTCTTGTTTTGAGCAGCTCGTAATTGAAAAATCTCTGAATTCCAAACTCAGGGGAAAAATATCTTTCTAGTAGGTTTTCTTTAGGACGGAATGTTGAAACCTATTCTGGACTTAGTCGTGATTTTATCCGTTTTTAGGATTCTTGCAATAAATCCCTTTTTTTCATCAAGTGTCTTCAAATACTAACAGATGTTCCGTTTTGTTGGACCCTGTAGTACCCATTTCCACAGCTTCTGAATTTTCTTAAAGATTGTAAACGAGGCTCTCAAATTGAATAGTTTGAGAAACAATAGAGAGCAGGGTAAGCATCAAAGACATCAAAACAATTTCTCAGAAATTGAGTAAAAAAAGGACTCAGTGAACTTCAACCCTATACAGTGGCATCGATTACATCAAGATAAACTGTCAATTTCACATAACCAGAGATAAATGCGTGTCAGATGTGTATTTTCCCAACTCATTCCATTTTTTTTTTACTGTTTTACATACAGTGACATAAAATGTATTCAGTGTTAGAGAAAACAAATAGACACGATTGCTTTGATTCACATCTTATGATGAATTAAACTGTATAATAATCAATACAGAAAGAGATAGAATTTCCCCAATCTGACTCCTGATTATTTGAAGATCACCAAGAATGTATAACCACCACGCCAGATTTTACACGAATGGATACAAAATAAATTCAAAGATATTTTAATCTCAGTATTGTACAAATGCCTGAAATGATAGAGGTCAAATTAACACATATGCAATAAATAATACTCTGTCTCTCTCTCTCTATTCTTCAACCCTCTATCCTTTTCTTTCTTCCTTTCCTTCTTAATATGTGTGATCAACAACCTGAAGTGGAATTCTTATTGTTTTTAGCCAAGTTTTCACAAAGAGCACCAAATGTTCAGTTCTTGAGGCAAGCAGCACGTATTGCACCTGCGCATAAAAGCATCGTAATGTTTTATGTCTGTATTCCATTTCTATAATAATTGACATGGCACTCTGGAGGACCAACTAATATATTTTCCCTTTGTTTTTCCATTCTTAAGAAGTTTTTAAGTAACTTGCTCTGGTTACTTTAAGCTGATTACCGAAGAAGACATTTTGTATTTTCCTCGTATTTTTAGAAACTGTATCGAGGTCTGTTGGTTTCAAATCGTTATTAGTAACGTTTAGCCGGTAATGTTCGTTTACGCTTCACTGACCACGCGCTTTGGTTTGCCTCTCTGTGACATTCAGACTGATCGATGCCGTCTCAATTTTGTCTGAACAATGTTATCTGTGTATTGCAAGATCATACAGTTAAAGGGAGAGATAAGAGGGGGATCTGGAATGTAGTGGGGAGAGAAAAGAGAGGGGGAAAAACAACGAAGGAAAAAGAAGTGTGGATTAGACGGTAGTGGTGGAAAGTAAGAAAAAAAAGAAAGAGGAAGAAAGAAAGAAACGTCAAAGGAAAGAAGACAAAAGAGAGTAAGTGGGCGCGAAAAAAGACGCGAAGAAAAAACAAATCGAGAGAAAAGTAAGAAAATAAGAGTTCTTCACTCGAAAGAAACCGTCACATGACCTACGTCTTTTGGCAGCATTTTGGGGGTGATCAATTACAAAATTGGAAGAAGGATATATGAATAACTAACTTCCCAAACATTTTGTCAAGTCACTAGAAAGTTCGAATTTTCAAAAAAACAAGCTTTAACGCAACAAGACACAAAATAGGAATCATTTTAGCATAGGTTTACATTGTGAAATCCTCCTCCCCACTGAAAAAACAATTTGAGAGCGGAAAACAAAATAAACTTTTTTGACATTAAGAGGAGTAAATGTTTAAATTTTCAGCTTTATAACTCCGCTGGTCGACCTGTATGTGTAATACATTCTTGTCGTCAGCCAGCCATACTAACTTAAAACTCAAGAAACCTAAGTTGACTGTTTTGGTTGCTGATTTCTTGTAGAAAACTAAAACAAAAGGAATAAAATAAAAAGGAGTTCTGTGCTTCTCAGAATCAACACATTTTTGTCCACGACAAAACAAATCTATTCTAGAAGCATAGAACTCTGAGCTTCTGGAAACAATGATTTTTCGATTGCAATTCGAGCTATTCCCTGATTTTTGAAGACTTTCCCATGCAGAGAGAGGTTGAAATGCATGAAAAAGTGGGTAGCCAGTCGACAAGAGGCCCTAAGCTAGATGAGTTAGATTTTCGTATCGTATTTGTTTCTGCAGGGTCATCCGCAGGACAAGCAACCTTTTTTTCTCTTCCTAATTTGGTACGAAGGTCGAACAACAGTCGAATGGTCAACGTTTAGTTCCTCTATAACCTCTCTGGCTGTTCTGCATGTGTCCACTTCAACGATGACTCTCAATTCGATGGCACCAATCAAAGAAGGGCGTTCATGTCTTCAAGGCATTCGTCTTCGTTCTGAATTTTTGAGAATCAATATTGAGCTACACGTTCATTGATAGTCACCTGGCTAGATGGCTGGGTAATATTGCGAGCTGTTTACGCTGCTTTACGTCACATGAACTCATACAACAAAACTTTTTTTCTATCTATGATTTAACAGCCTCAACAAACCAGAATAAATAGTGAAAAATCTCGTTCCTCTTGGTGGAAAATCTAAAGAGGGGAATCCATACACCAAACATGAACATAGTTGGATAATACTTTCTTCCCAAATAAGCATCCAGGTTTACTGCAATTATTTGTCTACCAACGTTATATGAAAGATTTGCGACATGGAAAGTTATTGTGAGATTAAGAATTATGCCGGGGTGTTTTGATTCCTATGTCATTGTATTTGTGATCGGTCTAGTCAATGAACGTACAAAAAAAATGATGATCATGTATAGTTAACTGCAAACAATGACGCTTATTATGGAATGCCGTTGAGAAGTGTAGCTGGATGCCAATCATAGAGGCAGTTTTACTTGTCTTCCTACTTGAGCTTTGATTACAGCACGCGCGATAACTTGTTGGGGAATCAAATTGTGAAAAAACGGATTACATGAGCGCAGAAATATTTTTTTAAAACAGCTCACGTTGGAGGCATTTACATTAATACAACTTTTTACATAACATGCAACTTCATGCTGTTGCTATCTAAAAAGTATTATATCGATCCCCCAGGTATTTAATATTTGGTGAACAAATTCAGATATTACGTTTGAATACATATATAAATACTACCATGTACCTGTCAAAAATGATGGATAGGCATTAAGAAGCCTGGAGCTATTTTTTTATGTAATTTTTTCTTCAATAATTCAAGTATCCTAATTTAAGTTGTTTTTGAGGCCAAACTCCAACCAGGCAGTTTTAATGTGAGATCTGACATAACGAATTAAGCGTTTCTGACATGGTAATGACTTGCGTGCTGACAAACGTATCTTGCAAATTTCAACTTCGTAAACGCAGCCAATGCCATGCATTAGATTTCTTGAGAATTGCTGATCACAATAACCTTAAACTCGACAGTGCAATTCTTTGTGTTCTGATTAACACCCGTATATACATATTTTTCAGAAGTTTTGGATAGTGATTTCAAAGAAGTAAGTGTAGGTGGATGTATATGCATAAGAGTGTGCATGCGCAAGTGTAAATATGTGTGTGTGTGTGTGTGTGTGTGTGTGTGTGTGTGTGTGTGTGTTACACAAGTTTTTCTCTTCGTGAAAAAGAAACAACATATGATTATTGGCATGTGCAAATGGTAATTCAGTTGATGGTCTCAATGTTCTGATTAGCTGTTTGCGATGATTATATCATGAATCGATCTTTTTATTTTGTAAACATAACAAAATTTTCTATTTAGCCATGTCTTCTATCTATACTATCATCAGTTATCTTGACTACGACTTTTATGTGATTAAAATACAGATGTGTTAGATAAGTGGGTAAAAAACTTTTATTGTTTTTACTAACTCACCGGTATACCTGGCTTCTCCTGGGAAAATAAGTTCAGATATGAGAACATACACTCTTTAATATATTTCTCTCTTTACGATACAAAAATATTTGAAAAAGATATATCATGAATCGATCTTTTTATTTTGTAAACGAAGAGAAAAACTTGTGTAACACACACACACACACACACATATTTACACTTGCGCATGCACACTCTTATGCACTTGAAAAAAAACAAATGATACAATCCATTAGTTTGACAGGGCGTCTGAGTACACAATATTGGAAAAATGAAAAGGTTGTTTGTGTATTCAACCGTAAAACAACCAACAAAGAGCTGGTCATTGGGAAGGTCAGATTGAGTTCGTCGATCTTGAGAGACTGTCCTTGTGTCGTGTTAGTGGACATGAAAGAAGCAGAGCCTCATAGGGATCCAAAGTCACTTAATCCGAAGGGAAAGTCTGTTAATAACATGTGGGTCATTGAATTGAGTATATCCTTCTTTTTGCCTGCACCAGTGACTTCTGGTGACCTTCAATAGCGTTAAGGGGTCAATGCCAACGGTCCTATCTTCTTTTTGTACCCTAGTTACCTCCACATTCCAGTTTGCCTCCAAGAATGTAATTGCTTAGCCACAATACAGATGCCTGAAACTAATTCTACCTCCAATAACCTCCGTTGAGCTTGGAAATCGAATCTAGAATTATTCACCCTACCATTTTTGTGGTCAAAAACATTTTAGGACTCCAAAGCAAACTCAATATCTCACCCATTCTGCAAGAGATGGCTTCATCGGGCTAGATATGGCTCGCTGTACTCTTTGATGATCACTTACCTATAATGACCTCCGAAGTCAATCTCACATAGTTTTTGTGAGTCTGCATGCAAAATATTAGGTCAATGGGTCTAGGCATTTTACTGCAGTTATGGTGCAGATGTACGTACAAATATGAACGTCCAATGTTGGTACACCAAATGCCGACTTTGTAGAAAAAATATGAAATTTGCTCCAAAATTGTAAAGGATCAGAAACAATAAAATAGGTTAGGAAGATAATGAAATGGGAGGGGGGTTGCAAACGTCTCAGGTTTGAAATTCCAAATGATGAATGTTAGTACGATACCAATATCTTCAGAAGACCTCAATTGAACAAGACATTAAATGAAATATTTGTCGATGAAAAACGCGACTGGTGCCCGAATGATGACTTTAAGAAACACAATTTAACGAAAGATATTGATATTTTGACGTGTATTCATGCATGCATAGGCATAAATATAAAAGGATATATATATTTTTTATATGTATATATATATATATATATATATATATATATATATATATATATATATATATATATATATATACTCACACATTGATAATTATATATGTACAAGAGAGAAATTGTCTCTGTTTCATACACTGTGTGTGTATGCGTGCACAAAAATCCCCATAAGCTCATATACGAAGGAAAATGTATATGTTAATACTTTCCTATTCGCGTGAGACTGTCTTCCACATGTTGATGACTGTACAAAAGTAGCCATCTATATCTGTGTTTATAAATACGAACAGAAATTCAATCCTCTGTTCATTACAGTCTGTACAAGTATGAGTGAATTTCTCGTTGAACATATTCGGATAAAGGTGCATACACACTCAAACACATACAAATACACAGATAGATAGATATAGATAGATGGATAGATTGAACGTATAGAGATAGCGCGTATGTAAATTAGTTTTTTTCTGTTGTCTGAGAGAGACAGTGGGGTAAGAGAGTAAGAGAGAGTGGGTGTTCAAGAGGAACTCCCTATAAAATGGTTTGGAAGAGAGATTTGCATTCTTTTTGCACGATTCTTCTGTTTTGGCATTAATCGCTTGTGGCAATCGAAATCTTGCTCCAGCTAACTTGATACCTTCATCCACGGTTATTTTACGGTTGGGTTCGGTCCAAAGGAACCCAACATTGCACGCAACACTAAATAGCAAAAACTTTCAACCCGACACGAACGAAAAAAACAGAAATAGAAACAACGTTTGACAGTTCGAACAGGGTGTCGCAGCTCATTTGTGAACAGACCTTCTGATAACCGAGTTATACGGCTTTATGGCAAACAACAATTATCAGGTCATTTACAGTTATGTGAAAGAAGCTTCCATATATGAGCAGCTCAGTAGCCAGTGTTCGAACTCAGGCAATGGATAGATTTTATTGTGATAAGGTAGCATATTAGTGTACATGAATATTGATATTATCCAATTAGGATATGGAAATGTGGCTAGGTGATGAATATACTTCCGTGTATAATTGTGCGCACGTTCCTTATTTTCAAGAACCTGTATGTATATGTGAATGTGAACTGATGCTTTTCAGTGCGTATCTGTATGTATGTGGAAGAATTTGTGCTTATGTCTACCAGTACGTACACACGATTTTTATGAGGGATTTTAAACATCCTGAAAGAAAAAAAATTGTCTTCGCATTTGTTTGAACTTTATGAATCCCATTCTAAAATGAAATTTCAAATTATTAAATCATAAATTTTCTTTTTAAACGATCCATTATTTGTTTGATTTTGTTTTACCGATAATATTCAAGTGACGATTTTGTTTTACCGATAATATTCAAGTGACGACAAAAAAAGGAATCGATGCTTTAGAGCAACTACAACCACCTGAATGTTTGGCAGATATCGGTGTCTGCTTTTATTGCACTTGTCCCAAATAGATGTTTGCAATGAACACATTCTCTTTGCAGAATGTCTGAGATTATCATCTGTTCTGAACTGAGAAACCTTATCCGCTTCCCTATTGATGTTTCAGCCGAAGCAGTCAATTAGCATCCGTTGTTGGACTAAGACCTTTCCCAAGATTCGCTAGACGCCTCGATCATGGGCATTGCAGAGCCAGTACTTTTTGAATTTATCTAGTTCTTCATGCCATTTCACTTTCTGTCGGCCACAATTTCGCGTATGATCTCTTGAGATCCACGTTATGAGTCGTGACGTCCATCGATTCCCTGACATTCTTGCAACATGTCCAGCCCATTACCATTTGAGTTTTTTAACTGTTTCTATAATATTTCGGACTCCTGTCTCTTATATACTGTTGTCTTATGATCTCTCGATGTGGTTGTGTGATACATTGCTTGTATACCATCCTCTATACGATTAGTGAGGTTCGCTCAAAAGCATTCTCTCTAATATTCCATTACTAGTGTTACATTGTTTTTATAGAAGTCTATTCGGGAAAGACAGCACCATACTTATATTTATCTTAACCTATCCATCTGTATTTTATTTATTTCTTGTTAGCAACCGTCAACCAAAACTGTCATTGATACAGTCAACATAAGTTTCTTCAGTTTTCAAGTTGGTCTGTTTAGTTTTATGTTTTACGCCGATAGACCATGCCAAAGGAGATAAAGGGCTGAAAATTTAAACATTCATACCTAACAAAGTCTACACAGAAACTTAATTTGTTTTATTAATAACTCCCTTTAAATAGTCGAGGATTATATTTACAATGTAAGTTTATGCTAAATCGCCCCATCATTGTGTGTCCGATGGCGTCACGCTCGTTTTGTTTTGTTTTGTTGAAAATGAAGACTCTTCCAGTGATCACTGCCAAACAAGAGATGAGTTTTTCATTGATCCTCCTTCTTTCCCAATTTTTTTTCTAATTGATCACCCCGAACACGGTATATTGCTAAAAAGACATTGGTCACGTGACGGTTTCCCTTGAGTGACTGTTTTTTATAGAAGTATGTACTGGAAAGACGACACCCTGCTCATATTTGTCTAAATCTGTACCTATCTGTATTGTATTTATTCTTTTGTTTTGTTCATTTTTCTTGTTTCTTTTCAGAAGGTTTTTGTATGTTTGTTTTTTGCTAGTAATTGTATCTGTTTTTTTGAAATAATTTTGTATGGAAGCATTTTTATTTACTTCTTTATCCTCGACCCAGTTGAGAAGTTGCCATCCAGCCATTCACTCGATCAAATCAAGCTCCGAAAATTCGTAATATCCATGGGATTAGGTAAGGCAATATGTCTCTCGGTAGAGAAAAAAATCAATATTTGTAATTTTAACATATTTCTCTCTTGTAAATTATCTCCGGGGTAATTTCCATGTTCATATCAATATTTAATCAATTTTGTGACAAACGCAACCCCTTCTGGCCGATGAAAATGATATTTACCTACTGGCAAAATTATAAACAGAATTGAATTTTCATGTTAAAATCACAAAAAGCTGTAACATTCCTCTCAAAATTTCATTATTTCAATAAAAAAAAAGGTGTTTTTTTTTTTTATTTGAATTCCTGAAATATGTTTACTCCATTCTTACTACTTCATCTAGAAAAGTATGAAAAAAAACTCCCACCACATTTTTCTCGCCACACCTTAGAATTTGGTTATCATATACAATTTCATTCTGTCTTTCATGATTTTTTCAATTATATTATGAAGTTATTTTTTCGATAGAAGTGCGTACTTATCGCCGATAGATTCCAGTTTGTGTGGTGGCCTAATTTGATCTAAATGTTGTAAAAGTGTTTTTTAGAACTTTTGATGTTTCATATTTCAAGCAGATCTGCGCATAATTACGTACGTGTACATATATGTGCGTATTTGAGTAAATAAGTAGGTAAATGGTATTTGATCCTAGTTGAAAAGAAACAAATAGACCGAAAATATACTTGATGACACATTGGGGTGGAAAGAATTGATCGGTCCTCTCGATGTTCAGCTCAATGGTAAGAGTATTGCTTCGTTGAAGCGACTATTTTATCATTCCCAGGTTCGATTCCTGCAGCAGCTCCATTTTCTTCAATCATTCAATCTAATTACGGTATCTCTCTCTCTCTCTCTCTCTCTCTCTCTCTCTATATATATATATATATATATATATATATATATATATATATATATATATATATATATACTCATAACTCAGAAACATGCATGCACACATATACACATATATAAATATTATAGATACGCACACACACACACACACACACAAATATAAGCACAATGCTCGATACTTCAGACAAGAGTTAAAAATAGAATGTTCCCAAATCCAAATGGAATTTAGTATAAATACCTTTTTGAAGAAATCATTTTCATGAAAAATCCCACCATTTCAAGCAAAACAACGCACATACCACGTACACACACCCAACAGAACCCCACACCACACACGCGCACACACTACTCACCTGATTTGATAATGACGTACGAGTCATGACTGGAACTTGGTTAGAAATATGTATATCACTCTTAAATCATCTCTGACCCGAATGATGGAAGGAGGAAGGAAACATGAGGAGTGAAGTAAGAGGCAATGCTCAGTCGGTGTTTCCGATACTTCTTGGACAACCGGAGAAACAACTGATGTCAAAATCCAGTCAAAGTCCGGAGTTGATTTCGTTTTTCTGTTGTACCAAAACCATAAACAATCCTCACCAATTTTATGGGAGTAAAACCAAAAACTCCCCTATTATGATTTGAAATCTGATTGGTAGGCTGGTCTTACCGTCTGAGCTAAATAGACTAGACATATGCAAGAGTTTATGTTACAGATACACAAGAAGTTATTTCATTCTAACAAATACTTTTACATTTATATGAATATTTTAGTGATTTTTCATTTATTATATACAATACAAACGATGCAGTTATCAACTTCAGTCGGGATAGAAATTGGAATGGAGTTTGACGCTGCAGCAAACAGGCATGTTATATCATTTGTCAAATAGAAACGAGTCGGTTTGACATATTTTTTGATGATATAGATAAAATGTGGTCAAATAGTTGCATCTAGGTATTTAAAATTATTGAATTAAGTACAAAAACTCCAGATTACGGCAATTTCTTCTATCTCTTTTGCGTCCGTGATAATTTGAATATCGCAATGAGGTCAAGTCATCTAAGAACCAGGTTTTTTATTCTACGTGTTTCAAAATAAGTTTCTCTCTATTTTATTTCATCGTGAGGATCTTTTTTCCTCTTCTATTCATGAATATTTTTATTTCTAATATTATTTGTTTTACTTATCCATTTTTCCGCATTTATTGTCATTCTTTTATTGAAAGTTGGAATCGGTAAAATGAGAAGGTCTCAGATTGATCGAATGAAAGACTTCCAAGTAAATATTCAACTTCTATTGTTTCTGTTTATTTTAGATAGATTTTTTTCCTGTTGAATCGTAGTTTTGGAATCCAGTTGAATTAAAAGAATCTTCCTCAAATATTAGTTGAAGTAGAATCTTACGACCTTGATACTTAAAAGACAGTATTAAAAGAAATCGTGTATGTAAATTAATGTTGTATGCATTATGTACCCTGTTTGAATTATCTGAAGTTATGCAAGTACTCATGTATGTCTGAATTAGAATATATATATATATGTGTGTGTGTGTGTGTGTGTGTGTATTTTCGACGTTTATCCAAGAGGAAATTGAACTTTTCCAAATATGATTTTATAACCGTACAGTCTTATGAAACTGGTCTCTTTCAAAACAGTTTGATTCATTGTTCCCAACGTTTTTTCAACTTCTGGAAGTTGTTTTGATGGGTCTTGTTCAGGTCTTGTGGTGCATTTCCTTCTTTCTCTTCTATCGTCGACAATCCTCATGGTGGATTTCAGCCTAGGGAATTGAAAAAAAACGTTGAGAGGGGCCAAATAGGAAGGTAAGGTGGATGGGGGACGAGATTTGTTTCGTGCTTCGACAGAAATCTTGTTTCCATTCTCCACGGCTGTCTCCGGTTTGTCCTGGTACCACTTTTCCGCTTGGTTAAATTCAATTCTTTAACTCAGTTCTCAGTGTATCTACTATATCGTGCCTATTTTAATATTCCTTTTAGGCTAATTGACTACATTCACTGGTTATGAGGTTTACGGTTTCATTTCTTTCCCCGCTACTTGTCTGTGTTCTGTCGATTTTTGTTTCGATATAGTTTGTTCTGATGCATTTGTTTTGGGCTACGATAATGAGGGATTATTTTACATACATACATACATACATACATACGTACATACATACATGGTGACTGTCGGGCTCGCTATCAAGTATGACCATCTTTTGCGTTAATTTTTTTTCAAAGCTTATGTGGCTCCCTGGCGTAGATTCTAAGACCTACTGCTGATTTGTAAGTTCTATTGCAGATGATACAGATGTTTGGGCACAACCGTATCTACTCCTTTATTACCAGCATTGTAATTGGCATTTGCTATGTTAATGCGCCTATTTAAACCTGACTGTGACCAGCTGACGTGATTACAACTCACGCATGACAAAGGGCCCATCTGTCTTGCATTAAATTTCAAATGATTTATCTCGCTTGCTTTGGATAGCAGAATTCGACATCCATCAATCTATCCATACGCACATACCTATGTTCATGAAGGGATTATTGCAACGCCACATATTTACGGCAAATGCTAATACTATCATAATTAATCGGTATATCGAAAATACATTGTTCGACACATTGTAAACAAATGCTCATAGAGATTCCCTGATTGCAATTATTGATAAGTAGACGCCCTTGAGTCATTTGATGGAATAAGCAGATCATTCGCCCAACTTTGTACCAAGATGAAAAGACTATATTAGAGAAAGTGCCGATAATTGTGATAGAGTTTTAGCTGCTTTTGGTTCAAGGGGAAAACATTCTAATTTCTTTTCCTTCCTTGTACTTAATAACACAATAGATTAGAATGAACTGAGTTGTAGTCAGAAAACTGCGTTATTTAAACATCGTACTAATTCAATTTGTACGATGTTCTACCGAGTAAGTAATTTTTATGTATGAATATTGGTCGACAGGTAGGTAGAAGATGGGTAATTTATGGTGAAAGATATACAGATCTATGTGTTGGTAGACCATTTTCTTATATCCCAAAAGGTATATTTGATAAATGGATAAACGTAGGAGCCTATATTCTCCCATTCAATTCAAATTCATATTATAATTTCTCCTTTAGTGGATAATGGTTGAAAACATATTATGACGATTAGGTTATCCGAATGTTATCGTTTATGTAACCAACAGTTCTGTTTGTTGCTTCCTTTAAACAACAAAATAAAGGCTGACCCAGTGTAAATCTTTTTGAAGTTTATCCGAGTTTGGCTCAAGGCCTCAATCGTACAGCAGCAAGTAAAGTTCTAACTCTCTAACAATAGCTTTATGACATTTGTGCGTGCAAGTCACAATCTACGACGTTCTTTCTAATTTCGAGAACCTTCTTCACTACAATCATTGCAGTTGTGTGCTTGAAAAACTCACAAAACAAATTGTTATATCCATCAATAGCTAGTATGTACTTGATCAAAAATGATCTAGGGTGTTAGGGTTTGGGAATGCCTATCACTTTCTGTGTTATGATATACTCTGCCTACGGATAAAGTTCTGCATTTAGGGACAATATTCAATGATACTAAATCAAATTGATTTATCTTAGCAAGAGACTTCACATATACTGAAGTAGATGAATTTACCAATATGGTGAGCAGACCTACTTTTTTTTAACAAAAAATTGAAGATCGGTTAAACAGAGGGTGTAGCCGATCCGGTGAATAAAAAAGTAAAAATGAGAGTGAGGAAAAAATACAAGTACCAAGACATTGCCAATAAAGTGATATTTCAAGTTTGTTGTTGACTTTTCCAAAGGGAAATACTACTCTAACATTTCCCGCTCTTTCTAATTCTAACGTTCTTTTCTTTCTATAGCGCTAATGTAATATGTTGATCACGGAAGCTATTTCAATCGGAGCTAGCAAAATATTCTTACTTACTTTGTATAGCTTTTATGCTGATTGTTTTTTTACTAATATTTTATTTTCACCTGAAGATAGCCTCTAGGAAATAATCCTGCTTCGGATGTATGTACGGCCGCGAGATTCTGAGTTGTCTGTGACTGTGGGTGTATGCTGTTTGGTGCAATTCCCGAGATGCCACATATGTTTAAATCCAGTAAGACATCAGACGTCGGACAGGCATATCAAAACACATCAAACTACCTTCTCAACTAAGTATATTTTAAGTTCAAGCTTTCCCTGTTGATTTTGTCTTAAATACTTTTCAAAGGCAAATACCCTCCGGGAAAAGCTGTTTACAGCAACGTTTTCTCTCTTCTCCTTTACGTGTTCGGGGGCATGGTTTGATATGTTTGTGTACGTCAGCTTATATATATATATATATATATATATATATATATATATATATATATATATATATACACACTAGCAAAAAAACGGCGTTCCTGGTCTTTTATATCCGTTAAATAAATGCAATAATTAGAGTTAGCTATGAGATTCACCCCTCGTACACTGGTTACAGCAATGTAGCTACGGAAAGTATTGATATAATCACCTGAAATAGTGCAATATTACTATTTAAAATAGTATCGAGAAAATAAACAGAAATAAGCAAATAAAGGATGCAAAATGAAATTTTATTCTCTTCAAATTCTGAAATAAATGTGAAAACTCTCCAATGTCTATTTGCAGTGCTTTCTTATGCACTATGCTTACCTGCCATGCACTAAATAGAACGGATTAGCGTCGTTGTGAATTGGGAAGAAGATGGTTTGCTCTTTGCTTTTCATTCTGATTTTGCCTCGCAGCTTTTACTGGCCTTAGAATTAGAATGACTTAAACCATTTGTCCTTTTCGGTACCATGATATCCCTACAATTATGAAAAAGTTACAGTTTAGGCACCGACTCTATACTATAGTGAGAAGTGGATAGAAAAAAAAGTCCGGATAATAAAATATTTATACCAATGTCTTGCAACACACCATGATATTCATATAAACCCTTTTCTTCTATACAAATTTGAACAATCAGTTAGTCCGACGGGCCCCTCTTCTAACGTAATAATCTATAATACATGGAAATATTAGGAAAACAACTGCACAAAAAAACGAAATGTTGGAAATATATATTGGAATAGTCTCTTCTCCCAGAAATATAGATATGTTTCTTTAATCTTTGCCACGTTTAAACGACTTATGCTGGACTAAGCGTTATTTTGAAATAAGGAATCAGCATTAAAAATAAGTAATTGTTTCTTTCATCTACCGATGTATAAAGCATGGGAAAATAAACACATCTTTTCTCTAAAAACAAAACTACTACGATGCATAAACAACCATACAACACAAACAAAGCGCTGAAATTATTTATTAAATGTTTTTCTGCTTCTAAAAATTTGAATATACTTTCATTAGATTTTTGATCTTCTGTTTAGAAATAATTATGAAATATTAACTGCATGCTACGTTTTTACTGACCAATATTTTGAAATGAGGAATCTGCATCAAAAATAAATGATTTTTCTTTGTGACGATGTTTGAAATATTGGGATATAAACATAACTTAAAAAGACATCGTTTACGCGTAATTGAGAAGAGAAAGAATCTATGAATGCTATCAACAACCGCACAAAAAAATGAGATTACTGGTTCTATGGACAGATACGTCGAACATTTTGAATTGAATAGATAAGATGGATTTTGGAAAATAACCTCTGCTTCTATGATGTGAAGACACTTTTCAAAAATTCATCACTTTTTATTCAAAATTACTTGATGATTATCTTATTTACTCACGGTGATTGAAACTTTTGGCGTATTTGATTGCCTAGCAAAACTAACAATGTAACGCGATGTGAGATATCAGCTTGTTACATGCAAGATTGTGGCCTACAAGGTAGAATAAAAGAACAGAAATTGACATTTTGAGATATATATATATATATATATATATATATATATATATATATATATAGAGAGAGAGAGAGAGAGAGAGAGAGATTGATATAGATATAGATATAGATATATATATATATATAGAGAGAGAGAGAAAGAAAGAAAGGAAGGGGGGGGTTCGATTCCGGCAGCAGACCCATTTTTCTTTGATTATTTATTCTTTTTACGTTTTCTGGGTCAAGAGATACATTCACCGTGGAATAATGGGTGGTGATTTCAAATATTCAAAGTTTCAAAATATTATAACGCAATTCATAACTATTTGCGTCGTATTGCATATCGTTTTCTAAATAACATAAATGTATATATATATATATATATATATATATATATATATATATATATATATGTATTTATTTATGTTCATGCATGTATTTATATTGTTATTCATGCATGTATATATGTATATTTATACATATATATGCGTATATATTCATTTATATATATATATATTTATTCATGGTGTACAAAGTGTTGATTCCTTACACGTCAGAGTGCTGCAGCATATCACTATAGGACTGTAAACCTTTGACAGAACCACCTCAACTTCATAAAAAGAAGAGTATGCAACCAATGCGATCTCCTGATAGTCACTTATGGAGCTGAAGCATGGAACCTAACCAAGAGACTTACCCGCACACTGAGAACCATGCAGCGTGCGCATAAGAGAATCATTCTCAACCTCACACGGAGAGATCACAAGACAGCACAATATACCATGGAGAACAGGAGTCCGAGACATCATAGAATCTATCTCTGAATTTTTGAGATAAGGTATTATTATTATTTCTATTACTATTTGGACTATCCACATCTTGGTTGTTTTTCATACAACGTTTCGGCCGTTGTACTCTACGGCCTTCATCAGGTATCATCTGGTAGGTGTGGGGAAGTAACGAACCGAACCCTTTATTTAACTGAATAATCATAGAATCTATTAAAAAACTCAAATGGCAATGAGCCGGCCATGTTGAAAGGATGACAGACAACTGATGGATCCTGAGAGACCACATGCGTAACCAGAACCAGCAGAGGGAGAGACGAACTGATGACAAAGATTATCAACACTATGTCCAAATGGAAATGAAACCGAAGTGATACCTTGATTCATAAAAATGAATCCGTGATGATGTCAATTAGTTTGAAAGGGCTCCTGAATACACTACATAAGTGTTTCTCCAATTGGGTGCCAAGATCCGACCCTAAAACATTCAAATTAAATTTGTTTATGGGAAAAAAAAACATTGAGAAGTCAGGTAACTATGTAATGATGTACCCCTATGCAAAATCTTTCATCCTGGGTGCAATATTGCAGCCAACAACTTTCGTTACAACACTTGAAAATGATCGGAAATGACAGATGGTGGCCTCAAATAAACCTGATCAAAATCATATTTCTAAATACTTTGGCCATGAAAGAATCTTTCAGTTTCATCGGTACAAATTTGGGACAGACAACTTGAAAAATAGCTGCAATTGACAAAAAAAGGATATCAAGTGACCTGAAATGATTTTTCAGGTCGATATTGCATTGCCCTATACCTTCACGAAGATATTACAAATTTCAGCTGCGTAAGTAAAAAATTATTGCCAAAAACATGAGGAAATGAGTATAGTCGGCCAGAATTGACCTCTAGTGACCTTGAATGACCTCCAAAGAATTGACCTCTAGTGACCTTGAATGTCCTTGCTTTGCCTGTTAACTTTGAAGAGAAATGTACTGACATGATCAATTTCAGCATTCTTGGTGCAAAACTGTGGGTCCCACTATGAAGGTTGTCTAGAAATGACCAGGAAAAATCTCTAGTGACCTTAATTGATCCTGAAGGTCAACTCTGCAGTGTATATTACCTTTGCCATTGAGAGATGTTTCTCTACGCCTAATTTCAGTTCCATAAGTACTATATTGCAGCCCAAAACTTGGGAAATTATTTTGAAATGACCAGAAATGATTTCTGGATACGTTGGATGATCTCAGTAGTCAAGGTCACATGGATTGCTTTATTCATTGTTTGTACAAATATGCTAAATTTCAACATCCTTGGTGCAAAATTGTTGTATACAACTTGGATAGAAACGATCACAAATGACCCCAGGTCAACATCGCATAACCTGTGTTTTAAATTGACCAGTTTACATGCAGAATATTATGTCGATAGGCCTTGTCGTTTTAGCGGAGAAGAGAAACAAATAAACAAACAGAAGGTTTAACTAATTGTATAGATATACAGTAGTTGATGTAACTCATTGTATTATACGTAAATATTCTAATAAACAAATTTTAGTTCAAACAAACATAGTCAAAACCCATTTATTGTTACACAATTCTGGCATTAAGTGGGCCAAAATGAAGCAATAGTCACAGCTTTACTTCTAGCTGAACACTGTCTTTACCACTACTCCACTACTTTCCTGCGTGGCTATAAACATATGTATAAAGTAATCATCCCTCCAAATATAAGGGGTGGGAGATAGCAAGTTCAGTGGAGTAGGATTTCTAGTCAATAACAACGCTAAACGCTACGTTTCAAGTTTGACAGCATTTAGCTTGGGTATTACTCAGACAAAACAAAAGATACACTCTAACATGTCACACACTAACCTCAAAAGTTTCTAACGAAGAGATTGGGGAGTTTTGTGACGACATCAGTAAAATGATGAATCGGGAGAGATCAGATGACACAATACTCATAAGGGATTCTAATGCCAATGTGAATAAAAGAAAGGTTAGATTTTCTAGCGTAGGAAAGTATGGAATAGGCCAGAGAGATGAAAGAGATGACAGGCTTGTCAATATCTCAGAGAGATAGATATTAAAGATAACAAATACAGAAAACAGGAAGGTCGCAAGTAAATTTAGCGAAGGCCAGATTGTTTAACAAAAGCGAAATTGACTTCATATGAGTTGATAAAATCTATAATATCAAAGCTGTTACCGTTACAAACGGAGTAAATATGTAAAGCGACTACGCTTGCTGGCAGAACTAAACTGAAGTTTGAAACTGAAAGAAATAAAATGATTCTTAAGAAGAAAAATGCCTTAATAAGATAGGAATAGAGAACATCACCAATTTTCGAGTGCCGATAGAGAACAGATTCCAGGCTCTGTAGAATGGTGACAGTAATTCAGAGGAAAAGAATTATAGCTTGACAAATATTATCAAAGAAACAGCAAAGAAACGTAAATAATAACATGGGGGAAATCGTGGGCGATATTAAAACTAAGCGAAAAGAGAATTGTGAAGATAAAAACTAGCAAAAGGTAACCAACAAATAAACAAGAAAACGAGAGAAGAAAACGTGGGGAATTGTAGAGACTATTAGAAATAGTAGAGTTTCAAACAAGTCCGAGATGCAGTTTGCAAAATTATTAAATGCAGGGGCATACTATCGAGAATAACTGAAAGATGCTGTGGAAATCTGTACACTTCAAAAATAGAAGTACCACAAACTGATATATACTATTGTTATTCCAAACATAACAGAGGAGATAGAAGTGTTTGCACTACGAAATATGAAACTCAGAAAAGCTACAGGTGAGGATTGCATAACGACTGACCTTTTTGAAAACGAAGGTGAGATCTTTCACAAAGAATCGGCACAGTTACTCACACAGTGCATACAGGAAATAAAGGTACTTCAAAACTTCTGTCTAGGAATGGTGATCCTACCTACAAGGAAGAAGAAAATTGCAACCTACGAAATTACTGCTCTATTAAACTATCAGTTGACTTGTATAAACTATTCACAATATACTTGCTGACTAACAGGCACTTTAAATGAAAATCAACCATGCGAACGGGAGTTTTCAGACGTGGCTATTCAACAACAAACCATCTATACACAATAAACCAACAAATCGAAAAGTCATTAGATTATAACAAACTACTTTATTTGTCCTTTGTGTATAATGAGAAAGCATTGGACTCGATAGAATATCTGACGGTCTTAAATGCGATGCGTGAACAGGGTGTTAACGAAAATCATGAAGAAATCATAAAAACATCTACGAAAATTTCACTGCAATAATTAGACATGAAGATACAAACAATATAGATAAGAAGAGGAGGGGATAGAATATCAACTGAACTATTTAAAGCTAGTTTTTGAAGAGTCTTTCGGAGAACTGGGAGGGGATAGGGAGAAATATAGATGGAGATTATTTAAAATACTTTAGATTCGCTGATGATAATTCCATTACGTCAAAAGCCTGGGGAAACTTACTGAACAGGCTGAATGATCTACATAGGGAGAGTAAAAATGTAGATTTGAAGATGAAAAAGACTTGTAGACAAAAGCAGTATTCAATTGTATTCTCCAAAAGACCATGAGAATATAGGGTGACGATCTAGAAGAGGTTGACGAATATATTCATCTAGAGGAGATAACGGAGTCAGAGAAAAACCATAAAACCGAAATAAAACGACGCAGAGCCATTGGTTGGAAATCATTTGGTATGAATAGAGATGCGTTAAAAATCACCTCGCCAATGTACCCACAGAGTAAAGAATACAATAAATGCATAATACCAGCTATGATTTACGAGTGCAAAGTATGGAAACTAGCGACACGAACTGAGAACCAACTTCGAATCGCGCAAAGAGCCATGGAAAGAGCAATGCTAGGGATAATTCTAAGCGATAGAAAAAATCGGCATGGATCAGAAGAAAGACTAGTGAAGGATATTATACAAATAATTGAGAAACGAAAATGGGGATGAGCAGGACACTTAACAAGAAGGGATCACAACAGATGGAGAAAAACAACTGATTTGTGCTCATGAGACAGTTAACGCAATAGGAAAAGACCAGGCATAAGGTAGAGGGTTGAAACCTCTGCCGGTAAGACATGACAGAGATTAGCACCATCACAGTCGGCATGGGAGGAAATGGGAAAGGCCTCAGTCCAGCAGTAGACTCATAAAACAGATAAGAGTTATATCCTAATAAGAATATATATTTCTTAGAAGCAGACATATGTAAATGTAATTGAAACTAAGAATATTAAGAGAATTACACTTGACATCACAATTATTAGTTTAGCGAACTGCCATGTGTTCCATTTTGCGTATCCTATTTTGAAGATCCATTCTTTATAGAACGTTCGAAATTTTATAGATACCCGAATAAAACTATGAAACTGCAATTTTCGAAGTAGCTTTCGCTATGGTTGTCCCTTAGGAACCAAATATCAATCGATTATGGAGAATTGTCCTTTTGTTGTCATTGTGAGACAGACACTAACTCTACAACACTCGTTTCGTTCAACATAAATGCAAGTATGTTTACATTTATGAATTGGTTTATTTGCGTTAGGAATGTATAAATGATTGAGTGCTTAGTCCTACGCAAACTCTGAAAATTCAGTCTGAGTACAAATGAAAATATAGACTTTCAAAACGGAGAAAGTTAGCAATCCAAATATCTAATTTGATCCAAAATAAATGGCCTATGATGATTAATTGTTAAATTCTGTAAATTGATATATCAAGTCTGCAGTTTTTATCATTGAGCAGACATTTTTAGTTTTTCTAACTTCCAACACTTTTATTGCTTCTTTGGTCTTCGTTTTGAATGTGTGTTGTTGTTATGTTTCCAACTTTCTAATTAATGAGGTATTTCAACATGATTTACTAGTTATAACCCTTGGCATAAATAACTCCCTTTCCACTTATCCCTTGATGAGGATGGTGTCCGAAAGGCCTTGCTTAGGGGGATGAAAAGTGCAGAAGGGAAGTTCAGTTGTGACCATACAGATCTGCACACTCATGCACTTTCTCTCTCTCTCTCTCTCTCTCTCTCTCTCTCTCTCTCTCTCTCTCTCTCACACACACACACACACACACACACACACGCACACATATGATATACATCCATAGATAGATAGATAGATAGATAGATAGATAGATAGATAGATACATACATACATACATACATACATACATACATACATACATACATACATATATACATACATACATACGTATGCAAACGATTGGCTAAGGTTTATTTTACTGTGCCTCACTGTCGCTCAGGATGATTGATTGAATTTAATGTATTATTCAAGTTACTCCACTTGATGTTTTCATATTTTCAATATTAAGTTGTTAAGATACGAATGGCAGAATGGTTTAATCATCTACAAGTGCTCACATACGTGATTAAAATAATTGAATTCTTTCTAGTATAAATCTGATCTTTTGTGGGAAGGTCCTTTTTCCTGATTTAAAAACTTTTATTTTTTCCTTTGTCCTACTACTGAATTATAAACATGATTACTCAGTATATAGTCAAAGCTTTTTTTCTATGAACTGGTTATGTAATAATTATGTACCAAGGTTCAAAGAAGCATTTACAAACGCAAACTATAAATCTGATCGATTATTGTATTACACAATTTCTGCCAGTACACTTTGGTTAATCTAATTTTTGTCTAAAGATATCTTCCCGCACCCCTCCATCGTCTGGGATATTTATAAAGTCAGATTTTCATAAAGGCCATAAGTAGTAGTGGCCCACAAATTGTCAGAAAATGGTTGCTATCAGTGACTGACCAGTCTTTACTCTTAGCACAACGGTCAGTAACGATCTGAAGCTAAATTGCCAGAACTGAAGCTGTTGCGATTGACGCACTTGGTAACATTTGCTTGCCACAAAAGAAGCAATGTGCAGTCGTTTTTTCAATATATTTACTCAGCTTTCCTTGCCATATCATAAAGATATCTCAAAAATAGTTTTGAGGCATGATGTTGATAACTGGGTATATCAATATATGCATTTTATCATATTGCAACAGATATGTGCTGTTTGGAGAGCAATGAAATTGTTGTACGGCTAATTGTTCAGAACGAAGACAAATGATGAGTTACGGATTTCACCTGGTTTAGCCAATATTACACAAAAGTGTATAAGAGTTTTTGCAAAAAATAAGCCTGGCTACTGCAGGGTTAAACTCGACACCTACTTCTATTCTGACTGAAGATGATTATTGAAGCTGGCAACTAATCACGTAGTCATGATATCAAATCACAATTGGGGAAGGTTCAATTTTATACCTGTATTTATTTTTGGAATGAGAAAAGCCTTTGCATATTTCTGGCGAAAAGATTTACCGACAAATGTAAGATTTTAGTCAAATTAGTTGCAATAATCTATGGATATCCAAAAATTATTATTTTTATTTTTCTATTCAGAAAATAAAACAACGTGTATACTTGAATTTTAGCCGGTTATGTCGAAATGTACGCCTGTAGAAAGTAGTGAAAACCTCTAATGTGTCTGATTCTTTTTCAAATGAGTAAACATTGGAATTATATCATCGGTAGATACGCAAAGAATCACACACGGCATGTACAGAAAGAATAAAGAGGTATCAATTCAATGGTTTTATTCCAAGCTTTGGTGAAAATGATTAACTGCCGGGTTGTTTTATAAATTTGCCTCATAAAAAAGCAAAAGTAAAATGATTTTATTGATTGACTGAATTTTGTAAATTAAAAACATGCCTTTTGTGCGAATGAAGAGACTCAGTCGAAATAAAGAATTAGTAATTCGCGGAACTTTACTTCTGTACCATCTCATGAATTTTGACCAAATTTATGTACATTTTGGTCATGCTATGCAAGAATGACATCAGCAAATACATTGTCTTTCTCCAATCTACGGAGAGACCAGAGTATGGATATTAATATGTTCTGTGTGTCTGCCTTTGTGGGTTTGTTTTTGTGAGTCTAATAGCTTTCCGTGTCAATCTATCTTGCCTGCAATCTCCAGCCTTTCCTTCGTCTTTGTCCCTCTTCGCGTAATCAGATACAAGAGAAGTTCGCTGTTCGTAGGCCTGACACTTATCGATCTGGTTGACAGATAGGTGCCATGTCGTGTGGATAACGATACACAGAGACACGGGTGCGTGCAACCAAAGACCACGCCCACTTGTGTTGTCACCTACAAACTGAATGTCAATCGATATTGAAATATCTTCGCTGGCTAACACTTGGAGGCCAGTGAAAGTTATTCGAGGGTCTTTTCATTCATCATCTGATGGCGGTTTTGTGTGTGCATATGTGTGTAGGCTCACGTACAAGTTAATTTGTGTTTATTCATATGCACAGAAAAGTATATGTGCATAAAGCGAAGGAAAGATAACATATGCATACTTATTTATAAGCATATAGATCGCTATGTGCTTATATATGTAATGCTCAACATTCTAGTCTCAGTGACCTTTTACAACCTTATGCCTTACTAAGAAACGCTTATATATAACTCCATATGCACAGAGATATTTAAGCAGATCCGGTTAGTGATTCAATCATGTGACCAACGTCTTTTAGTAGTACGCTGTGTTGGGTGTGACCAATTGAAATCTGACAGGAAGGGTGATCAAATAATAATTTACTCCTATAAATTTTTGTTTGGTAGTTATCACTAGGACAGTCCGAATTTTGAAAAAAACAAGCATGAACGCTGTCGGACACTGAAAATCATTTTTTCGAATCATAAGGAGTGAATATCGAAATTTTCAACCTTCTAGCTCCATTTTGTGACCTGTGCGTTTGATAATACATAGCAAGCTACCTAGCTGTACCAACTCAAAAATTGGAGAAGCCTATGTTGTCAGTTTTCGTTGACGATATATATATATGTGTGTGTGTGTGTGTGTGCGTGTGTGTGTATGTATGTGTATATATATTGAGGAGATCAGTGTATAGATCTCCAAAGGGATTTAATTGAAAGAGACGTTATGAAAGATATTTTTATCATGTTCAAATTCACCGAAGGTTTTAGTAGCAATTCGTATATCACTGTTACATACACTTTAATAATAACAGTTCCGTCTGTGCACTTTATCTAGGTTGTCATTTTTGCTCGCCCCGTTCCCTATATATCTCAGGCCGATTTTCTCTTGCGAGGTATAGTTATGTATAAACCTTTTTTACTCGCATCGTGTAATCAATTGGAGGACCGAGATAGAGATGATTCACGAGGATAAATCAAGATATGTTAATCAATGAGTTAGAGTCCAAGCGAACTGTCATATTCTAGTTCCAGCCAACTTTGCACTGCCCTTTTATAATTGTCCTAATCCCCGTCTGTTTTCATTTATTTTGTTTCCTTCATCAAAGTTCCAGAGAAATGTTATCAGAAATCGTTATTTTTCAATTACCTATAATCACAGAACATCTCGTTGAAATCACATCTCATTGCGACTATCGGCGGGTCTAATTATGTACAAAAATCACCGCGATTATTTGATATCAACATCTTTATATTGAAATTTATTTGAAGTTATTACATGAAAATTGTATGTTTGCAACATTACTTCCAAGTTGAGTTGTAATGGAAAATGTGCTTCACATCATATCCTTTTTAAGCATTATCACATCTGACTTTAGACTTCTGATTTTAGTCATAGATGAGACGATAACAGGACCTACTTTTTGATCAAATCTCTAGAAGAATTTTGTTTATTGTAGTAAAGGCATCTTGAAGTTACACCTTTAATTCTAGTTGAATATTCGTGAGTGTATTGTTCAGTTCAATAAATCTTACTATAACCAAAGGATTAAATGCGTCACCTATCTTGTTAGTTACCGAGCAGTTGCCCTCAGAACGTCTGTACTAGCAAAATCAATGATTACTTATGAAAAAAAGCAATGCTGATTCTGTTTGTCAAAAGATATGTTTTTTGAAATGGCAAAAATCATGAAGAAGAAATGGAAATATTTATCCTTCTGTGTTTGTTTGCTTACCATTTCTTCTAAAAGGCTTATTTTCATCACTGACAAGCCAAACTTATAGTGCAATTGTGTCATTATTCCCGATTTGCCTTACTTGCGTTTATGTACTCTCCTTCGTTTTGCAATTTGATTAATGAAAATCAATTACAGAAATGTAAATACAACGATGCAACTCTGTCCATATTTTGATTTTGAGAATCATCGATGGATAATCAAATGTTGTTTCCAAAACAAAATTTTAGCGTCGATTTGACCCACAACACATTTATTCATATCATTCTCTCATCTTAAAGAGCTCGAAGGAAATCAAATTAAATGTCAATCCCTTACAAAATCCTCTCATTTGCGCACCTGGAATAATTATTTTATCTTTAATCGTGACGCAATTCACCGCCTTTTTCAATACGCTGCAAGGTGTAGACTTTATGATATAAAACTCCATACATTATTTATTAGGCTTGCATCAATTGATATGAGTATTGCAGTAGAATAAGCATGCTTGTATGTTACAGAGGTATACGTATAATTCATTTGATTCAATGAGTGCGAAAACGTAAACATTTACTAAGATTAGCTTGATCTAAAAATACTGCTACAATAGAGGAACACCCGATGGGGATCCAATTCACTATAGCAATTAGCATGAGTTTGCATGTGTGTATATGCATTGGTATGAATATAACAAGGGAGGAACCTTCTATGCGAATGTACAAATCGGAGTGCTTTGCACATATCTACGTGTATAGTTGTATAGAAAGAAAGACATCTTCCTTCTGTTCTGAAGTTGTTTTATATATGCTGAGAATGGTCAATGTTTCGTAGTATAGATTTGTTCGATATGTATTTAGTTTTTGAACCTTCAGAGTAATAAATTGTTTTGCACTTGATATATGGCATTGGATTTAGATCATTCTCCTTAAAATCAAGCTAAGTAAGTGAACAGAAACATATCCAAATTAGCTGCAATTACAAGGAAAACGTTTCAGAAATTATATATAAAAGCACAGCAACAAATAACCAAAATCGTAAGAACACCACAATTAACCACCTGTAACTGCAGAACAACAGCAAAATGCCCGCTTAAATAGAATTAACTAAAATCCAACCGACAGATACAACTCAAAAAATATATACAGCTGAGAGGAGAAATTGGCAATTGCTACCCCGACCAACTTTTAGAGAAAAATCAGAACCTGCATCAAAGTTTCAGCACAATGACAAATTCTTACAACGTAATGTACCATAAATCATAACTTTAATGACAAAAACGGTCAGTTTATTAAATGGCTGTCACGAAAGTAGAACAATTTGAAAAGAACCGTCAAAAACAATAAGATGAATTGTGCAGAAAAGTTTGACATTTGCATAAAGATCGCTTTTGAGGAAGAAACAATTTGTTGCGATGAAGATTTAAATACTATATAATATCCCCTCTTTCTCTCTCTGTCTTTCTTTTTCCTCTCTCTCTCTCTCTCTCTCTCTCTCTCTCTCTCTCTCTCTCTCTCTCTCTCTCTTCTTCTCCATGTACATGTGTGTGTGTGTGTATGTAGACATAGGGTAATCTGCCAGAACAGGGATAGTAATTTGACAATGTGGAAGTAAAAGATTTGAAAAAAAGGTGTGTTACTTTTCAATTTTTATCATCATCAGGCTTATTGGGTTCGATGCATTTTGCTATGTTTCGATCATGGTCTTCAGAAGTTATTTTGTAATACAGGAGACTGTTGCAAATGCAGTCTGTCACATATTAAGGCAATATACTGAACTGTAAAAAAACAGCAAGCCAGTTGTTGGTTAAAAAAAGATGGAGAGGGGTAGCAGCAAGTCCAAATGTGGGTCAGGGGGGTCAACTTTAATTATTTTCTGGACACAGTTGTGGATGGGAAGAGTAGCTAGAGACGCCGATTGAAACAGAGCTGAATGCATCGAACCTTATAAGCTTTACTTCATGTTAATATTCTTTTACATAAAACAACTTCTCGAATCTTTCACTCTCACACTGTCAAATAACTACCAATATATATATATATATATATATATATATATATATATATATATATATATATATATATAATAGAGCACTCTGGTGGATGGGGAATTATGCGTAAACATATCAGTTAAATTCAACCTTACTCACCGTACTCACCACACTGAAGATTTGTGATACAACGAAACGGCTGTCTGTGGATGACACAATATATATATATATATATATATATATATATATATATATATATATATATATATATATATATATATATATATATATATTATCTGAGTAGAATAATGTTTGACACAGTTGGGAATAGAATATTTAAACCAGTGATGCTGGGTCGACTTTTTCACCTGTCTACCTCAAACTCCCAACTCATCAATTCTTTTACTGGGCATGATATTGACCATTGATTTTTAAAAAATCAAAATTTTCAACAGACTTTACAATTTTGTAACTTGCACAAATAATGCTTCATAATGACAAAATCTGGTTCATTATCTATGCCTGGTCAGCATCATCGAATTTATCGGTTTTGCTTCACGAAGACAGGAGCACTCTCCATACATTACCTAAAGTTTTGACTAACATTCAGTAACCCACTTGGAAAGCTTTATGTTGATTCATATTTATATTCATACCAAGTAAACAAAAGCAATGCATCTGAGGGGTTTCTATAGCAATGCAGTTTCACAAAAACTTATTTTGGTCTGTATATGTTAGCCTCAGACGAAAATCATCCAAGATAACCAAACAAATTTTCAGTGTGTACTACGGGAATTTGGGAACAGATTATTTTGTAAATCAAAATAAGACAAAGGTGAGAAGTCGCCAAAATTGATAAAAAGTATTCAGGGAGAAATTATTGAATATTGAGATTTTTATATTACGCAGTTTTAGAACTGGAATTAAAGTAAAGTAAAAAGATTAGTAGTTATCCATTTCGAGGAATATTACAACGCATTTGGGTCCTTTTTTTTTTTTCATTTTATAAGTGCCATTAAAAAACAATTCACATATATATATATATATATATATATATATATATATATATATATATATATATATATATATATATATATATATATATACACTCCAAATAAAAAAAACTCTTCTTGCCTTAAAAGTGAAACGAGAAAATCAGTGATCGTTGGTTTTTAGAAAGTATTTTTTTCGTAAATCTTTGAAGAGCATTAGATTATCATCTTTTTAAATAAATTGGAATACTGCACTTGTACTTTTTTACGATAATAAGATTATTTCAATTCTTTTTCAACGTGCTCTCTTCCTCTCTCTGTCTCTCACTCTTTCTCTCTCTCTCTCTCTCTCTCTCTCTATATATATATATATATATATATATATATATATATATATATATTCTTTTAACAATCAGGCCTCTTTTCAGTCACTATCCTCAGTTTTGTTAACAATACCTCCCTTTTCATTCAAGCTTAGCTCCTCTTTCACAACATTACCTCCCCTTTCTCGACATTAGCCCTTTTTGTCAACGTTTCTCTGCTAGGCATTAGCACAACTTGAAAAAAACTTTTCAACATTGACCCTCCTTTTTAACGTTACCCCCTCTTTTCCAACATTATATTCCCCTTTTCAACACAACCCCCTTTTTCTGAACAGTAGCACCCCATTTTTTAATAATACCCCTCCCTTTTTAACATAAACCACCAATTTTTACATTAGATTTTGGGGGGTCCATTAGCCCCCTTCTTTTGGACATACATTAGTCCCCCTTTTTTCAACATCAGTCCTCTTTTTTTATATTTCTACCCATTTTTAACAATAGCCTGTCTTTTTTTTCTTGAATTGCAATAAATCAGATGAAACGATACACAATCTGATTTCCATCTATCAATCTATTTTATTGCTTCTTCTTGACAGCAATTTACTTCGCCCATTGGGCGGGTTTTAGTCTAGTAGTCAATAAATAGGATGTGAAAAAGTTGTTCTGATGTCGAGTTTCATTCTATGGCCTCCTCAGACAGAAAAAGAATTAAAATCCGTGTTTCTTTGGACATTTCGTAGAATAGCCAATCTGTGTCGCCTGTGTTTTCAAGTTAAATCAATTGCTAAAGGCAAGACCAAGGCGAATGGAACTCGATGCGAAGGGAATTCGTATGTTGGTAAGTTTTTTGAAATTCTTAACTTTGTTTCTCGAAGAGAATGTCACGTCGATATTTCTGACATAAAAATACGTCTTCAAACTCCTCACCAACGTCCCTACGGACATCCATGCCAAAGTATGCTCCCAAAGAAAAGATTTTGTGACAAAACCCATATTTGGTATGGGACCGTTTTTTTTAAAGCGTCTATCGAGGATCAATATAAAATCAATTAATATCAATAGCCAGGTGGGGTGATATATGAACTATTGATTATTCGTGTATAGTTGTGACTGCAGCTTACAATTATTAATTGGTTCATTTCTAGTACTGTTCTGCTGTTCTCTAGAATTATGCGTGCAACTGCCCGTTGGGTGGCGCTGTTGGTTCATCGTTTTTCCCAAGATTTTCCTGTCGTCTCCATTCGAGCAGGAGAGGACAGCCAGTCCCCTTCCTGGAAGCAAGTTGAATGCTTCATTATTCGTGAATTAAGGGTATTTCTCCGTTGCTGAACCCCGCTGTAGACTTTTCATTTTCCGACGCTGGAGAGGATAATTCTAATAATCAAACCTAATATAATCCCAAAGTATCTACGACCACGTGCTACGCAAGTCTTTTTCCATCCGGTCAGTGTAATTCCATCGTGTTAAACCATAACAATTTTTATCAAAGCTGTTAGGTTTGTTTCAGGGTAGGGGCACCTCCGATCGGACACATATAAGCATACATTCATACGCAAGGGTGTACTCTTAAAACTGATCCGTACTTTTGTGTTTATACTGCTGCTAATTTTAATTGATATAATTGTTATGGTATTATGCATACATATATATAGAGACAGATAAATGCAAACTCTATACAAGTATGTAATGTTTAGTGATAAGTCTTTCTGTTATAATTAATTGATTTTATCTGCTATTTGATTGTTAAGTAAATTATTACTGAAGTATTTTTCTTATATATTAATGTAATGTGTTGAATAGCTAACATCTTCCTCCTGTTACCGTTCTACTTATGTAAACATATTCTGTTTAACAAGATCCAAGTTAAATTTTGAACATGGAATATTCTATGTGGTTTACGAATAAACTCAGATTCTATTTCTCAGGTAAAATTCCTACTTATGTCAGTAGTTATGAGAAAAATAGAATGGCTATTTATATTTATGAGGTTCTAAATAGAATTTCTATTTGATGTTAAGTAAACTTTTTTCATCGTTATATTTATGCTTATGTTAACATGTATTGTTCAAAAGAATTTAAGAGAAAAAATCATTTCATGTGGTTTATAGATAAACTCAGGTTATATTTGAAGTGAGGTGCATAAATATAATGTAATTTATTATAGAATGAATTTTTCCTTCTGCTACGGATGTGTTATTCTAACAAAAATTGTTTAACATGATTAATAAACTGATTCAGCAAGCATAATTCATTTTAAACATGTATTTTTAGAATTAATTATTGTTATACGCTATGTTTTCCGCTAGAATACCAGTTATTTCTGTTCTCCCGGTATTGAGAGCTTTTTTAAATTGATTTAAATCCCTACCTTTCCTGAAAATGCTTTCAATGGCTGTTGTTCTGTTTTTTTTCCTTCTGTTTCCCTTTCGTTTTTGTTCAATTCAGTTGCTTCAACCTTTCCTTTTGTTGTCCGTGGCTTGAGGTTCTTGGTTTCTTCTGTGAGTTTATTCATGGTTTGTTTGCTTTTCAGCTTAAACATATTGGCAGTTTTTATGATGATGGTTCTTATTCTGTTGTTGAGCTCGTTGATGTTCTCCTCTGGTTCAGTGAAAAATCATATCTGTTTTTCAGTTCAAGCTTGAAGGATCAAGTGAGCTCTTTCTGTGCGCTAAGTGGTTTCAGTTTGGTGCAGAACATTTCAGTGCAGGAAGAATATAAATGAATAATGTGCTCGAAGAAAATGGAACATGAACTTCAGGAAACAAATGTACAACAAATATGTTATGAACAAAGACACAAGAATCAAAATAGACAATGCTAAGTTGAAACAAGTAGACTACTACATCAACCTAGGACAACGAATCTCCATGAAATCCCCCAAAAGAAGAAGAAATCACCAAAGGTTTGCAAGACTTTTGGTAGAGCAAACCCAATCTTATTTAAACATTATGATACCATAAAATATGTATTGTGGAATATTACTTTTTTCAGTGCTATTCGAATTATATGGAATGGACATGCATCGCATTTATCGAATAATTTATAATTATAAATGCCATTCTCAATTTTTATATCGAAGTCAAGGAATGTTGCATGTGTTCCTTTGAGTTTGAGTCTCAATTTAAATTCTTACGGATACATTTGTATATATGATTTCTTGAATTAGTCTCTATCATTTAAAGGACGGATATCATCAATAAAGCATGTTCTGCATGAAAAGTATATTCTCTATTTATATCATTATCAGTTAATGATGGTATAAATTTGTAATTGTGTCGTGTCTATAGGTTTGCCCAAAACGGCACAGGGTCAATTCACATAGGTATCCCTACGTTCTGTATTCGTATTTGGCCGCCTATTAAGGAAACTTCTCAGATAGGATAATTTTCTCTTTTTAGGGTAATTTTAGTGAAGTAGGGTTCATTGATATTTTTTACATTTTGACCAGTAAGCTTTAGAATCTGTGACGGTAATTTATTAGCTTTGATTGCCTGCAAATACTGAATCTATTGAATTGTTTAGTTCATTTATAAGGTTGGTATGTAAAATTCTTGTATATAGTGTACTAAATTCATTCATAGAAATTGATTTAACTTTTTCTCGTGCCTTCATTTTGTTTAGTTTTCCTACAATTGGTATGGAATTATTCACAACTTGAAATAAATTAAAGTTACTGTAAAATGGTGACCGAAGAATCAATAATTTTAGTAGTATCCGTTGGATATAGTATCTTTTGCCTATAACTTCGTTATTTGTAGCTTAGTCAATTTGTACTAATAGAATTTTTTTTAGATTCTTCCAGGTGTTCTTATATTTAGAGATTTCTATGCGCTGAATTGGTTTTATGGGGTGTTTTAATTTCTTTAGTTGTTGAATTCTTGTTTTTTCACCGTTTTAATCGTCCATCCTCTCCATAGAATCAGTGTAAATCCTAATATTTCAATTTCATCTTTCATAGACTGAATGCAATCATCTAGTTCTTTAGTAATTTCCCTTTCACCTTTACAATAATTCATATTTTTTGCTTCTCTAAAATTTGGTCCTTTATTGACGAGTTTTCTGAAGAGTTTTCTTCCCAGTTTCCTGTTATTTTATGTTCCAAATGTTCATCGCACAAATTAAATGTTTGACATTTACCATCAACGATGCTCTCTGTACGTTCATTATTTATAGTTATATCTTCTATTCTTGTTTTTATTATTGAAAATGTAATTCCGTGTGGTTGGTCGTAATTTATATGTTATCAATTTTATTCAAAAGACTTTTTATTATTTCTTCATTCTTTAGATTTTTATAGATTAATATCGCCAGGTAGATTTATGTAAGGAATAACACATACATTCAGAGGAATCTTTATTTCTTTCTTGGTTGGTGGTTTGTATAATTTACTATCAGTTATATCTAGAATGTATTTGTATGTCTTTCAGTGCCTTCTTTTCGGTTATATGAAATAGTAGTCAGATTTTATCGAAGGGTCCTGGGAGATTTTCTTTGGTATATATATTTTAACTTCTTGTGATACCGTGGATTCTCGGCTAATTCTATATCAACCCTGGCTAAACAAACGTTCTCTTATCCGCAGTAATGGGGGAAAAGTGTTCCAACTTATTCTATGGGATCTCTTGGATTTTCTCTCTTTGCTTTTCTATTCAATCCATATGGATATATTACACAAACAGTTTTGATGATCTCATCGTAGTCGTTTTGTACACATTTTTTCATCTACTGTTCCGAATTGGTTAAACCGTTTACTTCAATCTAATTTAATCGAATTTTTGTATGGAAAAAATGCCTCAGTACATGGCGCTTTAGAATGATTTATTACGTGTTAGCTACCTTTTTAACAGTTCTATGTACATTCATCCGTTCATTTAAGGGGCTTGTTGTATCAACCATCCCCCAAACGCACGCACACACATACACACACATACATACATACATATATATATATATATATATATATATATATATATATATATATATATATATATATATATATATATATATATTAGAGTGAAATGACAATTCAGAAGATCTTGTGGACAAACGAGAATTATTAGTTTATTTAATGTTTCGCTAGTTCATCCATGTTTCTTCATAAAAAGGGGTATGGGGTTACGAGAGAGTGTTCTATATATGTATAGTTCATGTCTGGTTTTGAGCTGGCTTAGAGATTGATGTTTGAATGGATAGTGTGTGTTTTAAATAGTAGAGATTCAGATGGCATAATGTAAACGGAACAGCAAGTACATTGAAGATGGAAGAATACCAGGCAAGGACGAGAGGAAATGAAAGATCACCTAAGATGAAAAGTTGTAGAAGAGAGATGAGAAAAAACAGCTTCACACAACGTACTGTGCCAATTCGGAGCTGCCTCCTTGAAGGTGTAGTGACAGCGCTAAATGTAGACATATATAAGGAGAGGGCAGATGAGCTATGGAAGGATCAGGCTGTTCATCACGGAATCAAGAATGACGGCGTGTTGGGCCATGGAATGACCAACCCCAGCGAAAAGGACAAATTCTAGGAGCTGGAGTAGAAAATCTAATCTAAAAAAAAACGATGCGTTTTGAAAGTGTTCATTTTTCAAGTGTCCAATATGTCTATCGACGCTTTTGTCCAAGGCAACGCAATAACAAAGTCAAACGGTAAACAGAAATGTTCTAAATATCTGCCAAGACGCCACTTTGGTCAACAGGGAGCTCGTGTGAAGTGATAATTTTTATATCTCAATATAACTCAATATAGCTCGAATATACTAAATATAGGCAATGAATGTGTGTGTGTGCAAGTTCACTAAAGATAAGTTGAAGTGTGTCCATGTATGTATATGTATGTCTGTTTGAGTTTGTCTTTGTATCTATGTGTGTGTATGTGCGTGTACGTGTGATGATTGTGTAAATGTGTGCGTGCTTCTTTATTGACGACTGCTTTTCAGAATGTGTCCGTTTTCCAGATGAAACACCTTTTCAGCGTTTCTTGTCACGTGTGTGTATATAGGACAATGATGCTGATGAGGATGAGGATGATGATGATGATACTCATGGGGTGTATTTGTCAATCCACGATGTCTTCGATTTTTACATCCCAGATGCAATCTCCACAAAATTACTTGCTAAGCAAATCACTTAAAATGTCAGCAGTGATGTTATCAGCACATCAACGTCTTACAAGAGGAAACATCGACAATAGCAGAAGTTCAATAGAATCGAAACATCGAAGCTGATCGATCGTCGGCTGACAACTTATCAATAACCGACTGAAAATAACTGAGACAAAAAAAAATAGATTGGCTCAGAATTCGCATCAGCCATTTCAGGCACCCTGGCCTTTTCTTAAAATGAAGATTTATCCTTCCCATTTTATGTATTTCGATCAATAAAAAATAAAATAAAGATAAAATGTATTTTATGGATGGTGTAAAGTTACGCCATTGAACCCTTTGGGTCTCCCAAGTGGCTCGTTGACTGAGTTGGCTGTTAATCGTCGACTGTAGCTATTTTGTAGTTTGTTTGTTTTCATAACAGTCATTGTCCTCCGAGTTATACAAGTGGATTATACTGAGGATCTTTCAATTTGCAATGTAGAGCAACAAGCATTTTTTTGAGTTTATAAGTCAATAAAATTCATCCACGTAAATTTGTTCTAGCTTTTAAAATTTTTCTATTCATTATCGAACGATTATGTCTTCTATTTATTCATTTATTTTCTTATCATTCAAAAGATTCTTCTTCAACAAGAGATTTTCTGTTATTCTGCTAACATCCAGTAGAGTAACATCTGAACATACACACAAGCAATATTCTTACAATCACATTACCAGATAATTGGCTGATGTCAACCTTAAACAAAATAACAACCATGCGTGAGGATCAATTTCAACGCTGGTTAAACTACTAACATTTAAAATACAAGAATTTTGAAAGAGGATCACATTTGAGAAAGAAGTTGATCCTTTAGCAATTTTTATATGTTTCATACCTTAATGCATTTCAAACGTAAGGACAGATATCGAGGCTAACAGATCAGTAAACGTATAGTGTCTATTATTGAGGTTTAGAATTTTATTTAATTCAGTTGAGAGGATTAGAATTTGGATTAAGTACCAACCAAAGCTAGAACATAAAACATTCGAGAATTCACAGCAGTTGCGCTGCACCTTAATCACTTCAGTCAGACAGAATAAGCAGTACCCTTATGCTCGTTACGGTGTCAGCCTCCCCTACTCAAGTCCCACATACAACATTACTACACCAGCTGTTGGCGATATCTGACAACCACTCAAAATGGCGTCACCCTCGTTAACCTGCACAATTCAATCATTGCTTGAGGGAGAGATGGGTTCATGCTTTTCGGGGGGGGGATGCATTAGTGCGAGTTGAACATAAATAAGAGTTTGAACGCGGCTCGCCAAGTCCATTGCCCCGAGCCGTTATTCTCTCGGCCAACCTGCACCTCCCAGTTATGCTAACGACCTTGTAAGAGGAAGATGGCTTTGATTTTGAAGTCTAGCAGTGACTCATTCGTCAGCTCTTCCACATATTTATAGTTCGTAATCGCTAATATAATAATATTTATCTTGAAAAAATTGTTTTATAAACAAAATGTTTCTGAAAAAGTTTCGGAGCAACATAGTTCGAATATTTGGAAAATCACCTTCATTTGTATCTGTTTAGATAGCTGAGATACAGGCGTAGCTAGCTAGCTAGCTAGATAGATAGATAGATAGATAGATAGATAGATAGATAGATAGATAGATAGATGGATGGATAGATAGATGAAAATATAGAAATATAGAAATATATACCAGCCTATACTAATATGTTATTCTATGTGATGTATACAGGGTGTCCTAAAAGTCCAGAGCCATATGGAATCCTCAAAGTGAGGACAAGCTGTCTTAATCAATATAATGAGTTTTATACGAACTTCTATTGGTAGTTTCAAAGCCATCTTGAATATGAAATAATATATGAATATATTATTATCATTATTATTAATATTGATATTTGCAGTCTAACACCAGTCCCCCGGTGGTTACCGCTGGGGGTTGAGTGACAGCAAGTCTCCTCAAGTCTCCAGCCCTCCTCTCCACATTCTCATAGATCACAGCCATACTGTGGTTTACAGTCTCATACCAGTTGCCCGGTGGTAATTGCTGAAGGCTGAATGACAGTAAGTCTCCCCAGGTCTTCAGCCAACATCTCTTCTCTCCCTCGCCTATCATGCCAGTGCTGTGGTTCACATCTCCGCTTTCATCTTCCCTCCTCTGTTAGGCCACTGCTGATATTTAGTGTCGCAGACCTTAGCACTTTCCTCAATATCCGTGCAGTTCCTAGCAGTGCTGTGGTCTGTACAGTCTCAATCTTTCCTTTTATCCTGATCCCCTTAGTGTTTTGGGGACAGTTCCTAGTACGCCTACTATGACTGGCACTACCCTGACTTTCAGGTTTTACATCTTCTTTCGTTTTCTTGCTAGATCTTGGTATTTTTCCAGTTTTTCACTCTCCTTCCTCTTTACTCTATGATCTGCAGGCACAGCCATGTCGATTATTTGGCAGGTTTTTCTCTTCTTGTCTACGATTACCAAGTCTGGTCTTCTTGCCTGGATGAGTTGATCGGTTTGGATGTCGAAGTCCCAGAGTAATTTGTGGTTTCCATTCTCGAGGGCTGTCTCTGGTTTGTGCTGATACCACTTTTCCGTATGGTTAAATCCCATTTGTTTACTCAGTTCTCAGTGTATCATTGTTGCTGCTCTGTCGTGGCTGTGTTTATACTCCTTTTGGGCGAGTTGACATTATTATTATTATTATTATTATTATTATTATTATTATTATTATTATTATTATTATTATTATTATTCATGGGAGCAAATGATTATAATTTCGGATAAGGAAAGTGCCACTTAAAAAATTCTAAAATCTTTAAAAATATACTGACTCAACCCCATGGAACAATACATGTAAAAAATAATTTCTTCTATCTACATAGCTTGTTAAACAATGCACGTTTTCATTAACGCGCATTGTCACAGGAGGAAGATGTTTTGCTTCCAAAGAAATTATACTTCTATTTATGCACTTTATAGACGTAGGGGTAGTATATATATTTATATAAACAAATGGGAATGTGACAAAGAGTGGTATATCAGTAAATATGACCGTTTTTTTTTTTTTGGTTTTTTTTTGTTGTTGTTTTTTTCTATACCGAAACAGGGCTATTGTAAAACAGCTGATGAACCCAAAATAAATAATAGATTTATGAATATGATTAAAAATATAACTGAATTTCATGCACCAATACCCTGAAATAAATTTTGAAATAATTGTAGGGAAACACGTTGAGATTAGATTAAAGATCATTTGCATAGCACATAGTTGGGGACATTTTGGGACTGGATAAATTTGATCAAGAAAATTTCCATTCAAGCTAAAAATAGGAAGTTTATATGTCGGCATACATGTGTATAGATATCATACATATATGTGTGTGTGTGTGTGAGTGTGTATTTATGAATGCATTTAACGTTCTGTCACTTCTCATCTTGGGCATTCACTGTCGATGTCTGATTAAGACAATTATTTGGGCTGGGGCCTTTCTGTGGGGCTGATTAGCTCAATGGGAAAAACAACGTTACGTTGAAGCGGCAACCTTATCGATTACAAGTTCAATCTGTATAGTAACCATATTTTTCTCCGTTGTTTATTCTATTTATGCTATCTAGGCCAAGTGACTCATTATCCGTGTAAGAACAGGAAGTAATTTCAAATAAAGTTTGAAAAAATATAATGCATTCATAAATATTCTGTCTGATTATTTATCCATTTCTTAATATATATATATGTATATGTGTGAGTGTGTTTATATTTATGGATATACATGTGTGTAAATATACGAGCTTATATAACTGTGTATATATATATATGTGTGTGTGTGGATGTATGTGTGTTCAATTTTTTTCTGTTTATATCTATATGTATATATATTAAAATCGGGAGCACAATATGATATGATGTCCAATTAGTTATAAATTAGCAGGGTATAGAGTAGGAATTTTTTTATCAGTATGCAGTTGAATCATCAGCTCTTTGTAGTATGTTTTCTGTCTGAGAGTAATATATTCTCGCTTAAATATGTCTTCCAGTGTTAGGGTTCACTTATATTTATAATTTATAACTACCAGCAAGCACTGTATTTTCACTGAATGAAACAAAAAACATAACAAGTAATGACCAGCCACTTAACAAAGAAGAAAAAGAGAAGATACACAAATAGAATTGTTGGAAAATCCTACACCTTAGAAAGATAGAGGCATACCTTAAAAAATCTCCTAAACAGAAATCTAAAATAAACCAAATCATTTGCCTGAAGAAGCACAAACAGGGCAGGAACATAAACGTGTTTGTGTAGTGAATCCTTTACTTCATCATATATGTACATACACGAGTGGGTGCATATAGCTATATTTACACATAAACAAGAATGCAAAGTGTAAGGATTGAATGAGCCAGAAGAATGCATACGTATATGGTGTTCAGTGATCTGTAGATATATTCACAAATGCAGGAGACAATATCATACTTGTATGTACGACGTTGTTTGCCTCTGTGTGAATATTAAGAGCAACGATTTTCAAATGAGAAAAAATAAAGGGTATGCGGATGTCGAATATTGACTCGTCAACATTTCTCGTCAACATAATGGTTCCTGTTCAATGGTTCATACAAAATCCATTCTGCACAAAGTCAAAGAATGAAAGTAACTTTGAAATTTCTTTTGAAAAAATGGAGCGAAGAACGGATAAAAACGGAGATCTGAATGTTTCCATTTCTGGCACAGCAGAGCACAAAGGGGGCGAAAGAAAAAGAAGATCTGAAAAGAAAGACGGAGATTCTACCCTATGAAAGTTGGCAGTATGGCAGATTATATTAGCAATGGCTTTTTTCCAAACATCCCGCTGCCTAGGAATAAGTTTTGTGCGAATTCTACTGTAGCAAACATAGAAATAAAGCTTTCTCTAGCATTCTGATCTGATTTAGTCATTACTTTTTCTTTTATTTGGATTTTTTCATATGTTTTCGCAAGTGAATATATAAAGGACGTGGATCATGCGAAAAAAAAACTGTCACTGCTCCTGATAAACGATGGCAGGGTTTTCAGTCCAGAGATATCGAAAATAGTCAAACATATGTGTGAATTTTCTTTCGTGAGCTGTGTTTGTAAATGGAACGTTCTATAAGGTTTGGATCTAAAATTCCCTGACATTACTCATCGCAACATTGAGTGTGCTGTCCTCATTTACACGGCTAATCTTCAACTCTCTTCCTCTCTCTCTCTCTTTCTTTCTTTTGGTCTTTTATATCTATTTATCAAGGCGAACCTGATCATATCTATGCGTGTATTTCTTACTGTACATTATTTCTCCCATTTTTTTCACATCTGTTTATCTAAAATATTCCATTTCTACATATCGTACATACATCTGCAAGTTTGAAAGAAAAACACCTGGTATAGAAGGTTTCAAGGACAGTCGGCCGACAAAGAAAAGAAGAATTATTTCTGAAAACAGATTCGATAAAAAAAAAAAACTCACATGCACAGTTTGTGGCGCTAGGTTGACTCGGTTTTTGGGAAACTTATTTTATGCAGTGAGACTGCGCAGAATGAACGTCAATATTGATTCTTAACCCATTTATACCTAAAGGCAGTTTTTTCAACCAATTTTAGTATAATTACAAATATGGGGTAAATGAAAATATTTACATGTTAACGCGAATTCATTTGTAAAAAAAACTGACAGCATGTTTTTTATCATCTTGAGAATGCTCATATGTAATTTGGTCCGGTTTCTTTCAAAAGTATATTATTATGGCAATTTTTAAGATTGACGAAATATAAGTCTATTGGCGTATGTAGGTTAACAAAATCCAAATGTAAAGAAAGACAATTGGGCACATAGACAATCCATCCTTTCCAGAATTACATGCCCAAAGAAAAGTGTCAAATTAAACGGATACTTAGATCGGCATGACACTTGAGGTCTGCCTGTATATAGATAAAAAAATTGAGTTGCAATAAAATGTTTCAAGGAGCACTGCATTTTTATTAATATTTCGATTATAATTTTGTAGTAAATAAGTCATTTCCTTCATATAAACACTAACTCACAAGGTTAGTGATTTGATTTAGTGAGTCCCGAGAGGAAATCACGTGTCTTTTCTCAGATTATCCATCCGAAAAAAGGGGCTGTAGGGGATGACAACACCTACAATACAAAGTAGGGGTTCAATGGTCCGAACAAAGATTGGAAAATACGATTGTTTTTCAATGAAAATCTTTTTTCTCAATTCACTTTTGCTCGGGATTTCATAAAAGGGTCATCATCTGCTGCCTGATAGATACTAATTCTGATGCAATACTTTGTTCTGTTCTTGGCTGCGTGTGATGTATGTAATGTATTCATACATCAGATCTTATTATTTCTCCAACGGTGCTTATATAGGTTACATAATAATTGCATATCTCGATCATTCAAGGGCGAGTTAGGCAGCATCGATCCAAGGCACAACTTGGATGGGTCTCCACTAAGGAACACCAACGTAATTTGTGTCTATTAGACGGAGCACCAGTGAAATATCTTCTTCCTTTGATAAGCAAACTGTTCATTATATTCTTGCAAGATTTCATCGTTTTTGATCAAAGCAATACATAGCATACTTCGAATTAGAATTAGGAACTCCACCGTGTTGGTTATGATGGAGTATCAATGTGGGGGCTCGTACACGTGACCTTGCGTAAGACTAAGTTAAGCTTAGTAAATACTGCTAAAACATTACTGTTAAGTTACAAAAATATAAACAGAATAACAGAAATCACGTGACGAAAGTGACTCCATTCACTGTTGACTACTACCAGTTTTTAGAAACCACTGCCAATTTTAGGAATTCACAACTAGTTGTACGAGAACACTTCCAGTTTTATGATGCCTTTTTGGGACGTTGAAACCATTTGAAGTGAATCCAAAGAAATTCTTTCAACGGTTTGAATTTAAGTAATTCATCCTTTTTCAAGCCTCGTTATGATAATGATTCATTGGGGGTATTTTATAACGGATCAAATATTTTTTCCATAAATGGTCTATCAGAAATTCCACTCTAATTTTGCCACTTGAACTTCCGGGAAAACTTGACTCATAAATGTCTTCGTCATAGCAGTGTTTGGAGGTTGATACCGTTCGCAATATCTTCAATTAGCATTTTTTCATATCTAACATTTCTATTTTCCTTCCTTTTCACTCCAGAAATGTTCTTAATGGTTCGAATCGGGGCGTATCACATGCACTTTTCATAATTTCAGAATCTTTAATATAAATGAATCCTTCTATACGTGTCTCTCTGTGTTTATCTATTCATTCAACGATGACTTGTCATTATGATTTCATCCTAAGTCAAATTGAGAGAATTTCACAGACCATCTGTTTTTCAAGTTTTTCAAGTTTTCTTTTTGTTTTGTAGTGAATGAATTTGCCCCAAAATATTTTATATACCTCTGTACAGCTGGTGATTTTTTTAAAGTAAACCTTTTACTGGTGTATATGATTCTATCATGACAGTATTCGACTAGTGTCAAGGAAAAACATTGATGTTTTTAATCAAGCCACAAAGAATAGTCAGTGGGCTCTATTTTAATGGCACAATCATTTTTAACTTTTCATCAGCATTCAGGAATATTTGATTTTTTTTTTCACGTTTACAAGAGATAACAGTGAAAAGTTTACAATATTTTCTAAACATATTCGTAGTTTTCTTCTTGGAATTTTTAAATATTATAATTATAACACTCTGATTCTGTCTAGAGTGAGTTGCTGAACAGTGCAAAATTGAAAGGATTAAATGCAAGAGAAAGCACTTTTCATTGGACAATATTCTGTCTGCTGCCTCGACTGCTGAACCACGATTGCGATGGTTTCAATATTCAGTCTTATATAGATGCCTGCACCGTCGAGTGATTTATAGGGTCATCAAATATTCATGAATTTTGTGTGCAAGTACAAGGCCGTCATCTACTGGTGGGAAAGCGCACGGCAGTATCTGGCTTAAGTTCAAATTTCGCCCAAGATAAATCATTTTGCTCGGAATGAGATGAAGAAAAAACAATCATCCTGAATATTTTATGACGAATTCACCATCCATTTTTTTCATAAAACGGATGTGAGTTCATTCCAAATCAACTCTAATATGATGTATTGCAAAATGATTTTTTAATCTTCTCGTTAACACTAATTTTATGCACGATCATTTCGGTGATAGGAAAGTCCCAGCCAATGTTTTCCCGAATAATCTGAGAATTCTGATTCTTCGGTATCTTGCATAAATTCCGAATGTTTTCAAAGTCACCAGATAAATCAAAGTGTGATTAACCTGAAAAGGTGCATGAGGGGCAAACGATTGAAATTCGGGGGTATCGTGCGTACTCTTACAGGCTTCTAAAGCAGTCGCAGGCATGGAGTGTGATCTGCATCTCTACAACATTTTGGCATTGGGCATCTTCCAGGTGAATCAATACATGAGTGGCAATCGGCTTACTTCATACTTTGTCCAGGCGCTGTAATAGAGCCCCGTAGACATTTTGAAAGATCCTGCCCTTATTCTCTGATTCTTCTCCCAATTTCTGTCTTTCTGTCTTTCATCATCGTAGTCCGCCTCATGCAATATACAAGGTATTTCAAAAGTCATTAAACACATTTTCTCTCAAAATAAGTTGATAAAAACTGTTTAAGACTAGTTCACATGAATTATTATGCTTGGGAATTTCGTTATTCAAATTTTGTCATGTACAAATACGAATTACTTTACTGGCAGACTTTTACATGAGTGCTGACTTCTTCATAGCACTTCAGCTAAGGCAGTGATTGACAGCAGGCATTTTAAATGGGATGTCTGCAAAACAATATCTGATTCCCTCCCTGGGTTGATAAAGGTCTGGTGAATTTATTACATAAACCTTGCTCTTGATATAACCTTTCAAAAGAGGATCGCTAACCCAAACTCTAGCTTACCTGCGATTATGCACCTTAGCGCCGTTGTCATATTTACAGTGCTCAATGTAGAGTGTCATACCGTTTCCAAGACATTGAGCCACCAATCGAAATCAATTTCGCTGAAATTTGACACAAACTTGAAAAAAAATGTGAAAAAAAATTTGCAGCCACTTATGAGACACTCTACCAATAATTTCTTTTTTGTTACTCACTTAAAGTTTGTTATTATAAATTTCATGTCATTCAAAACTCTCTTACAAAATTACATACAGAATGTATTACATGTCTGACGATTAATGAAAATGTTCATGGATTTATTAATATTGTAAATAGATGTTGGAACATGTCAACGAGATTAGATGGTATTTACTCTGAGTTTCGCAAACAAACAAGCGTATCTTGGAGGACAATTCTATGGAAAATTTGTCAGCCACCATTGTCACAGAAATTTTAGCTTCAAGATAAGGATTTCACGATGGGTTCCTCTGAAGAATCAGTGTGACAAGATCTTTTAAAATATAGGGCTGTTTTATAATATCTGATCCAGTTGTTGCTGCTCCAGGGATAGTCTTTTAGGATTCTATGTTGTTATCCCAGCGAAAGATTCTAGATCAATCTTTTAAGGCAGGCAAGTGTCCTAACAATATTTGTGCTAAGCAACATTCCCACTATTTTGCCACTGCATCTATGTGCTTGTAAAATATACAACACGAACAGTGTGAATAATAGTATCACTAACAGTCAGGCAAATAGAGATGGTTCGGATTTCGTAATGTATATGGGGTAACTATTTTGTGTTTAAACAGTAGTTTTGAGCCTGGTAAGAGGAATCTGAGTTGTCTTTTTTGACTCTCAAGTTTGAGTTACCCAGCGAGTGAAATGAGCGGAGAGAAAACCAAAATCTATTGGGCATGAGGAAATAACTCTTCACTGTTTTTTTTTTGTTTCTTTCTTTTTCTCTTTCTTTTTCTTTTTTGAGATTACAAAAAGCCACTGCAATATTCAACGAAGTTGGAAACCTTAATACGATGGAGAATGGCACCTAAATGAGCCATAGAAAAAGTCGATAATTCCACTCATAGATCCTTCTTACGTTATTTAATAGCCTTCCAACTTGTAATTAATAATAATTATATAATTTGTCTAGTTGTGTAGAGCACAATGTTTGTTTCTTACAGCTTTGCAATAATAATTGTAATGGATCGGTATACAGAACATTTAATATCCGGAGTTTAATGTCGGAACAGGTGGAGTTGGAGGATGCAACGGTTCCGAGCTTTGCCTTGATCTTCGGCCAATAGAAGACCGGGCAATTAATCTCTGTACATAGTTCCCGCCGTTGCAACTACAAAGTTTTCTCTGGTTTCCTTCCGTCGCTTCGACCACTGTTCTGTGTAGACTTGATTATCAAATTAGTTTTGTTTTGCTGCTTTGAAAATAGCCGAGTTCATCTACCCAACCGAATCAATAACTCAATAATTTCTTTCTCTATTTAATCATATGCCTTATAACTTTGCGATTTCTATACCAGTCGAGGCTATAAGGGTAACCTTATTTCATTAATATCTGCTCAATAACTGACAAACGCATTAGAGCATTCTAACAAAAAGAAATAAATCAGTTGCATTTACGAGTTATAAACCGTTCTGTTCCACTGATTCGTACCCTTTATTCCATTTTATTTCGAGAAAAGATCGTCCTTCACTGATTTAATAATCATTCAACATAAAGCTCCGTAATTTTCCCGGCACCCCGCCTTAGTAGGAGCAACATAGTTCAAAAACTTCAACGGAAATTTTTTTCATTAAGATTTTACTAAAATCTCTACCGATGCCCATCATGCAAGAACGTTTTAATGCAGCCTTTTTTTCCTGAATTAACTTGAGTCTCTCTGACTGACGATTTAAACTGTTTTTATCACCCGTATATATGATTATAGCATTATTTTCAACTCATGAACACGTGATACGAGATAGATTTCTTGTTATTCCTGTCAGCTGTCATCTGTTTAACACTTTGCTTGCGGAAGGTATTCAATCGAAAAATTTGTCAGTTGAAAATGATAACCAAAAATCTATTAGGAACATGTTGACATTTTTCTTTTTATAAACACTGTTTTTCGGCATATTTCCGTTGTATTATTACTCACCCTACTTTATTACACATGACTATGAGGCTCATCTAGTAGGCATGTTTTTTTCCAACCAGGGATATGTCTTTGCTCTCAAATCAGAAATCTATTTTATTGCATCAACGTATCATTTGAAAGTTATTCATAGCTTTATGAAAATCGTGTGGTATAAGGAGAAAAATATTCAATAAACCTATGGATTACAGTGTTTGAATCAGTCCCCAAGTGATTTGTTATTAGTTTTCCTTACTGAAGAGAATTTCTAATTGCCTGTTAGAGTTATAGAATATTAGTCTCAACTTAATGCTTATAAATGTCGCTTTTGTTATGCAGGGCGAAGAAATTGTTCATAGACGGAACTCGTAACGTTCTTCCTTCTTGCTTACTGGATCATTGAGTCTGACTCAAGAGTATATTGAATGGTAACTGCGGTTACGAAGATCCCTTTGACCTTCTCCGAGTGCAATATAGACCTGTATATGCGCAATAGAATAAACACATATAAATACGCAGCGTTTACACATACGCATATGCAAATTTAGTTGGCTGTCACAGTTTAAAAGGCAACGAATAGCTTTTCGCAGTTTTCATTCTTGAACGGTCGACAACACCCGAAAGGAATGAATATCAAAAGTTGATACTACGATTCCCTATTGATCTATGGTATTTGTCTAATTCATTATCTTACAACAACCGAGGGGTATTTGTTTAAATCAGTTTAGCACTATCAATCAAAGAGAGTAAAGTTTTTGTGATACTCAAGTCCAGGCTAGAGTTGACTATTTTCCAACGGCAACAAAAACGATAAGAAGAACAATTCTTGCCTAATTGTTTCTGGTTATTGACTCACTTATTTCATTTCTGTTATTAAAATTCGAACAAAGGTTCTCTGAAGTTTATTAACACATCATCTTTGGGACATATTAAATACAGAAGTTGCACCGAACATCTTCAGTCGGGATTGAAATAAGGATGAAGCAGTTTGGATTCTATTCAACATTGTCTCGCATAAAAGCGCATCTTCAAAATGATTATTTTGTCAAAATTCCCCATAAGAAACATTTCAGTTGAAACTGGGAGTAACAAGAAAGCTCGAATATTATTCAAAAGTATCCCATGTTAATTTTCACTTTTTTCAGTCCTTTTTATTCTTTCTTTCTATTTTTCTTTTTTATTTGTTCAGCCTCAGTTCTTGTTCTCCTTTTTTTTTGTTTATCCATTCTCCTTTCTGTCTTCCTCCTCCATTCTTTTCTTTCATCCATGGGTTCTCTTCTCTACTTTCTTTTGATAGGGTCTTCTTTACTTTCTTTCTCATTTCAATTGCTTCTTCCTATTGCGCAATAGGTTATTCTTTTTTTCTTTTCTCTGATTCTTCCTTTTTTTCTTCTTTACCGATTCCTTTCCATCTTTCATGCTTTTTTTTCTTCCATCTTCTTTCTTTTTGTTTCTTCAAACATTTGACCGTTACTTTCATCTCATATGTTTTTGTTTGCACTTTTCGAAATCCAACATTAATTCTAAAAACTTGAAAATAATCTGGTCTCTTCGCCATCTTAAACTGGCAAGGCTGAGAAGAGAGCTATCATAATCTCTGAACCATTAAACCGCAGCACATACATTACCAATAGATAAGCAAGGAACAAGAAGAGATTTAAATCGTCATTTCTGCATTGATCTCTTCATTTCCCGGTTTTATGAACGGTACAACTTACAAAGCAGACGATAACAAAAAAGGGTTGTGGCTTAATTAGAACAATATATGATATATAATCTGAAATCTAAAATCATCTAAGCAGGTTTTCCCTGCATTGATTCGACGTGCTACTGCAGAACTGATAAGCAGGGTGAGAATTGGTGTGTCTATAGAAACGGTACGTGTTTAAAGACATGTTTGTGTTTGTAGCAATTTGTACGTGTCAATACGTGTTCAATTTGGAAAGCATTTATCTTTGTCTATGTTTTTTCTGCTTTCCGTATGCAGATATGCTTTATTGTACATATATTTGTATTTCCCTATATGTGGTTGTGTCATTGTGAATGTCACTGCCGATGTATATGATAAGGTATGTGTAATGTCTATGTATCTATATGTTTCTGAGCAGATATACACATTCTCAGATGTATGCCTGTAGACACGTGTCTGTCTACAAATGTGTCTTTGAATAACTTTCTTAGATGAATATTTTGTTACCGACACAATTTGACGTTTCACGTGTGCATCTAGAGTACAACTCAAATTTAAACTAATCTTCATGTCATCTTGAATTCTGATGGCTGTAAAAGGAACAGAAATCGATTGAAGAGGAAAAGTATCTCAATATTTCTCACTCATTTTTAAATTAGGAAAGAAATTTTATTTGAAAATGTCAAATCTTAATAGCGATTTATGGAGATAAATTGTGTTTTTTTTCTTTAGCCAAATTGATATATATATATATATATATATATATATATATATATGTGTGTGTGTGTGTGTGTGTGTGTGTGTGTGTGTATATATATATATATATTCATATATATGTTTATATATATATATATATATAGAGAGAGAGAGAGAGAAAGAGGGGGGTAGACAGAAACACAGAGGGAGAAGTATATATAGATAGATTCATGCATTCATGTACACATACACACACACACACACACACACACACACACATATGTCTGGGGTGTTTAAATACACATATTCTCATAAAATGCATATATGTGCCCTTACATGAATGTATATGTACACACATAAGTGAATATACTCATATGTATGTGCTCGTATGGTGATTTATGTGGATGTATGCATGTGTGCGTGTGCATGTATGTTTGTCTAGTATGAGCAATGTATAAATTGCTGAGTATATGTGTCTAAATTTCAATCATCATCAGTCTTTTAACGTCTGTCGTTGGGAACAGACCGTCCCAAGGATCTGCCAAATTTCCCTACCATGATCGTTGTGGAGCCAGTGTCTTCTGAATTTGTCTAGTTCATCTCTCCATCTCGTATTTTACCGGCTTCAATTTCGCATTTGATCTCTGGGGATCCATCTTGTGAGTCATGATGTCCATCGGTTGTCTGTCGTTCTCACAACATGACTAGCCCACTGCCCAATGCCTCCGTTTTCTTCCTGATATATTTTGCTGTCTTGTGATCTCTCCATGTAAGATGTAAGAGCATGATTCTCTCATGTGCACGTTGCATGCTTCTCAGTTTGTAGGTCTATCTCTTGGTTAGGTTCAATGTTTCAGCTTCATCAGTGACTATCAGGATTATGCATTGGTTTTATGTTCTTCTTTTTAGGATTAGTTATGCATGTGCACAAATAGGTGAGAATATCTATTGGTGTGACCCTCGTGCAATTAAGCATATAAAATGTTCTTCTTTTATGTGTTTATTCTAATCTACATTCAGCTGAACATTTTAAATATCGATTGTTTCCTTTTTTTCTTATAATTAGATGATATTATAATCTGAATGATGCATTTTCCGTTCAATGTGTATGTGTGTTATTTACATTCCTATACATACCTATGAATGCAATTTGTGTATACAGGTATGTGTATATTCATAACTGCTTTCAATCATTCGTATCAATCTTTTAGCCAAACCTTCAGGTAATTTGACATTTAAAAATGACTAATCATGACGACCAATTTCCTCCACCTCATTTGAAGTAGTCCTTTCAGGTATTTATACAGCATTGCTTCAGGCTTTCTAATATTACATGTCTTGTTGGAAGTCTTCAAGTATGACTTTGTGGAGCAGCTTTTTTAGGAAAATGACACTGGTACTTAACCGAAGGATCCTCTTTCTTTTCAGTATTATCCTTCTGAGTAGGAAGTGAACAAGACTTCTTTCCTTGGCTCAGTTCTATTGTTACCATTTTTTAAGTTTTTTGTTGACTGGGCTTACGACACCAAGTATTCCCGGACGGTCACCCATCGAGGAAATGGCCAAGCTAGACGTTGCTTAAGTTTGGGGATCTTTCCAAAACTGGGGTGTCCAATGCAATTTGAATCAAATCCCCAAATTCTTCTGCAGCACTTTCTTCATTTTGGGGGTGAGGTAATTTAAAATTTGATAGATAGTCTTTGCTCTTAAAAATCTACTATTTCAGATTGAGATGAAAATGTACGAACTACTAAAACATGAACTTACAAAAGCGCTACAAATTCATGAACACGGCCCCTCAGCTTGCACGCTGGCTTACTAAAAATACCGCTCACCAAAAATCTATACCTCATTCAGTTTAAGCATGTTGTCCAAATTATTTGAATTTTGGAGTAGCGTATCGTACGGGTGGGGATATTTGAGAAAATTTTCGCAGACGACTGGCAATGCCCTGCTGAATGGAGCCGTAAATCATTAAATTATTACTTGCAGTTTTACGGTCGTAGGGCTCAAGGTGACCAGGGAGCAGATATTTTCAGTTAGTGTTAATCAAAATTGAATGTTAATTAGTTATTGTTTATAAGTAAATAGTAGGTATTTCTTAAATAAAGTTTACCTCAGTTTACTGTCTAATTTACTCCAAACAAACTGAAATATGAGAGTAAATTTAACTAATCTTTAGATTTTATTCTCTGCACATAAATTGAAAAGGGTGACAAAAATTACCTGAAAATCGTAGTTATGCCAGTAACTTTAAGTACTTGGAAAAAGTAATGATTAAGATCCAGTTCAAATTCATCTTTAATTCTGCTAATATTTCAGACGACGTAATATTTGAAAAGCAAATAATTAATTGTATGTGCTTCAGTGGTAGTTAGAATGGGTTTTGGTCAAAAATTGATTCAGTTTACAACGCATTTTTGCAGAAAAGACTTTTATTTACATTTTTATGATATTATATGAATAGTAAAAACGAAATTGAACTCCAGTTAAATTAATTGCAAAGAATATAAATCAAATAATTGAATAACAATTTCGACTTTCTTACTTTTGATTATCTAAAGGAAAGAAATATCAATATGTCCGATTTAGTCCTCCGTAATCAAAAAATCTTAACTTTACTCTTCGTACAGAATTTTTTAAAAATAATTTTAGCATAAAAAATCATGGAAATCTTTTGAAAGTATCATGTTCAACCACTTCAAGTGAAATATCTAAGGCCTACGCTGTCGTTTTCTTTTATCAGATGGGTAAAGCATGACGTCTTGACATAGAGGTTAAGCAAATATTTATCATTTATAAAATATGATAAGTACATCCATTTATGTTTTCTAACGTTTACTCGTTTCACAGAAATCTTTGTCCGTGCATGTGTTTTGTAAATGTTTTTGTTTTGTTTTGTTTTGTAATGTAGAAAGTGATTAAAAAAATTGGGGGGGGGAGAATACTACGAACCAATCCCCAGAGGGAAATGGTGTGCTTTAAATGAGGGCTTACGTCCGAAACAGGACTCGAACAAAACTACCAACTCTAGAAACCGAGTTAGGTCTCGAATGAACCTCTGGATTACTTCAGCTAGATTTCACATTTTGCCAATGCATGGTTTAAAAATCATTAAAAGAAAAAAGTAAATGGCACTTGCTGTTTTATGGTCGTTTTTCCGCCATCTTGATTGAAATAGCAGCCAATATTGGTTCCAGGCTTTGGAGAGGGTGAAATCGAATTCCCTAATATGGTCATGTTTGAAAAGGAATTCTGTGCTGAGTAGATTTTACAAAAGAATGCTCCAGAATCATTTCTAGCTTTTAAAATCAAATATCACATATTAAATGAAAGATCACTGTGGACTGATGGCAAATACGTAGGGGAGAATATTGCTTTTGCATATGCATGTGTGTAAAGACAATTGTGTAACTCTTCGATAGAGTGTGTGTGCGTTCGCACATGTGTGTGTAATATGCTTTGATTTTTAAAAGAACGTTTATATATTTATTATATCCCAATTAAGTTGATAATACATGTGTTTATTTGATCAAATTAGCAAATATTGAATTTCTTGATGCTTTTCAATTTCACGAGGTTTCTCTGGATTTCAAACTTTGTCCAACAATTAAATATTTACTAAAAAGGGCAAATGTTTCTGTAGTATTCGTGCAGCTTATTCTTCCTTCTAGCACTTTGTGAAGAGTTGTGTTCAGATCTTGAACAAGATAAAAGCAAAATAAAATTAAATGATAAGTAAAAACATATGAAGACATCCAATGGGCTTGCCAAAATCTTTTTCAAGTTCTTTGTCCACAAATAATTGTTTTATCTACTCTCTTTAAATCAGTCAATATGATAGGTACATAGATAGATAGATAGACTGATAGATAGATGTTTCTTGGAATGAAATGTAAGCTCGTTTTCTAGAGTTACAGAAACACAACCTACCTCTCTTGGCAACTTAAGAAGTATAAACATACCCTCAGCTCTAGTGCTTGGCTGACGAGTTTTCAAAAGTGTTTTCGATAAAAATGTCACCTGATATACATAACACTTCATTCATACAAAGATAAATTAAAGAAAGAAAGAGAAAAATATTCTATACATCTCATATTCTAAATTGTATGTCCTAGAAAGTACTTACTACATTTCTCAAATTTTTCACTTCTTCTGGGTCTTCTTGAACATATGCAATATAGAATAGAAATGAATCTACAGGGGGATGAATCGGCTGCCATTTGCATTGAACTCAATATCAAATATGAGTGTGCTTTCTGGTTTTACACCTGTATGGGTCACGTATTCTTTTTTTCTGTTCTTTTCCATGGAAGACTGTTTCAACTCTATCCACATGCATCTAAATACTTCGTAGTAGATGCTAGACTCCTGAGGATGAATTAGATTCTTTTAATATCTACAAAGTGCCAAAGGCAGCCTGGCTTCCTGGTCTTAAAAACCATGGATAGCGAATTTGGTCATCTTTGAGTGTCTTCGTTCAAAACACTCTGTCAAGATCAAAAGAAGGTCAGACATAGTCATACTTTTCTCAAAAACTGTATAGCTGCGACCCCAGTTGATCAGTTACGAAATGTTTGCCGCAGAATTTGCAAAACATTGTTGTTTTACTTGGACTCGATTATTGACTGGTGGCAACAGAGATCAAGTCATTACAGTTACCAAGGCAATATGTTCTTTACTTGTAAGTCACACTATAGACTTTGCTCAATCCTAAAATGTCTCGCTAAATGTGCCTTGGGATAATCCAATATACCATGAAGGTCTCACTGTCTAATCTGACTGTATGGAATGAAATAACATTCTGACGAAAATTTCAGATAAACGAGAGAAAATCTAGCAATAAGCCTCACCAACCATTAAGTTGAAACGGAACTTCGTACCTTCTTCCACTGATATACCCCGGTACACAAGTGGATAAATATGTGCATCGAATGTGAAAATGGGTGGGAACTATTGCAGATGTGTGAATCTAGATTTTTTTTAAAAAACAGCATCTCATTGAATTCTCATCAAGAGAATTTGTCAAAGATAAAAATTCCGTGTTATTATGCAGAATTTCGCTCAAAAATCAAACATAACATTGGCATCAAGACAGGTGAAATTATAAGGTCGTTGCTTGTGCTTTTGATGTTGGCACACCGGATAGACATGAACTCATTTCATTTCAGCAAATTGAGACTTGAAGCAAATTCTCTGTTCGATCAACTACAAGGAAGTAAATTACCTGAAATCACCGCTTCCTTCTGTCTTTCCACTACAAATCAGTAGAACAAATTCACCATTGGAATTCTGATTCGATGTGTGTATAGGAAATTAATGGATACCGACTTTCAGGTGCACTAAAATTGAAAAAGTGTGAATATATACATACATACGAAAATTTATGTATATATATATATGTGTGTGTGTGTGTACATGTGTGTGTGTGTGTGTGTGTGTTTGTGTATGCAAAATAAACAAGGGACAAGATATTAAGGTTAACTGAAGAATACTACGAGAACCTCTATACCACGAAATCAAAAGTACAACTGCAAAATAGTGATGTTCCAGACACAACAACAGACAAACGACAAAGTACTTTTTGCTCTTCGAAGTATGAAAGGCTGAAAGCCCCGAAAAGATGGCATAATTGTAAATCTATTCAAAGATGGAGGAGATGTCTGTCACAAGAGATTGACGTAATTATCCACTACTACTCACAAGAAATGAAAGTGCCACAAGATTTCTGTCTAGGAATAATGACACTACAACATGAGAAAGAGACTAGTAATTGCCACTTTATTACTTTACTACTGAACATTTACAAACTATTCTCTAAATTACTTACGATTGCATAAGTAAGTAGAAATATACTGAAGAGTTAATTCCCAATATGCTCGAAACGTGAAGTATACAATGAATACATAATATCAGCTATGAGCTACGGGTGCTGAACCAGGAGATTAACAATGATCTTAGAGTAACACTGAAGGTAATAGAAAAAGCAGTGTTAGGGAATAACGCTTGACGATTAAAAAAGATCAACATGGACCCGAGAGAGGAAAGGAGTGAAAGACACTGTACAAGTAATTGAGCAACAAAAAAGGGGACGGACAGGACACATGGCGAGACGAAGGAACACCAGTTGGAGCAAAAGGCTAACCAATTGGTATCAGTCGGACAGTAAACACAGTAGAAAAGATAAGACACCAGCCGGAGGAACGAGATACAAAAGTTTGACGGATCACTTTCTTTGCCATGCACTTAATACAATGATGAATATCAAACGGATAGATCAAATGAAAATGCCGGATCAAAATTCAGCTGAGTACGAATATATATATATATATATATATATATATATGTGTGTGTGTGTGTGTGTGTGAGAGAGAGAGAGAGAGTGTGTGTGTGTTGACAGATTTCATCACACATTATCCCCCCTTCACAACATATGTACGCGGGTGAAACAATAAGTCATGAAGTTATCTGTTGAATTTCGATTTGCAATTTTTACTGCATAATGTTCGATTGATTTAGTTAATATACTCTATTGAATTAAATGCATTGTCCAAAAATGAGATTATGTTCAATGATAGGTATTTAATGAGGAATATGAACGCTCTTTATTCTATTCTATATTATATTTATGAATTTTATTAACTAAAATTAATCTTTCCCTCTTGACTAATAATCAATGCACGTAACCACAACAATTTTTATGTCATCAATCTATCGTTTGTGTCACACTTTAGGTAGCTCAAAATGAGCGTTAGAAAAAAGAAACAGAGAGAGAGAAAGAGAGAGAGGAAAGAAAGAAAAAAATAAATACATTAAGAAATACAGGGGATGTAGGGGAAGGCTAAACGTCATAGACATTATCACCTGCTTCTATTAATAGGAAGAAAGAAAGTAAGCAAAGAAAAAACAAATAAGAAAGTGAGTGAGTATTTAGATAGAAACTAAAGAGAAGATAGCTAGAGTGAGGAGGAAAGGAAGAAAGAAAGAAAAGCTAACGAGAAGGAGAGAAAGAAGAATTTTGCTTCCTTTTGCTTCGCTTATTTTGAAAACAATTGTTGGAAGTATATATATATATATATATATATATGAACCTCAGTAAGCTGGAAGATAGCGAGGGAAAAGGGAATAGATCTCATTCCGTAGACACAAGCAAGGTGTGTGAAATGGCAAATGCTGAATTTAAAAGTATTTACCGAAAGGAAAAAAGAGAGGGTGAAGAAAGAAAGGGGGGTTGAACAATTTACAATGAAAACAGAGAAGAATTTTTTTTTTTTAAGTGAATAAAAGACAGAAAAGGAATAAAATCGAGGATAAAGAAGAATCGTAGGAAATGGATGGAGAGAAATAAGGGATGATTTTATTGTTAAAATTAACGTAAGAAAAGACAAAGTGAAGACAAGGAAAGAAAGAAAGGAGATAAAGCTAGAGAAGTTGGAATACAATTCTGTTATGAATGAACTTTACAACTTTCAGAAGGTTTCTCCAGTGCAGATATCACTATTTGAGATGAACATACAGGGAAAGAGAGCGGGGGAACAAGATGATAGAGGGAGGGACTGACAAACAGAGGAAGACAGTGAGAGAGAGGGGAGATGCAGTGAGAAAGAGATATAAAGAGGGATAAAGCAGGGTGAGAGAATTTCGAAAATTGAGAGATATGTAGGGATGAGGAAATAGAGAGAGGGAGAGAGAAGGATCATCAATATTCTCCCATTAATAATTAATCGAGAATTGTTTCTATCGTTTTTCAATATCACGACTCACGGCATGGATCCCCCGAGATCACCTGCGCAACTGAGGCCGGCAGAATATTACTTGGAGAGACGAGCTAGACAAGATCAGGAAGTACTGGCTCTGCGACGCCCGTTATAGAGAAGTATGGCAAATCCTGGGGAAGGTCTATGTCCAAAGACTGATGATGATGATGAATGATGAATGATAATGCTTCATCTTAGAAATTCAGACAGCCTATGACATTCAACGATAGGACGTTGGTAACTTGTCACGGAGTGTAATTTAAAATATGGAGTGCCTGTTGGGAAATATTACCTCATAAATTCTGAGGACAGATAAGGAAAGAGGAATTCAGCTCAAAGTTGTTATCATTTTTTCTGTGGCAAGTGAACAGTGACAGGGAAAATTCCCCAAGGAAATATCCACCTGAGGAAAAGATCTCCCTATGGAAATATCCACCTGAGAAAGAGATCACCTGATGGAAATATCGAAGCTGGTCTTTCCTCCTCTCTTTACCATCCATTATTTTAGACTGCTTTTGATTAGAGGGCCATAAAAACGGGCTCTCACGCACACTCACTCATTCACACGGACAAACATATATATATATATATATATATATATATATATATATATATATATATATATATATATGAATGAAAACAATAGACATGGTTTTTTTTTTCAGATTTTTTAGCTTACTTTCCATGTTTGAAGGCTTGTCTAGGTCCAAAGTATATAAATAATATCCAAATCTCTGTGATTTACTACTTCCAACCATTCGTCGAGCGATTTCCATGAAATCCTGAAACCCCATAACTAGAATTTTGAAATTATTCAACAGCTAATTGATATTAAGCAAATTGGAGAATTTCGTGTGCATGTCACCCGTGTCTGACCTCAGCATAACACATCAACGACAAACGCTAAATTTAAAACTATTCAAAAATTGGAGAACAGATAAATTTACAGTTTTTCCCTGATTTTGATCATCTTAAAAGTGACTCCAGGTGACTAACCTTTAATGTGTTTCTGTGTTTTTTTTCCAATAATCTCTAATAGCAGAACCAAGTCACGTCTAACAGAACAAACAACAAAGGTTCCCTTAAGCTACCAACACTATTTCTGAGTTTCATTGTTTTGTATTTTGTCTGAACCCAAATCCTAACTTCAACAGAATGAAGCGTTTTAAAATAGCCGCCATGATCTCTATCGCTGTTTTCGTTGTACTTCTAGAGTGTTCACATTTCATCATGAAGCTATCGGCCAAAGAATTCTTTACAAGAACTTTCGACAGATTTTGGGAGAATCCAAGATTCAAGTCTCCCACAACCGCTACCCGGCATTATGTCTTGAATTACAGCCAGCAAATTAAGGTTCCTTTATCGTGCATTCAATTTTCAACAATATGCGGGGAAATACCGATCTGTATCCATGATAACCCTTACGAATATCACGCAATATATAACAAAATTGAGAGTCTGGGAGAGCAAACCTTATAAATTCTTCAGAACATGCTTGTTGAGAATCCTGATGATGGGCTCGTCGATTTGGGGGCCAATTCAAGGATGTTCGGCCTCCTGGCCGCTAATATCCAAAGACCAGTACTTGCTGTAGAAGCGATGGATATTAACATCAAAATGTTTCACCAATCTATTGTTATCAATCGTGTCGAGAAATATATCACAAAATTGTCACGAGACATCTATCAGATAAATATGAAACTCTCCGGCTCGCTGCAGCAATTTCTAACCTTGGTATGTTACGGCTAGTCGAAAGCAGCCAATATCGGGAAATTTTAAGAGGTCAATTGTACCAAATGAACAAAACGACATCGTTATTGGATGACCTCATCGATTTGATGCCTCGGAAAAAAGCGATTATGATCATCGATTTGGAAGGAAATGAAGGAAGGGTCATCCGCAGTGGTCAGAAATTCTTCAACGCTATTCATATCAGCCATGTCTTCATGGAATGGAATCTTTTATCTCATACAGACCGAGAATTCTTTTTTGTTTTTTTTTCCATAATGTGGATACAAACCTTATTCAACTCCGTCTTCTGAGTCAGGACTTGTACTCACAAAAAGTTCTTCGTGGCCCACAACGTTTACGGGAAGACGGTCACAAAATAATGAGAAATAATCTCTGTATTACAATCGGTGCATATCTATCTGTCCATATTTATTTATCTATGTCCCTACCGATTCCCTTTGTTTGTATCTATCCATTTCAAACTTATTTAGAGAAGGATTTAATCAGACAGCCTTTCAGCAATAGCAACAAAATATATCATGGGAAAAAATATCACCGTACAACGGAGAATATTAATGATTCAGATGCTATACATAATCCAGATATTTAGATGTTATACAATTGATTTGAGAATATCCCACGAATAAATTTGTTTCAAATACTCGTTTTTTTTTTAAACTGAATGAAGAAGAACTACATTTCCGGTAAGTCATAATTTATCGAGCATAATTTATATGTTATCCATTATCAAGCTAACAGCCTGCTAAACCTAATCCGTATATAACTTAGTTTAACACAAGACTACAAGGATCAGATTTACTATAAAGTAGCAATTATTTTTAAAACAAGATCATAAAGCCAACACTGAAGCTATATATGAGGTGATACTCGGAAGGGGAATTTCGATAGTCTCTTTGCTTCCATCTGAGCAGATCACTTGGTAAGATCACTGTTTTCATGCCCAATTGGAAAATTTCGAAAGAGACAATTGAATTAGTGTTTGTGAATCGTAGTTTGACACGTACAAAGAGTATATACCGTTTTTTTTTGTTGTCTTTGTGATATACTAATGGAACCTGATTAACAGATCCCTTAAGTGTTTTGAAACCTTGCAATGGAAGAAAGGAAAAATGTGATGAAAAGAAAAAGGAGGGAAGCTAAACTAGGAAGTTTACTTTTATTGTTTTTAGTTTTAACAATACATTTAGCAGTGAATAATTCAAGACTTTGCATGAGGCAAATAATCATTTGCAAACATTTACACTTATATTGTACCACTACACTCGTTTGCTTTTAGTTGCCAGACTTAAAAAATGTACCACTCTGTCGGTACAAAATGAGTGACTATTCAAAGTTTTGTAATTAAAAGAGCAAAACTTTGATTTCAGATCTAAACTTGTATGGCTAGCTGATGTTCCGAGAAACCTAAGTTTATTTCGGGTTTATGAGCAGATATATCATAACTAGGATGAGTAATCACATCATATCAATGTGTAAAATCTGTCTCATCGTTTAAAATGCAGAATGTGCTTGAAGCCGTTGCTTATCTAAGTGAAATAAGCTTCAGCCAAATATGTTGGGTATTTGACAAGTCATGTACAATCTTCGAGGCTACCAAGTAGACGAGCATCGTAACTTATTTATTGAAGAGGTTGTTTATTTTTGCTTTGGACATTAGTTCAAATCAAAGAAAAGATCGAATCTCGAGGGTTTTTTTATGTTTTAGTTATTGTGTCTCTATTTGTTCCCTTGTTTTTATAAAGCTTCCCTGTTCTCTTCCCACAATGATCAGGGTTTTACAGCAACCTGGTATTATAAATATCGATAGTATCAAAACTAGGATGTTTCATATTCATATGTTTTATACAGGCGTTTAGAAAAAAAGGAATCGTTAGTTACGCAAACTTGGAATTTTCTTTATTTCATATCTTTCAGTAGTTACCAATAATCAGACAAAGGTTTCCGAGTATTTTCCAGCACCTCATCTAAGTATGATGAGCATAGGTTACATTAGTAACTTAACATAGGTTTGCAAGAGATAACATTTGTCTCCGCTCGAGTTTTCTTTCTCTAACACTTGAATATTTTCATATTCTCTGCAGTGACCGTGGCATCAATCACACAATTTCAGTCCATTGTCTCTTTTGCAGCGATGAAAACTGTTTTCTTTCAAGTTAAGTTTGAAGTTTGTATTTGTGGTATTGATGTCTGTAGAGAAGTCCAGCTTAAGCTTGTTTGTACGGATAGGACAACGATAGTAAATGTTGACAGTATTGGTTGGTCAAGATGCAGTACATTTCTATCACATCAGGTCTTCTGCATCTGTATAAATGAGGTGATGCATCAATCTGCCTTAGTCTGCTAGTTTAGGAGAGGTCCTTCAATTCAGGAACTAGTTTCCTGGTTCTCTTTTACACTCTTTCAATTGCATCCTGGTTGCGCTTTAACCAAAAAGACCAAGCACAGAATACTTATTCAAGGTTTCAGTTGACTAGATTTATTTATCATTGTAAATATTTCTTCATTCATAAACTTGAATGTATGTTTTACACACAACAGAACTTTCTTAGCTTTGTTCACTATTTATTGGGTATGCTGTGAAAATTTCGGTTTGTTGTCCACTTGTATTCTGGGGTCCTCCTTCTTTCTTCAAGTACATTTTTCGTAATCAGTGAAAGAAATGGATGAGAAGACATTACTCAGGACAACAAGAAGATAACCGAATATGCCAATTAGTAAAACGTTCATTTTTTACAAATTCCAGGAGAGCCTTTGACAACAAAGCGTGTCCAATAAACTCGCTTACAGCCATATAACATTAAACATATCGATTTTCTTTGATTACTGTCGAGCTTAGTCAGTATTCATGTGACTGTATCTGTTACTTTGCTCTTTAACTTACAAAGATGTTCCGACAATGCAGAATAGTTTCAATAGACAAACAACCAGATTAGATATGCAATCTACATGGAAGTGTACCTTCTAAATTGTTAGCATCGTATAATCCAATTTTTCGTGAAAATTGTAATCCACAATTCTAGGTGTGACATTTTTTGTAATTCTATCAAAGAAACGATACTTTGCGTATGTTTACATTCGCTGACTGATGACCTGGCGTTGGAAAATGAAAAAAAGATAGTCCAGAGATATTTTCCGCTTGAGAGATGAACAAGACGTGTACTTACCTGATGGCCTTCAAAATATTTGTGCTTGCTATGAACTTCTTCCATAACCAGATCATTACAATTTGATTTGGTAAGATTGTGTGTGAGTATAACAAGATTTGCTAACAGTTGTGAGTATAACTTGTATGTAAGACTGATCTGTAGATTTCATTAACCTCTTCAGTCTTTGATTAAAATCTTCTTACGTTCAACAAGACTAGGCAATTGACTTTGATCTACTTTTATCATCTGGTGCAACTATCTAGACGACTTCAATTCTGAGAAAGTCATAGCATGTCGTTATCTGTCCATAGGAGATATTTGAAAACTCAAACTCTAATCATAACTTTCGACGGATGATATACAACCCATAAAGGATTTATGTTTTGTTCATCAGACGATTTAAGTATTTTGATTTATTAAACCAATTTGATGAACAGCAGATTCCTTGTAGGAAAACCCATGATTCTATTGATTAGAATATAAAAATTAAGTGTGAACACTTTGGGGGGGTACTGATTTTAGTTCCGTAGATCCCTCATTTAAAAAAAAGTGGTTGGTATTACGATCCTTTTAATGGGGGGTTGTGATTCAGGCCAGTCAGTACCATGATATCCATCCCTGAAGTTTGGAAAGTTTGGGGACTTTAAACATTTAATACATTAAAGATGGGAACCGTAACTAGGTAACGATTTTTGTTGAATGAATCTAAGCAAGCAATCACTATTAATCATAGTGAACTCAGAGATCCGATTATTCCCATTAGATGATATCCCTAAACTGGTATCTGAATTTTCTTATCTAGATTTTCCAAGTCCTCAATCTCCGAAAGCTTTAGGTGGCCGGTAATAGCAAGTTTAGCTCCCTGTATGATACACCATTTTGTGAATCCTTGCTCATTATCCAAAAAAAAAATTTTTATTTCTGAAAATAAACTCAAATTTTGGATTGCTAAAACCATTTTTTTCTCTCTAAGCATCCCAACAGAGATCAATTACATTTGACAGTGAGAGTTTCGTTCTCTGAAAAAATTAATCATGCTGTGCAGCTGTGCTTTAAAAAAAACACATAAAGAAAAGTGAGTGGCAATCGATTCCTGTTTGTATACAATAAACAAATCGACTCACGTAATGTACAATGGAGAAATCACTCTTTTCCAGTGTGATGTCGAATAAACATAAGTATTGGTTTTATATTGATTCCATCTGAAGGATAAAATCAGTTGTAATTCGCCATGCGTGCCCGACATATATGAAAGAGTCATTCATGTAAGTGACCTACTGTTTCATTTCCGGTATAAAGCGATATTTTGTATGGCTTCTTTGAATAAGTCATGGTTGCCTTATTAGTTAACTAATGTCTCGAAATTGTTACATGATTTTTGTGGTAATAACAAAGCTTGGTATTTAGTCAAGTGCGTACGCTTACCAGCAATCGCACAATTTCCTGTTACGTTTCATTGAAAAATATAAAAAGAGTTCGAATAAATGGCCCCGTGTGAAATGCACTGCCCCCTACGCCAGGCTCAGAGTCAGCCATTTCTTTGCTCGATTATCCAGGGAAATGTAGGAAGATAACTCAAATACTATGACGAGATATTATTTACGACACTGTTTTTTACGTATAATAACAACCATCTTCTTAATTTTCCATTGATGCAGATGCTTTAAATTGGCTCTGCGTTCTGGTTGCAAAAAATAACGAGAGAGATAAACAACTAATCCCAACCCGTAGACAATTCAACTTATTTTGATTACGGAAGTCACAGAATTTTGAATTTTTTCAAGTCAACGCTTCCATAACGATCGTTCTATGCCAAACGAAATCTTTGAAAACATTTCCACCTTTTTTTTCTAATAACCCGTTTTTGAAAGGCTGTAATCAATTTGAATTTCAAGAAAATTTTGAGCAAGGGTGACTACAAGCTTGATATGTGTTTCATTACTAGTTCTTCTTTTAATCGTCTATTTCAGACAGAAATATCCACTTGTACAAATGAAATCGCATTAATAAGTATAAATAGGAAGAAATCAATTTCATTTATGATCCAGGACACTTGCATCAAATGTTTTCACTGCATTGAATGAAAAATGTAACCATTTCTAAGCGTCATCCATTCTTAGTCTTTGGAAGTTGCTGAGTATAAAGATTAGATGTGTTGTGTGATGAACTCGGTCTCAGCCTATTGAATTGTTCAGTAATATTCATTATTCATTATTCCTTGAGAGAAATAAGGACAGGGTGTGCTGTAAGTTTCAAAAGAAGAATGAATAATTGTTCTGATAAAGAATTAGGAGACATCGTGTCGAATTTCCCCGTTGGGGAGCCAGATATATATCTGATAAAGTAATAGATGTTGGAAGTTTTGAAAGATGCTTTGTTATATTGGGGGAAATAGGGCTTTCTCCTATTGAGGCTCAGTTGAAAGATTACGAAAAGCAGAGCGAGTGTTTCCTCTCAATGTTTTTAAAACACCTTCCTGTTCTCATCACACAATTTCGTGTTATTCAATCACTCCACACTCTCTCTCTCTCTCTCTCTCTCTCTCTCTCTCTCTCTCTCTCTCTCTCTCTCTCTCTCTCTCTCTCTCTCCTTGTATTCTTCATGTTTTTGATTTCTTCATTTGTTTCACAACATTTTTCCTGTCTTCTCCTTCCTATAAGAAACTGTCAACCAAAACTGTCGACGGAACTGTCAAGGCAGGTTTCTTCAGTTTTCAAGTTGGTTTGGTTGACTGGTTTTGTATCCATTCCGCATACAGGCCGCACCAATAGAGCTAGGGGGCTGAAAATTTGAAAATGTATACCTCTGCCTAGAGAAAACGTTTTTGTTTTGGGCATTTTTAATCTCCTCCAAAATAGATTTTTGATGGGGATTTAATTTCTAATCCAAGTTTATGCTAAATTGACCTTTTTTTTGTATTCAGCAGCATTCGCTGGTTTTTAAAAATCCCGACTTTTCAGTGATCACTGCCCAACAAAATGCCAGAGAAGTGAGTTATGACCATCCTTTTTTTCCATTTTTTCAATTGATCACCGAATATAACATGTAGCTAAAAGACGTTGGTCATAGGACGGTGTCTATTGAATGACTAACCAGACCAGTTCCACTGTCCATCTTCTTCTTCTTCATCTTGCTTCTGGTTTTCTCGCTTGCTAAACCGTTTTCAATCTCTATTTAATCCCAAATTATGTTCATATCTTCAGACATTCTTCAGAGACAACTAGATTGACTGCCATACGTCTCAAGTGTAGCTGGTGGCACTAATAAGGAAAAGGTTTGGGAAAAGGTTTCTGTGCGATAACGAAATGGTGTTTTCTCTGGTCTAATCAAAAGGCAGCGAACAGACTCTACAATAATAATCACTGAATGTTGACAAATTGGATTATCAGTCCGTATTAAAAACAGCGAACATAATTTATCAGTTCAAATGTGTGTGTGTGTGTGTGTGTGTGTGTGTGTGTGTGTGTGTGTGTGTGTGTGTGTGTGTGTGTGTGTGCATGAAGTAGAAAAATACTTTGATTTTTCTTCAATTTGAGCCTTCCAACACAGGGGGTTTATTAACATCTAAAGGTCGAAATTGAGGGAAAATTTCCTATTTTATTCTTAGGGGTTGAAATTGTGAGGGAGTGTTCATATACATTTTTACAGATCATAATAAAATGTAGATTTTTTGCCACTTTCAGGGATCAAAATTGCTTTGTTAACTTTTAGATGTTAACTTTAGGAGGAAGCATTTTTCCACTTTCAGTGTCAAAATCGAAAGTATATTAATGTTTTCATTTGAAATGGTCAAATGCTTGTTTTTTTTTAATTTTTAGGGGCTGAAATTGAAGGATAAACTTTTTCGCTCTTATTGGTCAAAATCAAGTGAGAACATTTCCCTTATTTTATCTTCAGGCCCTCCGTTTTTTTGGATATAAGCTTTTTTAACATCGGCTCCCTTTCTTGTGCTTTAACCTCACTTTTTTAAACATTACCCCACCTCTTTTTTTTCAATTTGCCCCATTTTTTAACATAAACACCTTTTCAACAAAACGCTTTCTTTAATATTAATCCCCTTCTTCTTAACGTTATACCTCTCTTTCTATTTTTGTATTGTTTTCAGTATCTTCTCCCTCTTTTTCCACATTACCCCCTTCAAATCGGAGATTAACCAAACTTCTTTTGATATTAACGTCCTATTTTAATTTTAGCCTCCGTCTAACCTCTTTTTTTTAATATTCCCCTCTTTATTTCCATCAACCTCTCCTTTTTGCATTAGTCCAACCCCGTTTTCAACATTAGCCCTTTTTTCTGACAGGGTAAGGAAAAAGTAGTAATAAATCTCTTTTATAATCAAATTAAATTAAACGCTATATAATTTCTCTTCGTCTATCTTTCTAATTCTTTTTAGACAGCAATTTATTTTGCCCGTTTGGGCGGATAATTAGTTTAGTAGACATAATTTGTCACATTAAAACAACAACGACAAACTTTCCTCTGCAAGACGGTTGCCACACTTTCCCTCTATGTTTACGTGTTATTTGATATTATAAAAAGATTTGGAAATAAACCTGTAACAAGACATGAGAACTTGCTCAAGACATAAAAGAAATACGAATTTATACATTTGATGAATGATCACAGACAAAATATGCATTCAACACGTACAGACAGGATTACTAATACTTTGCACATGAAAGAGAGAACTGCCTTTTGAGATTTTTTTTTCATTTAGTAAATAAGCTTTGCTGTTGACAGATTTGAAATAAAAATTGTCGGTTTTCTTCATCTGTCAGTTCCGTTTGTAGGGCTGTCAAAGAACTTTCTTAAAAAAATTAGTTGATGTCTACATGTTCTTTGTGTTTATTTATTTTTCAGTTTTTTTTTAGTATATTTTCCTTTCTTGAAATGCCAAAATTTCGTAGGAAATGACAGAGAAAACAACAGAGGAGGAAAATTTACAACATAAACAGAACAATTGAATTCCTTATGGGATATCAATGTATAAAAGTCAGGAAAACAAGGGTTGTTAAAGTGGGGACAGCAAAAAGAATAAATAATGGAGGAGAAGTTCATAGATGCGATAAGATATGGAACCCATTTTAGAATTTTTCAAATACCTCAATTGTGTATTTCAATGAAGTTGTTTCCATAAAAGCTCATGGTAATCAAACATCATGAATAGCTTCGGCAATTTACAGTTTATGTATTGTGTAGCCCAAAGGCTTTCAATGATACACTGTCTTTAATAACCACTTGAAATAAAATTCACTTTTTCTAATCGTTGCAAATGGGCCTTTTGTTCATAACATAAACATCAATATGATTCCTAAGCGTTGCTGCCATTATGTGGGATGCAGATGAACAAAGTAGACGTATTCAAGAGACTTTTGTCTTTCTGGAATGTTCTCAGCGTTCAGAATGATTCTTGAGAGACTCTTCGCACTAAATTTGATTCGCCAGTGTGAATTCGAATTTCTCAATTCATGCAGCCGATCAGCTTCTTTTCTACAAATGATTTAAAAAGTCGACGAGCAAAATGAACAAAATATTATCTTCACAAGGGTGTCTCTGTGAGCACGTATAGAAGCAGAACACAGACACACAAACACAGATATATATGTGTATTATTATAATAATAATAAGAAGAAGAAGAAGAAGAAGTGTTTTTTGTATATTTGTTAGCTATTGTTATTGTCTGTACTGGTTTATATGATTTTAATTTTTTATTTTCTTCAATGCCGAATGGTTATATTGTGAATTACTACTGACGTATAATATGTTTAGGCTTTTTATGGAGCGAGAAATATAACTTACTCTTTTTCTCATTATCCGTGAATGCTTCAAGTATTATATGAATACGGTCCTTTGTTGTTTTTTTTCTCCATCAATGTGTTTTTTGCTTAGTGCGTGCTTCGTGTTTCAGAATATTCAATTTTGAATTGAGCTAGTTTGTGAGATATATATATATATATATATATATATATATATATATATATATATATATATATATATATATATCTTAGTGTATGAGTGTGTTTGAGTGTGTTGGCATATCTTATATATTTCTTGCTGTATTTCCCGTGTTCTTTGAATGTAGTGGTATGGCTGTGTTGTTATTATCGGTAGCTTTATTTCTATGCATATATATCATATCATAGTCAAGATATGCGTCTATTTGTTATTGTTATGTTATTATATCACCCTGTTTTGGCTTTAATATTATCTATAATGTTGAATTTTTATGCGTAGGTTTAACTTTTCATATTCTCTTTTATCTGTTTACTATAATTATATATGCAGAGCATTGGTAGGTTGAAGCGGATACCCTATCAGTGACAGGTCCAATTCATGTAGAAAACCCATTTTCTTTAATTGTTAATTACATATATATATATATATATATATATATATATATATATATATATATATATATATATATATATATATATATATATATATGTTTGTGTGTGTGTGTTCGAACAAATAATCATAAAGTTCTAGATCATTATCTTCATCGTCAAATATTATAAAGAAAATATAACTCAGGTTATTTAAGATGTGATTATTATTATTTTTAGAACTTTAAAAGAGTTTGATTTCACAAGAGATCAATTCAAAACTCTTATTCTGTGTATGTAAATGTGTGCGTGTGTATACGTGTTTGTTTTTGTTTTGGGTTAGTTTTTGCTTTTTTTAATATAAATTTCCACCAGGAATTAAATTACTCGGTGTAGATCCTGGAAACTGAAGCTTGTTGTCCTTATGAACACATCATTATCTAGCAAAGTATTTGTTGAGACTCTGTCCAAATAATAATGAATATATGACGTGTCTTGACTTTTACGCACAGATAACTAAGATGGAGAATTAAAAGTAGAAGTTCTTCTTCACTTAATTCTTATAAGTTCAAAACACATTGACGGACAGAGGCTTTTATGATATCAACCCTTTTGTGTACAAGATAAAACTAAATTAGATATTATGATATACCTTACACATCTTTGAATATTAGTCGACCGTGAGTATAAGACAAGGTCAAAATAGAGGGAAAAGAACAGATAAATCAGAAGATTCGAATATAAGTCGAGCCCAAAACCATAATCAAAGAGTTTGATGATTCTGCCTTAGCGAAAAAAACAAAAACCAATTTATATATTCCATACTTTTATTGAACAATAACTAAACATAAACGAATGATAACTTGGAAATGTAATCTTAATTACTGTACTGCCACGCGGTAGTTGGTGTAGTGAGGAGAGAAAGGCAAATGAGGGGAGAAATCCAAGAGAAAAGCCCAAGTGATGTTTTATGTTGTAATTACGTGTAGCGTTTTGTGTTAGACAGACGTTCGGCCATAGAGTACAATTGGCAAGTCGACTGCTGTTCCTTCGGTTAAAATAACCTAACATCTATTTCTCACGGTTGGCTCAAAAGCGAGCCGGTTTGTTTTTTTATTTCTCTTTTTGCTTTCGTTCCCAATGGTCAATAATTTGGTAATGTAGCCAATTTTCATTTCTTTATTTAAATCTTTGCCGTTTTAAGCTGGCGGTTTTTGATTTGGAAAGAAGTTGTTACTGCTCTGGGCGCCTGTTTTTGCACAGAACTCAACTTCACCTTTGTGAAGGTGTTAGATATGGGCTACTTTTTAGGTAAAAGAAACTTGACTTATATTCAAAGATAGACGGTATTCCAGTATCTGTCTGGTGCGTTGCAATTTTCTCATTTTTCCTTTGTCGTTTAAGGACTATAAACACTAAATATGGTGCCGTAACTATTGTCTACTCTCAATCAGAATTTTGGTACTTATGTGCGCACAAGTGTGTGTGTGTGTGTGTGTGTGTGTGTGTGTGTGTGTGTGTGTGTGTGTGTGTGTGTGTGTGTATGTGTGTGTGTGTGCACGCGTGCATGTGTGTGTGTGTGTATGTGTGTGTGTTTTTAACGCGCTTGTACTTTTTACAAAGGTTCAATCACAGGCTTCTTGGCACATTCTATTGAAAATTAAGCTGTGATAATTTGAAGCCGGTGTTGAAGATTCCATTTGATTATATAGTTTTGTTTAGATTGATGCTAACAAAAAACGCCATCTTTACTTCAGTGAGCAAAAAATAACACTTGCTCACTTTTGTCTTCGACGATCATCTGAGCTTCTCAATTACGAACAATTCTTTGCTCTTTCTTCATTCATATGCTTTTCTATCATGTTTTTACAAACTTTTCTATAATGCTTTTATAATCTCCTTTATTTAAAGAAAGAGGAAACATTTTTACGAAAGAAAAATCCAAAGTAATTGTTTCTTAGTAACGATTTTATTCAATTTTAAGTGAGTATCCTTTTTTTGCATCAATAACTTGTATCAGTGAGACTTCTGGTCTTCCTTACGTTGTATCAGATGACTCAGAATATTCAAATGGAAATCTTTTATCGTTCAGAAACGTAAATTGTTCTCATGTCTCTCTTCTATCGTGCATAACGTGATTAAACAAACAACTCCTCTCCGCCAATCCTATTAATTTTTGCTAAATGTTGCATCTTACCAAATTGCAACGATCTCTTTATTAGGTGGTCTGTTGCACATTGTGCCTTAGCAAACGACAATGCCAAACTTACAACTCGGGGAATTGAAGTGAATAGCTCAAAGGAACGAAAATCCTGGACAATTTTGAAATACAAATGTTTGAATCTTTCACTTTAAAGATTCATTTTTTTCGTCATTGCATGTCGTGAAAATATAATTATTCCTCAATAAGTTTCTGCTTCACTATTGAGTCAGAGAAAATAAGATGGGCAAACAAAAGTATTCCACGATCTCCAAAGAGATTTTGAGAGGAGTTCTGGTTAACTTTCTGAAAGATTATATGTTAATCATACGAGAGAAAAGACCAATAAATTAGCTTCCGGCAAAATTCCAATTCACTTCTAGGTCACAGAACTTAGATCCGGTATTATCAATTTTGTAACAATGTCTCAGCCTCTTGAAGACAGAGGCCATAAATTCTAAATACCTTGTCTGAATTGTATAGGTATTTGGCATTTGCAATTCTTATTTATTGTATTCACAAGCCCTCTAAGCTGTCGGGATGATAGATCAGTAAAAGTTCACTAGACAAGAAAATCGCACTCTCAAATATTTAATATTCAGCACCAGGTTGGTGGGACTATTATTTTTATGTATAAAATGAAAACGAGAGCTTCAAACTAGAACAGAACAGCTGCTATCATTATATTCTGTAGTTATAACAATCTGAGAGAACATTTATTGACTGATCTATTCAGACAGTTATTTGGTGCAATTGATGATGGATCTGAAAATGTTAATGCTACATGCTTCGAGTTATCTTCCTACATTGTCATTCGTGTACTTGAAAAATCTACAATATGCACGTTGAATAATTAACAACATCTTGACTCCTTTAATATTTCTATATCAAATATTATCCCGATTGGAACTATTGTTCTATTATTAGCTCTGTATCCATCATGATACATAAAACTTACGTAAACTGTGTTTTTTAAAGAATAAGTTGTTGGCCAAACGCCCAACCCACTTGTAGGCAAAGAATGAAGAGAGAATGTTTTCAACTGTAGTATAAGGTTAGATGTAAAATCACGTTTATGTTCCCCCCCACTCCCCCAGTGTTGAAAATCTGTGAGTAATGAAGATCCAGGTGATAAACTTACAGCAATACTAATATATAAAATCATTAAACATCAAATAATCTTGAAAATTATCTGACTGACATTTAGGATATCATTGAATTTCCAGAATTAGGACAAATCTAAACACTTCTGACCGATCAAAGAATAAAACAATGCCAACATTTTAGGAAGCGTGTATTCGAGAGAGTGTTTGGTATAGATTCTTGCCAAAGATGGTTTCAAACGTTTCCAAAAGTCCCTAAACACAACAAGGAATGTATATAGGCTGCTACTGAGATACTTGGAGATCTACAAACCATAACAAGAGTACAATATTTAAAATCAAAAGCCAATGTAACTACCTATTTTCCATTCAGTAACAATTGCTATATAGAAAGAATGATGTTCCGTAGAAATGACTGAGACAATGTGAGGTTCATCTACCATGTAGATGCAAAAGAAAATGACAAATAAGAAACAGTTTATGTTTTTGATATGCCAACATATGCAAAAAAATACTCTAAAGGCACAAAGTGTCTAAATGAGGAAAGATGATGATGTAAATTAGCATACGAGTTTGTATTGGTATAACATGGAGTTTGGATGTGTATGGGTTTCCCTGGGATAATTGCATTGGATGGTTTTAGTTGTGGATAGTACGTTTTGAAAACTGAACCATTAATTTCAAAGCGTAACGCTCAACGTTTAGGCCACAGCGACCAAAGGAAAAAGCTCAGGTGATATTGATTGAGAATTTTACAAGCATATGATATATCACTTCAAAGAAGAGTCCTTCTACCAAATCTATAATCAATTTCTGTTTTCCTTCATCTGGATTAGTTTCTGTCAATGATACTCACCAGCCTTGCTTGATGTCGAAAACTTTTGATCCCTGGGTCTTCAATCAACTTTTCCCCTACTTTAACTAATCCAATAAGTGCACACTTATAAGTAAGTGCTTTTATTATTGACTTCTTGCTTGTGATATCCATCTGACATTTGGACATTTCCTTAGACCTCTTGACCTGCAGACACTTCTTCTACCATTTGAGCCAAATCTGCAATTTACGGAACTTTTACGAGTTGAAAATTGACATCGGAAAAGAATGAGTTCTCAATATTGATTTCAAATTTGAGCGGAAATTTCTCACGAATGCGTGCTGCAAATTTTACGTAACTTCCTGCCTGGGAGGAAGGAATGATTAGCATTACAGGGTTTGGGGTTTTTGTGAAATTCAAGTCCAAGTCCCTACCGTGAGAACAATAATCCTCACCTAAGGGGAAGTAAACTCTTCACACCTTGTCTGTCCTGTCATGTTGAAATAAACCGATTTATGAAATTTATAAAAGAAGTGGGGGTAATAGAGAGAGAGTATGGTGACAAGGTAGTTGTATCCATTGAGAAAAGGTGAAGACACTAGAGATACGAATCCAATTCAAAAGGAAAGAAATTCGCCAACCGAAGCAGGATCGGAGGAGGGGTGTGGCACATTCACCAACACACAGCATTACCAAATACGCTTTCAATTTTGCCAAGTATTTGTTATTTATAGCTAAAACTGTCTTTAAAATGAGAAAAAGTGGCTAAATATGTTTAATTTCTAACTGACTTTAATATAATCTCATGCACAAAACACTTATTTAACGAATCAATCAAAATAACTATAAACTACGAATTGAATATGAACGAATCTTTGATAGGAATTGAACATTTCCTTTTCCAAACTTGGATTTGATCTGCAATCGTAGATTTCTATCGGCTGAATTAGAAAAAATGAACCTTGCCTTATTGCAATCTATTCGTAAGTACGAGTTTCTGTAAACCCAAGCACTCCTTGTTTATCTTGAATTATCTAATACATATTATTGTATGTGTTTATAATTGCTTATTCTCATTCATGAAAGTAATTGAATTACCTTTTAGAAATGCATCTCCCAGGTCATAATGGAGGTCAATGGGAGAATAGGTTTTGCGATGCGGTAAATTATCAAGGGAGGCATCCCTCCCATAACGCGGGGAATCCTGTATTCTAATATTGATAAAAAGATTTGTAGTACTGACCTTGTGCTGATAAGATTATGGCGGCAACTGGTAAAAGGTATTTTTCATGGTGTTTTTTATGCTGAAAGTGTAGTGTTTGCACAATGATTATGAAACTAAATACTTTCGATGGAGTAGCACTCTAGGATGGCAAGTTTTTGATTGAGCAAACTCAACCTTCGAAAACAAGGAAACTATATCAGTACTAATAAAAAGGATATATAATCAATGCATACTCCCTATAATCATTTATGTAGCTGAAACATGGAACCTTATAAAGAGATTACACCTCAAACTGATTACCATGCAACGTGTACATGAGCGGCTCAATCTCAACGTTCCGTAGAGATATCGCAAGACAGCATAATATATCAAAGAAAAAAACAGGAGATCGAGATACCATAGCATTCATAAGAAAAGTCAAATAGCAATGGGCTGGTCATGTAGCAAGAATGTCAGATAACTGCTGGACTTCACGACTCACAATGTAAATCCCTATAGATCATTTGCAAAACCCTGACCGGCATAAAAAGGCGTAAAGAACAAGATGAGTTCAGAAATTAATCCTGGGGAAGGTCTATCTCCGACAACGGACGCTATGATGATGACTTTTTCTTGTCCATTTTTTAATCGCAGATGGAGTTGGAAAAAAAAACAGTCATCGTCGTTTGATTGTTTTTGGGGGTTTTTTTGGCCGATAAAATGTAAACATTGACATTGACTTTGTAATTAATATAAATTGTTTTCTCTTCTTTCTTGCTCTTTTCCCTTCATAGTAAAAACAAGACTTGAAAACAATATTTTTAACATTTTAAATGCATCTTTAAAATAAGGCGTCGGATATCTTTCAAGGGATGTGCGTGCATTGCTACAATTAACATAATTGAAAAGAATTATAAGTTTCTTTACATCATATGGAAATCTCTAATTTGAAATGACAAACCGCCAATACACGGGGCGTTGCTCTTAATATTTATCTGAACAGCTGCTAGTAATGCAATGACCCAAATAGTTGTTTTCACTCCAAGGTCTCATTTGATTTATCTCCGGTCTATATCTGCTCTATTTGTTTCTTTCAACACGACAATTATGTTATTTAGAAATGGATAAATGATCCGACAAAAGGATTATAAATTGCGTTATATTATATTGAAACTCTCATTTGAAATACTATTCGGTCACTACACAGAAAATGTATCACTTGGTTTAGACAACGTTAATAGAATGAACAATCAAAGAAAACGGGGCTGCCGTAGGAATCGAACCTGCGATCGATAGGGTAGCCGCTTCAACGTATCGTTGCTCTTACCATTGAGCTAAAGAGCTGTCGGTAATGCAAAGACCTAAATAACTGTTTTTACTCCTAATTCTCATTTCGTTTATCCTCGGGTCGAAATAAGCTCAATATGTTTCGTTCAACACAACAAGCATATGATTTACTAATTCATAAATACAAGGGACTAATATTTTGAAGGTATATAAGTGGAAAAAGACAGGAAAAGGCCAAAAAGCCACAATGAAATTATGAACCTGTAAGAAGAAAAAAGTTCAAATCGTGAAATTTGGCTTTGAAAAAAAATTAATCAGCCAACCCTGACCAGAAGCTTGCCAGCTTGGGGGTGGAAGCAATTTTCTTTTAATTCCCCTGGTTGCAGTAATTAACTTCTGTCAAAATTAGAGAAGAAGTAGAGTTTGACCCTGCAGCAGCCAGGCCTGTTTTCTTCATAAATGTGTAGCAGGTGTTGGGGATCAAACCTAAAGAGCTCCAAACCTCTCAACCAACAGTTCTACCCTTTTACTACCAATCTATACCTGAAATGCCGTATTTGGTATTCATTTAGTAATTCGTGAGAGGAATATTTGAGTCCGATTTTTTTCATTTCTGTAAGAGTCATTAATTCGAGGAGGAAACATTCACGTTAAACTTCTATCGTAGATTCCCAATAGATTCTAGATTCTATTTTCACCTTAGAATGAATGCATCGTCCGAATAATCTTCACATAAATTGTCCAGCTTTGCATCTTCTTAATATTCATTAGTTAACGGTATCTTTAGAAGTGTACAAAAGAATATAACAAAATGAATTGTTTTGAATACATAAATTAGAGCTATTTCACAGCACATCGATAAAATTTTGGTCATGTACAATCACCAATTGATTTTAGGTCATTAGTTCACTTGAATTGTACCATTCAAACATTCAATTATTAACCTCTAGTATAACAGATATCAGGACATAGGTTCCACTGTCTAACAGTGACAGAGGACTGTTTTAAATGGGGTGTTACATGTCTTAGGATGCTCCTATATATTTGGCTGTCTTCTGGTTGCTTCAAATGAAGATGCAAATCAAATATTCGCATTTCGGTTGCATACACGGAGTGTTTGACTGAAAACAAAATATTCTATCTATAAAAAGAATTGTCACAACAAAGGCCTTTAGTCTCTATTTCCAATATTTGGTTAAAATGTTATTCGTCCTGGGTTTTTATGATGTTATCTGAAGTATATAAGGAGTAGTCAATGTTAGTCAGCAATTATCAAGATAAATATCAGCTAATTGAGTCCCATGTTCGATCTGGCATCTAAAATGTTTTAAACGAGTGGATATTGTGACCAACATTTGAGAACATGAATTGATTGTTGGAGGAAATAAAGAGACGATGATGGATGGGACGTAAAAGTGATAAGTGGTGCTAGTTTGATCTTTTGTTTTAGAAAGCTGTCCATGTAGAAACCTCTTTTATTTCATCACTCAAACGTACTATTTGTTTTCTCCTTTCTCCTTTTCTCTCACTCTCTCTTCCATAATCTCTCTCTCTCTCTCTCTCTCTCTCTCTCTCTCTCTCTCTCTCTCTCTCTCTCTGCTGTTGTTGCTTCTCATGTTCGCGGTTTACATTTCTTTCATCTTCATTCGATGCATACGCTCTCATCCATGTTTCTCTTTTCTCTCTTTCCCACTTTCAATTACTTAAACACATTCTCTTTCTCCTATTTTCCTACCCCCCTCTCTCTCTCTCTCTCTCTCTCTCTCTATCTATCTATCTATCTATCTATCTATCTATCTCTCGCACACGCACACACTTGAGTGCATACCTGCTCCTTCCTAGAAACTATGTCATTTGCGACAATACTTTTCATCGATGTAATGACAAAGAGACACCTATTAAAAAAGCTACTAGTACATCCAGGGTAATATTTCATAACATTACGTCTAAAACATTCGAACCAGAGGGAAAAAAAGACGATTGATTTTATTTGACTTATTCTCATTCAGATTGACTAATATTCTATTCGGCAATTAATGTAATAATTGCTCACTTAATCAATGCGTTGCTCCTTTAAATGGTCATGATGGTATAAGTATAGCCACTTGAAATCCATGCCGGTCAACAAATATCAACGTTTTATCCAAAATCTTCAATGTCAATGATTTCATTAATATATCAGTAAAATTAAAGGTTGCAAATATTGCCCCCATCCCCGTATCTTAGTTATTTCACCGAGATTGCACTAAGATTATGATTCTCTGCTAGTCCAAACAATTTGAATATTAACAATTCGTGTTGTAGGTTTAAACCCACTAGTGTTGAAAGTCAGTTCACTGTTCACTGGCAAGTCTAACAAACACGTTTCCGTTCCGAATTGAGTTTTCCCAAAGAAATGAAAGAGCATTAAATTGTTTCAAAGTGGATAGTATAGTAGCTTCGTGACAGACAAAAAAGCTACAAAGTGTCAAATATAACACATTGAGTCATATAAGCTCTCATTGATTAGCCTGATAGCTAATTCACGATCTGATTATCGCCCAACAGAAGACTAGCCAAGAATTGTTACAGAAAGGATTATCCAGTTTCTTTATTTGGAAACCTTAAAGTAACCCTAACCCTTCATCTGTGCATTTTGAATTCATACATCTGAAAGGGACATTTTTTTTCTCGTGATTCACAAGCCCAAAATAAAAACGAGTTTTTTGGTTCACATTTCTATGTTCCCAATAAAGAGATCATAACTTTAAGATCAATTTCTTTGTCACAGAACAAATATCAGAAAAATATTCACCCTCTAGGATATTGAAGAAAACAAGATTTAGGAAGATAAAATTATTTTTCTTAGAAATATTTTAACAACCTTCCATCCCATATTAGATAGGTGATGTGTTTCACACGGCAAACGGCAAAGATTTTTTTTCTTCACTAGGAGTGTTATCCTGGGCGTCGTTGGGTAACACTGTTTACATTATATATGTAAGCGAATCAAAGTATCAGTATATTTCAAGCCGGAGATCAATAAATATAAGAAGTTGGTAGGCAAATATCAGAGAATCTCAGTGGCTGCTTGAAACAAGAAGAAAGTAGGCGCAGTGCCACCATCATGCTGTAAGACGAAATAAAGAAAAGAAAGTGCGGCTGGGTGCTTCTTTTTTTATATACATTGAGCTGCACATGAAATAGTCTGAAGGTGACGCACTGGAATCAATTTTGGTTATTTTTTCTGCTTTAATCTGATTGCGTTTGGGTAGGTCAAAAAGTATGCGAGAATATATAAAACTGATACGTATATTTTGTCTGTTTTTATCTATTTTTACATAGCAAGATTTATATCAAGAGAAAAGAACATTGCTTGGTTGACCTGATCTTATGGTTCAATTCTTTGGTATTATATGTTGTTTCAGTGGTTTGTTGTTTAGCGACTTTGTTTCAAATTTTGTTGCTACATTCGAAATATTTTTTATTTGCCTTCTCATGTCGTCGTCTTCGAGAATATATTTATTTTCTGTTGTCTAAAGTCTTTGCTTGCGCAGCAACATGATCGAATTGCTTTCGATATGTATTGAGTGAACTTGGTGATTATACTGATGACGCCTGCATTTCCTTGGTTTATAAAAATGTTTCCTCCTGGTACACATGATATCAGGGTAAGAACTGGATACTTGCCTTGAAAAACAGTGTGGATCGAGAATAAGTAAATTTATACTAGTATATTCCTCATTAACGATAAAGAATATACACGGATAATAATATAATGTGTATCAACGTAATATGGAAAAGAAAATTTTGAAATGTCCAAATGAGAGTTTTTTCTTTTTTCTTTGTTATTTTGTTTTTGTTTTAAAGTGCAGATATAACCGTGATAACAAAATATGTAAATCAATAGATATTTGTAAAGAAGACATTTATTCAATTATTTAAAAAAAAATTATTCTTCTGAGGGAGTTAGGCAAAAAATACTACTTGATTAAAACAAAAAGTGATGAACGAATGTAAATATTTTAATAAACGTAAACCGTTTCTCCAAAATAATAAACTGCAATAACTAGTATGATCCATTTCTCTAAAAAGTACCTAAAATCTCATCTTCCTGTATAGAATTTTGCATTGATTAGTTCTGAATTACTCAAATAAACTAAGACGAGCAACGGGCACTTACAATGAAGCATTTGGAAAACTAATATGATTCCCACAGCACCATGATTCAACGATTCATGTTGTTTGTCTATCCATATGACTACATATACATACATATATATATATATATATATATATATATATATATATATATATATATATGTATATATATGTATATATATATATATATATATATATATATATATATATATATATATATATATATATATATATATAATATAATATAATATATTATAATTAGATCTATATACTCTAATGGTATCGTAGTAGGAAAATGATCAGGGTATCAGAATATTCCGGCCGATAAAGAGTTTGATACAGTTTCAATATAGTTTCTGAATAAGTGATTTGAGAATATATTACAGCCAGACTGATTCTATGTCAAGATATGAAGTCCCTAGTTAAGCCTCTATCGATGAATCCAAGTGGAACAGTCAGTTGTTGGCAGACCGTATATGATTAAGTAGACTGTGCCATCGGTATTATGGTCAAAATCTGACGTTTATCAACACACTGCTTCTAAAAGGAAGTGTCAGAACTGCTCCGACCAAAAATAATCCTGACGAATATATCCCAGTTAAATCTTGGGATAAACCTTAACATACTTTTATGTTTGGAGATCAAACATTTTTGCAGACTATGACGCTGTTTTTCTGTCCGACTCAATACAGATAATACTTGAAAATCGGACTAAAGATTTCAAACGCGGTCATCTTTGTATTTTGCTGGCTCTTTTCTCTCACTCTGCTGCGTAAAGATGTACAAGTTGAACTCCGACGTAAAAACAAATATAAGTTTGTATATAATGCAAAATTTCTTGGATATATCATTGTGGTAAACAGAAAACCACCAGAAAATAAATGAATGAAAATAACTAATGATTATATCAATCCTAAATAATGATTGAATTAAGAACTATTCGAAAGATATGCATGTTTTATGAATGTATACGTTTCTTTTTCTATTCTGATAAATTGAACATTTGATCTCAACATCATAAATGTAGAAAAGTCATTTATGTAGGTATAACGTTCGTCGATTCTATTCATAATTTGAAATTTTATATATTTGGTCTTTTTTTGGTATATATATATATATATATATATATATATATATATATATATATATATATAGAGAGAGAGAGAGAGAGAGAGAGAGAGAGAGAGAGAGAGAGAGAGAGATAGATAGATAGATAGATAGATATGTAATGCAGTAATATTTATAAGTTGTGTCTATACCTAAAAATTCGAATGGCATCATTCACAAATTGTATATAATAATCACAGAAATTTCTAATCTTTTTCTCACATTTCTCACCTTCCTCTTTCTATTTTTTTTTCCAAAGACCGTGATTAGTAAATAATTACAGACATCTATAATTCGGTAATAATTTTTGTATCAAAGTAAAAATGAGTATTGCAGTTGTTATTCAGAAGAGGGCTTTTAGTTATTACTGAATTCTTATGAAATACATCTGAAATTAGTATGAATTTGTATTTTCTATTACGTTTTCGTATTTCATATTACTTATTAATCTCCAAAGATCACATGCACAACTGAGACCAGCAGAGTATTAGATAGGAAGACGAGCTAGACAAAAAAGTACTGGCTCCGTGACACCCACGATAGAGAAGTGCAGTGAATTCTGGGGAAGGTCTATGTCCAACGACGGACGTTAAAAGACTGATGATGATGATATACTCTGAGGTTCGATATAACTGGAAAATACCAAATCTGTTAGTAGTTAAAGTGTACCTCAAAATAAAAAAGATATTTTTGCAAGTAACATCAAACCAACGAACTATCGATATTCAGAAAAAAATTTCCCGCCAAAAGCCTTTATGAAATCTGACTGTTGTGTGTAGCAAAAATAATCGTAGTCTGAGTCCCAAAGAATCGTCCCAAATTGACACTGGCATTTACACTTCAACTATCTCACGTTTGGAGAGCACTTCCTTTTCAACATAACCCTAATGTAATTTTAAACGAGCAAAAGAGATTTCTGAACATTTATTTCCTCCAAACCTCTGCCAATCATTGGCTTTGACAGCTGTCGGAAATACTGATGTTCTGTGGGAAAGTCCAAGAGAACATTTGTAATATGGTCCTCCATGATGGCCTCAAAATTCTATGAGAGAGTCATCAAACATTGCTAAAAGAGGCCATCATTTTTGTTTATGGACCAATTGCACACTATGGATAATTCGTATCGAAAACACCAGGAAAATATCAACATTTGCATGATTGTCAGTACCATTAAATTCCATCGACAGTAGTGTGCAAGTTCATCCAATTACAAAAAATCTCGGCTTAAATATGAGACCCTTTACATCCTCAACTTACAAGCAAGATATTTTCCTATGATAGTTGGTTTATTCGCACGCGTATGAGTGGTTTTAGTGGTTGCGAATAAGCGTCCATGTTAGCGAGTGGAAGTTTCAATTTATGCATGATTGTTAAAAATGGGGGTCTTTAATTAACTGCAATAATTCATAAGTAACTCAAAAATGCTTATTTGTTACACATTTCTGGCTAGTTTTACGTTGCCTCATCTGTTTTTGCTGTTTTTATCACATTTACACGATCCATTTTGCAGGCATGGAATTTAACAATTGAAGAATCGGCTGTTGAAAAGCAAATGATAATCTTAATTTCTGATTTTTTAAAAAGCAACTAAAAAATAAGGAGTAGTCAAAAATTGAATAATTATTTACAATATTTCATCATCAGAAAATAAGTAAATTTATAAAGTTGATGATAGGCGTCCATCGTTTAATGATGGGACATTGGCATTTGCCCAAGCCTCGAATAGCACGGAAAATCTTTTTCACTCTGCATCTTTGGGTTGCTTTAACTTGGAAAATAAAATGAATTCGAATGTTTTTCAACTGTTAAACTATATTTTTGTGAGGGGGTTGAACTTACTACTTCCACTGTCCTACCCTCTAAAAGAGGAATTACTCTACTAGTTTAGTATGTATCTGAGAGCAGACACAATGCCTATGTGTGTGTATGTCTGTTTGTCTATCAAACTATAAAAAAACAATCAAACATGGGTGCAGTCTGACCGAATTTGGTTTGCATACTCAATGGTTTCCTTTGAGAAACCGTTTTTTTAGATTTAGAGGAGGTTCTATTCACAATTTGAATAAAATGCGATGAGATCATTTTCATAAACTACAAGCCTTGGAAAAGTAGGGGTCTATTACTGCATCAGATGGACATTGTAAATTCAATCCACTCATTTCCACTTGAATGAAAAAATAACCCTTTAATCTATGCAAGTTATACTTTTAATTCTACGCTCATTTTTAAAACGTCGACATTTCTTTCATCTGATTTGTATTCATGAAATCTGCAAGCTAATTATTCGAATGAAGTCTGAACAGTGAAGAAAAGATTGCAAAACCATGTTTAGTTTTATTTTTTCCGAATATTCCGATATTTATCACGTGACTGGTGTTGCTAATAAGATATGAGGTAAATAAAATAGGCCTTCATCTGTTTCAAATTTTTTATAGGGTTTTATATTGAATTTAAATGTTTGTTCGTTTTTGTGTGTTTTGGTACCTTTCCAAGCAAACTTTGATACGTTTTCAAAATATATTTTGGCAGCAATGGTCAGGACATGCCAGTATTTTTTATCCTTCTTTCTCTTATTTCTCTCTTTCTTCTTTCTTTCCATCTTATCACACAATACACCCGTTTTCATTTCAATCTCAATCTTTTCAATTCTAATTTATTTTGCTTATTTTTTTTTTTTAGTTCACTTGTGTATTGACAATTTCTGTTCCGGAACTGATCTTTAAAATTTTATTCTTTAACATTTTTTATATTTCTGATTTGATCCATTTTTTAAGATCGATATTTCCTTTGATTTTATGGAAGAAATGCAAATGTTATAAAATGTGGATATTTTCCTATGTTTTTCAATACATGGGGATATGAGTGGCTTGGTTGTGAAGTTGGGGCCCAATTTACAACGTGTGTCTTGACCCTTAATTCCCTTCTTATCTTTCATTAGTATTGGGATTTAGAAATCCTGATCCTGTTAGCTATAGATTATTTTTATACCATAAGCTACGGGGTAGGGTAAAAAAAAATACCCCCCTTTCATTTCAATTGGCAAAATAAAAATGACTTGAAACAATGCCTTCACCTAATTAACATATGAACAGGAAAAAGTCAAAAACGAATTATTTCGTCACAACTGCTGATGACGTCAGCCAAGTTTCATGTGGCTACAAATTTGTGTTGACTTTCTGTTCATTTCCATTATTTCTCAACTCTTGATAACGTCAACTTTTCAATTTTTATGTGGTTGGAATGTTTTGTTGATTTTCTTTCAATAAGTGATACAAAATTGAAAGAAAAGTGAAACATAAGTTGAATCAATGATATTCGATATTTTCCAGTTTTTGAGAAATCACATTTTCAAGATGGACTCTTTCAACAAAATGCTCAGAAAAATCAAAATTCTTTACCTGGAAAAACTTTTTAAAAAGATGTGAAATGGATTGAGGAAAATTTCTCAGGATCCTAAGTTTTCTGAAAAAAATATTCCGAAAAGAATGTCACCTTCCCGTAACTTGAAGGCTTAACATTTTCTTATGTTATGTTTGGCTTTAAAGTACGGTCCAATTTAGAAAGTGTATCTGATTCAAAACTGGACCCTAATTTTCCTAGTTTTGTCGTTTACATACAGAAGCTCACGGTATTTTATTTACATTGTAAATTGAATCCCCTCTAAATTCTTTTGAAAATGTCTTCTTAAAAAAACTTTGATTTAAAACGTTCCTCTATGCAAATTGCATATGCATTCCAAATTTGGTCAGTCTGACATTCAGATATAGAAATGATGCTGAACTATGGAGTTAAAAATCAGCAGACGAAAACCTGCTCAAACAGCAAGATACCCCTTGGATTTTATGTATTGTAACTATTTGGGGGCGTTTGGGGATTTGTTTATTTTTTTGTTTTGTTTTTGTGAAATTTATTTTTCTTATTTTATACTTTTATTCCATCTTTGACCTCGGTAATTTGTTAATCTCAATGAATTTTACATTTCATTAAATTGTTATCGGGAAATTATTATCGGTAAAATGCTGTCGTTGAATCGTTGTCGGTCAATGCAGACACATTTTTTATAGACATAATAAGGAGTAAATGTTTGAATTTTCAGCTCCATAGCTACATTAGTGCACCCTCTACATGGGACACATGCATAGATAGAAAAGTAAGACTATTTCAGCCACTAGTCTGAATTTTCAGAAAACGAAAAAAAAACAATGTGTGGGTGTGTGTGTGTGTGTGTAAAGTTCCATGTTTCTACTATGAACGGTTAAGGCTGGACGTGTGAAACATAGATATATAGAAAATAATTATTTCAGTCTCTAAGCCGATTTTCAGACAAAGAACGTATTCCATATTCATTGAGTCTATGCTAGGAGGGACAGAGCTTGCTTTAGTTAACTCTTCTCTTGTTTTGTCTTTGCGATGTCGCTTTTGCTTGTTTTGCTGAACTTCACTGCCGGCCCCAGGGGTGATAATAATCGTTTCTCTTTCTCATTGAGGGGGTATGCAATAAGTTTTTACTATGAACGGTCCGGGTTGTTCAAGAGACAAATATAGAGAAAAACGCTACTATTCAGCGAATAGACAAATTTTTCACAAAAACAACTATTAAAGAGAAAGAGCTCCTGCTCAACTAAAAAAAGATCTTTTAATTTGGCCAGGGAAGGGGACTTGAGGGAATAGTATCTGGATCTTTTTCCTAAACAAATGGCATGAAGATATTTCTCCATATATCTTGAGGCAATTTTAGATATGAACTGGAAAAGGTGGCCTGTTGGAGAAGTAGGGTCAGATGGCCGAAAAAGGTACTTGGCCGTGTAGTGTGCCCCAGGGCACTGACACATGATTTTTCAAAATTTCAAAATAATCATACTAGAGGATGTCTAGTGGAACACTCCTACGGATTTTCAAGGTTTTGTGTCAAATGATGCGTCCAGTAGTGCTGAAACAACGAAAACAAGCAAGTGAAAGTGAATGAATAATTGGTGACTTTGTTATTTGGTCAGATCGGCGATCGCCATCAGGTCGGTGATCGTCGACAGGTTGGTAATTCAATTGATATTAGGGGCTAAGATATGAGTATCTATGAAACCACACGCATAAATGATATCTACGAAAATGTCTTTTTTATCCCTGCGTACCTGGAAGTTTATGGAAGGTAGAAAGCAAAAAATATTCTTCTTTACATAAAACGTTGTATGTGTAAATGTCTACGACGCATGAATTACTTAGCCAAAGAGGCGACATACTTATACACTCACAGATATAGCTATATATATATATACAGAATAAAATGAAAGAATAAAGAATAGAATGAATTCTTTCACAGATCTAATTTTGTTTTGTCTTGAATTTACTTGTACATCTCTCTCTCTCTCTCCCTCTCTCTCATCGTGTGTGTGTGTGTGTGTGTGTGTGTGTGTGTGTGTATGTGTGTGATAGTCCTGAAGAGGCATTCACAACAACAAAGAAACGTCTAGACAGATATTGGACTTATTGAGCACAGCGTAATATACATGAAAGAATATCAGTTCATGCAGATCGTTTCACAAATCCGAACGAAATTAAATGCGTCTAATTTATTTCTCTCGAATTATCGTTGAATCGAAAGCAATTTTCCGGCGAAAGAAAAACCCGACCGTAAAATGTGCTTCAAGCAAATTCTTGCCATTCGCTTCAAAGATATTTAATCAAGTTCTACTTTTCATTATTTTTTTCTTACTTTTGTTTTACATAAGATTTGTTTAGGGAGAAGAATAGAAACTGTCAAACAAGACTGTCACTGAAGCCGTCAGCATAGGTTTCTTCAGTTTTCAAACTGATCTGGTTAGCTACGTATGCATGTGCATATAATGCATACAGGCTGTGTCTATGGAGCTAGAGGACAGAAAATGTCAAATTTTACTCCTCATTATGTTTGAAAAAACATTCCCCCCTCCAAAAAAAGTTCCACCGACAGGAGCTTCTATTTGCAGTGTAGCTTTATGCTAAATTGATCCTATGATTTGTGTTGTTAATCAATGCCCAACTGAATGTTGAAGAGGTGATTCATTCATTGTTCACCCCTTTACAATTTTTCAATTGATCATCCTCAACATGGCATGCTGCGTAGAGACGTTGGTCATGTAACAGTTTCTATTGAGTGATTAACTAGACCTATTTCAAGTTATATTTATTTAGGGAGGACATCTTCTTTCGTTTTATGTTTTTCAGGGAAAATAGGAGCATTTTTCTTGTTCTGTATTATATTCTCTTCATTTTTAATGTCATGCTCCTTCAGTAAACATGTGTAATTTGATATCATTATTTGAAAAAGAAACTTCAATGTCTGGACTGTAGTGATATTAAAACTCTGCTTAAAGCAATCTCTTCCATTTGGAATTATAAACACAGGGGTTGCAGCATTTAAATATTGAAAGTACTTCCCCTTGATTATATCTGATATTTCTTTATTCATATACTCACACACACACACACACACACACACACACATATATATATATATAGAGAGAGAGAGGGGGTGATGGGGTAGAGGGAAACAGAGAGAAAGGCAAAGAAAGACAAAGGAAGGAAGAAAGTAATGACCCTGCCCATTTCCTATGCCACGATGGAGAAAAGTACCAAAAGGTACGTTCTTTGTTCAAGGTGCTACTCTGCAAGTGGCAAGTGGTCATTGCTATGTGTTGTTTCTGTTTAAATATCTATGTACATTGCTCCCATTGGTTTGTTTTTAACTTACACGTGCGACAGTCAAGGTTTGTCTGGTGCGTTTGGCCTTTTATTTCCATTGTTGAACAATGCTGGTCGTAGAAGAGTGGTGTGTTTGCGTGAAATTCTGTTTCAAATTAGGAATAAACTTTGGGGGAGACAATTCCAATGTTGCAACCGGCCTATATAGAGGATTATCGAACATTGGGGCAAACTAAAGGGCGACGCCATTTGTTCAATTTGTGCATCAGAATATTTATTGATTCAATTTCTTTTCATGTGTAAATAGTGTAAACATTTTTTCTTCGTCGTATAAAAAGAAATATATTAAAATCATACTTCTCTGGTGTTGTATTAGGCGTTATTTTTCCACGGGCAACGCAGGCTATTCCTACTCCAATATAATGAAATAATGAATGTAATGGTTCGTAGCCTTATAATTCATTTGTAAATTGATGAAAATTTCAGTCAAAATATGTGAAAAGTGTCTGATCTGATCAATGCATAGGAAACCCGAACTGGTTGAACTGGCACCTGATACAAGCTTCAAACAGGGATAATTTGGTTTTCAAAATGAGACAATAGAGATTATTAGCGTCGCCTGCAAACGAAAAGACGATGGGATAGTATGTTAACAGAGCAAAATATCATATAGGTATATACATCATAATGATATAATAACATGATTATATATAATTATAATATTGGTTTATGTCATTAAAAAGGACACATTATCATGCAGCAATAAATTGAAGTGCAGACGAATAGATAAGAGAATCTGTAAAATAAATATAAAAAATGTTCTTCAGTACACTCTCTATAGTTCCAATGTAATTCTCTACTCAGTTCATGAAACAAATCCTTAACTTTTTTCTTATCACTGTTTTATAAAGAAATGAATTATACACTATTTCATCTTTAAAATATCTAGAAGAAAATTGGAGTACACGGTGCTTCTTCATTGACACAAACAATACTTGAAATGAAATCAGACCGAAGGGCAGTGAGGAACGGAAAGACCAATTGCTAGGCCTCTGCTCCTGATAAAACTGACAAATTAGAAAATTTCCCCATTATTGATAACGAATCTTAGAAGTAAAATCTTAACATGAATATGAAATAGGTCTGCTTAGTCAGTAGAAATTGTCATGCTTCCAGTATCTTTAAGCGGCATGCTGTGTTGAGATGATCAGTTGAAAAACGGGGTGATCAATGAATCAGTTACTGCTCTCGTCCTTTTCAGACAGTTATCATGAAACAAAATCTTGACCTTCAAAAAAAACAGGAGGTCACAAGCTAAGGGAACAATTTATCATAAACCTTCATTGCAAATTGAACCCCATGAAAAATTTACGGTGGAGGGCGTAAAAACAGAGATTTTTTCGAAACAAAACAAGGGTTGAAAACTTGAAATTGCATTGAATGGCCAGTACGCGTTATACATACGTAGCCAGCCAGTCGGAGAGCTAGACCAACTTAAAAATGGAAAGAAACCTATTTTGACAGTTTTGGTTGACAGTTTCTTATGAATCAAATTAGAATTATTTGAATCTAGACATAATAATTTAATATTGTCAATTGAGGCATCTGCTGACAGTTCATTGAAAGGAATACAGTTCTCGCTTGCGACTGATAAAGATTCAAGTCTTCCAGCAGATTACAATTGTTGACTTGGTTCGGTGAAATAAAATCATCATATTTCCAATTCGTGAAAAACACATTTTCAAATCTTTCCCAAACTTTGAAGTTTCTATAATCATTGTCGTATGAAAGCGGACTATGATCCCGCATAATCATGTTTTCAAACACTTTGCCTTTCGGGTGAGGCTCATGATTATACATCCTCATAAAGTACCACATTTCTTCTGAAGAGAAAATGTTGAAAAAATAGAAAGTGGGATAGGGTTATTGATAAGATGGGGAACGAAAGGAGAAAAGAAAACAGAGACTGGATTCATGATGGACAAGAAAAAACGATGCATAAAAAAAAAAGAAGTGTGCTCGTAAACTATGAAAAAATGAGTTCCACATGGATGGATACATTTTAATATCTATTGCCATTTATTTGAAATCATAATGTATTTCAATAAATTAGATTTATATGAAAAAGCTAAATAATCGTATAGAAAGGAAAGTAACGAATGCATAAAGTTGAGATCGTTCTTGATTAGCTTTAGTGTTATTCTGGACCAGATGACACGATCAACCCTCACGATTTTGATAATTCTGCCCTCCCTTACAAATCCAACGCACTTAGAATGCAACACACACACATTTAGAGACAAAAATACGTGTTCATTATTCCTCCCCTTCTCTCTCTACTCCCTCTCAGTCTTCATATGTGTGTACGTACACGTATGCATATATAGATAGAAATACGTGGATGTATTTGAACAAACATAATATTGCTAGTTGTGTACTTCATGGATTAACACTTTTCCATAAGTATAGAACGATCTATCGATCACTTGCTCTTTTGTGTATATTCATGCAGATGTGGAGCTGTATACATTCATACATGCGCACGTGCACACACTGACACACACGTATGTATGCGAGTAAGTGTACATGTAAAAAGTGGGAGTTCCATAGCAAAGAGCGATTAGTAGAATTTCAGTTAATTTCCCACAAATACCACAAAAAATCGAACATTGTCGCTGAAGAGAAATTCAAAATCATTTCTAGAAAAACATGGACCATTTAGTTTGCTGTATAATCGATTTAAAAAAAAACCCATTTAACTCACATCATAAAATGTTCGATTGAAATGTGTGTGTGTGTTAGAGAATATGCTTGTTTTCATCAGCCTGAAGGATATTTCTATGAAATCCATTGATGCTTCAGACGTGCACTTTATCTTTCAGTTAATTAAAAAAAACATTAAAGATTTTCGATCAAAATGTAACTTCTTCAGCGTTTAAGTTTTTAAAAAATCAATACACTTACATTTATACAAATCCAAATGTTTTTTAGGAAACAAAAAATATTGTGTGTCATGTTAATGTGCGTCTATATTTTATGCATACTGATAGGGATGTGTATTTCATCATCATCAGTTTCTTAACGTCTGTCGATGGACATAGACCTTCCCCAAGATTCGCCACTCTTTTCTATCTTTGGTGATTTCAGCTTATTTATCGAATGCAGGTGGTCCATGGTCGGGTAGCTTCTAAAGCCAGCTTGCTCCCGTGTTTGGTTTCGTGATTCGGTTGGTGATGATTTTTGTGAAAAGTGTGTATATGTACTTGTGTATGTATTCAACTACAAATTCATTCATGTTCAGCCAAAAGATTATGCACACGCACGAACATAGTCATACATACATTTCATGTGAGTGTGTTTGCATTCTTGTGATTGTGCATGTGTGTATTTATGAATGAATGTAAATACATTAGTATACACATCTATAAATGTATCTGAATATTATATCAATGCACGTCTTATTTACATCTGCCTCTTGCATTGATATCCATTAATGTGTCTCCGTAGGTCTGTATTTGGATATGCATGAATATATTTATATCTATATATATATGCATATATATGCATATGCATATATATGCATATGCATATATATGTTCAAATAGACATGCGCTTATATGTGCATATACATACATCATTATTAGCAGCAGCAGCCATTATAAATCCATCTCTGAACAAAAACCTTCCCTATTCCTTCCCATGATGACCGTGATTGCGCTAAGCTTTGCCATGCCACACCGGTAAACGTTCCTATTTCATCCTTTCATTTTGTATCTGGTCTTTTTCTTGTCGCCTTTACCGTTTCTTTAGCCCCAATTGGTTATTCCATCTGTTGCCATCTGTTATCTAGCCCATTTCCACTTTTATTGCCTGATTTTTTGTTCAGTATTTCTCACTTTGTCTTCCTTCTGATCCAAATATATAGTTCATAATATATATTAACCATTTTTTAAAATACAAAACGAAAAAAATAGATTTTATCCGTTGTAGATACTTAATCACAGTGCTTGAAATTCAACACAGTGAATAGAGCTCTGAATATATAAAAATGATAATTACAAGGATATATACCCAATGAATGTTAATATTTCATGCCTACCGCACTCGTCAGCAGCTGGCAATATGTTTGTCCCTGTAATTATGAAAACAAAAAGCCCATTTACATTTGGATAAGGTATTTTCTCATTATCCAATCAGGTTTATCATAACAATTCTAACCAATAATTACTTTGAATGGATGAGGATGATGCATCAGACTTGCTTTCATTATTTGGGAATTATAAATATATATATTCAATCATTTCCCCTGATTGAATTATCTTCTCTTTTCTCTGTGTATATAATTTATTTGTTTGAGTTTTCACATATTTTTAAACTTTATATCATCAGAATCTTTTTTCAACATTTTCAACAATAGAAATTAAAAAGTCAAGTAAAAGATCACCTTAATCTTCAATTGAAAACTTATTAACACATATTAAAGCAAGAAAATTATAGAAATTCCAAAAACCACTTTTCTCTTAAGAAAAAGACCGTTCTACAATATAATGTGATTCAATTGTAAATAAAACTTTGCAAGAAAATTAGATGAGTTTTTTTTATTCAAAATCGAAAGATTTATTATTAGTATTATTCACATTTCATTGTTTTATTTATTCATTTTTTATTTTGCTTGATAGTAACCTTTTTCTTTCAAATAAAAGTTTCTACAGCAGAATAATAAGGAATTATACCTTATATAAACCATATATGTGGATACATCTTGTGAGACATTAAGTCTGGACGGTACCTTCCTCAGCTCAAAGTTATTTGCATTCATATTACTGATCATAACATTTTTCTTAAACAGTGAAAATTCGGACTGATACCCAGTTGGTTGTAAATTGATTATATTGTGCTGTTTATATTAGAACAATCTCGTTTACTATTTATGCCTGAGTTAGGAATCGCCCTGCTACATCCTAATGCATTAAAATAAAGCTCTCAAATATATTGCCAAATACGGTTAATTTAATATCAAATTTTAATTATTATGATTGTGTTTGTATCGATTATGGATGGTTATAAAAAAAACAATTAATTTAACTGCCCTTATCATTACACTATACTTAACGTCACAGAATAGAGTCTTTATAATTACTATGATGGTTATAAAAAAATTTCAAGATGTTTTATATTAATCAGAGTTGAAGTATGTTTATAGAAGAATTGTTGTGGGCGACATTTTTACAAAATAAATTGTGCTTTAAGTATTATATCCATATTTATTTTCCATATTTTTATTTAGCCATTCACTTGCGATGAAATTTAGTAGTTAATTTATCTTCTGAATCTAAAACTCGGATTGAATCATTCTTGGAGTTAAATTATTTCAGATTTACCCTCTAGGTTAACCTCACAAATACATAAATAATTACAATAACATTATAATAAAGCTGATTTAGATTCAGATTATAACCTATCCATCCGTTCTAATCATTCGTAAATGGTATTCATTTTTCTATTAGTTTCCAGTTCGAAAGTAGTTATTAAACAATAAATTCCCTTTTAATTCCGAGTAATTACAAGTATAATGCTATTGGTATAACTCCTGTTATATATTTTCTTTAAATCGTATAATAATAAAGTTCTCATTTGGGAAAGTAGTTTCCAATCTTAATAAATGTCTAATACATGCGGATCCTCTCATGTGTAAAAGTTTGTTTTCTTTTGTTTTTTTTTGGGGGGGGGGGGTTACACCTGTTTTATATATATTTTAGTTCAATGGTGTAGTTTGTATTCAGCAATGTTGGTGAATTTTTTTTTCTTAATATGAAATTTATTTACCTTGAGAACTGGACCTAATTATTTCTTTGCGATAAAGTTCATGCCTTGCTTCCGTATTGAAATGTTAGTATTAATTGATCTGAATTATTCTTTGAATTCATAATCCTGAACAATTCTTCTGAATTAAATCTCTTTTAATCTTCAAAAAATACTAGAATAACATATTATAGATAGATGGAGATATAATCTCAATCCTATTTTCAGACTATTAGGCTATTATTTACCCATTAGTCAATTTTGTCACTGATTAAATTTTAATTTTTATAATTTTTCATTACTTTCTCATAAAATTTCATCGTAGAATGTAGAAAATATACATTTCAAATGATATTTATCTACATACAGTATTGGTATTGCTACGGTTCCATCTAATTTTTGTTTATAGATACAATTGAGAATAATTTAATGAGAATTAGTGAGGTAGGTTTTCAATTGCAAGATAATAACCTGATTTATCTTATTAACCTTATTGATTTTTTATATTTATGATCGTAGAAAAGTACATCTAATTCTATGACAGAGATGTTATTCCTTAGCAGTTTCTTTTAGTTTAGTTTAGTTTATTTGAATTATAAAATTTCTTTGATATTTATTTTCTAGTATAAAGATTAACAGTTTAATTGACTTTTAATCAAAAACTTTCCTATTGGTGACACTCAGCTAAGACTTAATTACTCTGATTCAATAAATGGAAGTTATAATTCTAAATCTTTCCTGTAGACGGATCCAATATTTAGTATTAAAGTTGTTGCGTGGCGTGGAGTTGCACAGAGCATTCCATTTAATTATTGGTTTCAACTTTTTTATCCTTCGATGACCAAACATATTTTCATAGGACAGTTCTATATCTACGTTCCAATCATCGGAAGGAACTTCAGTGATTATAAAATTTTGATTTCCAATCTACTATAGATGCTACGATATAGGGCATTTGTATAACTGACTTAAATAGTTTTTCTTCAAAATTATATATAATGGATATCCCTAAGAAAATGTTTATCAATTAGAACAACTCGACAAACCGATTTACAAAAAGGTAAATCAAACCACAGAACTTTCCTTTTTCTTTTTCTGACTTCATTTTGTTTTTTGTTTTTTATTGTTGTTGTTTTATTATGTTTGTTTTTTTATTTCCTTTCTGACATGATTGGTGAAATTTATGATAGTATTAAACCCAGTCTTATATCTTCAACCTTGTTGAACTTATCATGGAAGTGTTTCTAAATATTCTATTGCTGATATATTTTGGTAACTATTTGATGATAGCCGGTGGGTACTTGGCGTTTTTCCTTATAAGAATTGGATGTTAATCATCCTTCATGAAAGGTTTATAAGAATCATTCAGGAGGTTGAAAATAATGTCTAGGAATTTACCTATTTTTATGTTAGAGACAATCTCTACTCCAATTTTTTGCCAATCCAGTTGGATTTGGGGCTATAACTACCAATAAACAATCGTCTTTATGTATCCCTACATCTGTCTTAGGAAGGGATCTTTCAAATATGTGCAGAACATACAGACTAGTTAAATCTAGAAGCTGCGCTTAATCAAACGACCCCATAGGCTCATCAAAGTTCTGTTGCTGCTCTTTTTGACACAGGTCCGGTTGTTACTGACTACAATAGACCCCCTTCAATGTTTAATTATATCAATGTCCTGGTCCATTATTTTGATATGTATTTTGCTGATTCAGTGGCCTCATTGATTTTTTTGTATGAAATTGTATGAAAGTAACATAGTTTTTTCTGCGATGTTGCTGAATCAATCGATTACATCTTTGGTACTTTTTCATGGTTTATATTTTAGTGTATCCTTAACTTTGTTGTTGACATTTTCCAAGATACTTTTCGAATTTTTACCTATTTCTGATTTTGACCGATAAATGAGTCTTGTCTGTGTTTTATTAATAAAAAGATTGGTTTGTGATCCTTCAAAAATGTTCTTCCCTGGTGTCTATCGATCCAACTTTATCTATCATTTGAAGTCTCTCTGTTATCATGCAGGCTTTATTGCTGATCGTCGTTTTCCTCTCTGAGTGTTTAATCTGTCCAACAAAAGGCAGAAGAAGTGACTTAATCATTGATGACCCCTTTTCCCGTTTTTCCCTAATTGATCCCCTTTAACACAGCATGCTGCCAAAGACAATGGCCACGTGGCAGCTTCTACTGAGTGACTGGCCAGTATATATATATATATATATATATATATATATATATATATATATGCTTAATTTTGTTTGACGCAAGTTAGACTAACGATCATTGACAAGTGTTCTCTTTTGAATTTTAGTCATTTTTTTTCGTTTACGTACAAGTTGTTATCTTGACTAACTGTTGATAGATAGATGTTTCATTATATCTTCTTCCAAATTAACGAACTACACGGCCTTTAACGTGACATGCAGATCTGAGAAAAGGTGAATCAAAGCCAAATTCTCTTGCAATAACAAGTTAGTGTTTATTTCCAAACTAGGAATATTTTTCTTATCCAAAGGGACTTGACACAAACTGAAAGCAATCGTTATGATAAAGAAAAAAAAAGAAATAGATCGCATCAAAGTTTTTTTTTTTATCCAATCTTCTCTTCACTTTCATTTTCTCTTTATCCATCGTACCCTTTTGTTCTGAGTAATTTTTCAGCCATTAGTAAATTGCACAGGAAAATCTATTTCTTCTGCTCAGCTAACGTCATCATCAGTCTGGTCACTGGCGGCCATCTTTATTTGTTTCTTAAGCTTTTTATCTGTTGTTTTCTTTTTCGACAATCATTTGTCATGAAAAGAATCACTTCGATGTATAGTTAGGAAATCAATCTTTTTCTCCTTCTTCTTTTTCTTCTTCATTATTATCATTATCACCCTCTTCTTCTTCTTCCTCCTCTTTTTCTTTTTTCTCTTGTCTTCCCTTTATTTTTTCATTTCGCTTTTCTCACATTCATCTCTATTTCTTTATTCTCTTTTCTTGTCCGTGTTTTATGAAAGTTTTACTTACCTTTGTATGTATTCATTTCTGAAAATTCTTTAGACTATTTTGCTTTCTTTTATTTCTTTTTTAATTACATTTTTCTATCTTTTTTCTTCTTTCTTTTTCTCCGGCTATATTTTATTTACATTTCCCCGCTTACATTTTCCTCCTTTACCTCCATATCGTTCTTCTTCTTTGTTTTTAATGCTTGGAGCACATCGAATGAAGGATACATGACAAATTAGTTAAAATGATATATCCTCACTTGATAAGGTCCAGAGTAACAACTGTAAGAGCATATATCAATTCAATTTAGTGGAAAATCGAAATTAAGAAACTTACAAAAGTATTATTTTCTGACACTAATAAGCATACATCATTAAAGAAAATGTGTTCATGCTTCCACTCGAATCTCTCCTGACAACAGATAAAAAACAAATTGAAAATGAGGGAAATATTGGTTTTTGGTTTTTGAATATTTTCCAATAGTAAATGACTTTACACTGAGTTCAAAAGAACCTCATGTGTTTTATTACACGATTATTTTGGGAAAGAAACTTATTTTCCCTTAAAAAGGGCGCATGATGTAATTCACTTCTAATATCAAATCTTATGCTAGAAAATTCATTTGCTTACCGTTACATCGCCGAAAAAATATGGGAAATTCTCAGACTATTTTTCCAAAGATTTGCAATATGCATCATGTGTCGTATCAACAAGGTTACTCTCTTGGAATGTTTAAAATAATTGTTTTTCAGATTCGTCCTAAATTCGTCAAATTGGCAATGCACGACTATTATCCCAATTCTTTATTAGTGATAAAAAAATCCAATTTTTTTCACAATTCGTACGGCTTTTCCGGTAGTATGCGGTCACATATTAACAAATTTCAAAGTAAGGCATTTTACATCTTTGTTTGAAATTTTGACAGCCTCAAATTGTTTGTCCTAAAATTCCTACCATGTCATTTCTGCATTGCTTGGAGAATTACATCCAAAAAAGGCTATCAAGAAAATTTGCATCTGAGTTTAATAATTCAAGCTTCCTGGTTCATTAGCCGTGCAATTATGTGCAAAATGAGTCAACCATTATGAATATAAATCATCTCTAAGGTATAAGAAATTGCAAAAATCTCCTAACATTATTCTGCACTGATTCACGGCAATGAAAAAAAAATTCGTAGTTACTATATTTGGATTATTTTTGTAAAAATATAATTTTCTCGCAAAACCTTTTCTTCTTCTGGGACAGAAACTGACTATTCAAGTTTACAGTATATGCAAGTATGAAATAGGAATCGCTCTACTTAATGGCGCTGATTGAAGCTTCGTCTTATTACGGATAATAAGTGGAGTTTCTCCCAATATGACATAAACCTATTTTCCAGTCATAATGAGTAACTGATGGATCTCACAAAGGACATCATAAATAATTTTAAAAACATATATTGCAGAAATGTTCTGGTGTAATGCATATGAGTATATTCTGCAACATAAAAAAGGCGGAAATAAAAGTTCTCTCTCTTAAACCATGTATTAAACTTAGGAACAGATTAGGTTTGCATGTATGTTTGGATGTACATCTGTGTGTGCCCGTTCAAGTGAACCAACTAATTGCCAAAAACCCTAGATTTTGTTGATTGGGGTTCATACATATCTAATATAATTTTTGTAAGAAATCAAACAAGATGTTAAATAAACACTGCACTATTGGAGTAACGTAATAATTTCGCTCAGTTTATTGGTAAAAATAAAAACATTTTCTAATTTCGACATTATCTTTATTGTCTTGTTTCTTTGTCTTCTACAATTTTTCAAACAATTTCATAATTTCATCCTCTGAGTGGAGAACTGCTCTATTTACCTTTCATATTTTGGGGGTGAATCAAATTTTTTATTTCTCATTTAGAGAATTCTGTGAAAACTGGAATAAACGTGCAATATCTGTTAAATGCCTCGAAGGGGTGGAAACTCCCCAGCCAAGCTGTAACAAAACAGTCTGGCGTTCTCCTAATGGAATGTTTCAACAATCTCTCTAAATTTTATTCCGGATGCTGTCTTCATTCGGTCCAATTAGGAACGGTACTAGTTTGAATCAATCCGTTACTTTAACGGAAAGAACTTATTGCAAACAGATTCCTCCCAATCTCACTACATGTACAACATCACCTTTTTTGAATGAAGACCGGCCTTTGGTACAGATAGTAGTGGTTCCTCCCACTTGCTTCACTATCTATTGTGTTCGAAATTCAGGTAAAATATCCAATCTTCATCACCTGCCAACATTTTCCTTGGATTAAAATAACGCATCACACATTGCTACGAGTCCTTTTTTTCTACTAAACTTACGTAGAAGTCATACGTCGAACGGATTGACAGAACTAAGCTGGTGCAAATGGTTCTCTGTGCTTGGTTAGGATATGTTGAATATGTTGGCTATTCTCTCGCGTTTTATAATCATACTCAAGATATCGTGGACATACAGAAATACGATAAAGAACTAGAAGAGGCAATTTGGAAGGTTATACGGCGTACAATTGAAATTTCTTCAACTAATTTTATCTAATTCGAAACTAAGATCACCAAAAAGAAACGAAACGCCAACTTGAATGAAGGATTCTCATTCGAACACTATATCGCCGTTAAAATTGTCTCTTCACTAATACTATTGGATGAAGTATAATCCACATCGATACATCGGTCATAGATAGATGGATAATGACGTATGAGTATTCCTTAAACAAATATATTAATAAAAAGTATTGATGACAATCACGTGTAAGCCAAAGGAAAGGCTCGTAATCAGTCGAGAAAATATGTAATAAGAAATAAATTGGCTGCCACAGCAGTTCGCAAATCAATACACGGATTCTTAATAGCGTGAATTACTGGAAGCTGAGAAGAAGGTTGGGGGTGGCAAATATTTGAATTTCACAGATAAGCTATGACGACTTCAGAAGAAAAAAAGGAAGTAAAAATAGGAAATTGGCGAATGCAATAGATCAAAGCAAGAATGAAAACCTGGCGAAATTTATAGAAAAGAAGGGAATTAACAAAATCAACAAAAAAATAGCGCTTCTATGGTTTCAGCACTAAGAAAGGGGGTGAACAAGGCGGCAATGATTGAATAATAATAATAATAATAATAATAATAATAATATTAATAATGAGGATGATGGTGATGGAAGAAGGAAATGGCGTTGAAGAAGTGAGAGTATGAAAGGAAGAATAGAAATCAAAGAGAGAGAGAGAGAGAGAGAAGTGGGAGTTGTCAACAAGTTCATTGAAGTGGTTGGGAATGAGAAAGGAGGAACCATCTTTGAATGATTCCTGTTCCACAGAAGGACGCAAAACCTTCAATCGAATTATCCTCGTATTATCTCCTCGGCAGCCAATTATCAATTGGGTGGACCCTGCTGCAACCAATTACGTTCCGAAAAAGAAGAAGGCGGCATCAAAGAATTAACTTATTACTTTCTTCGGATTCCAACATCAATTCGCATCGTAAATTACCTCTGTTTTTGAAAATGATCGGAATTATTCTCCTTCCTTCTTTCCTTCCTTCATTCCTTCCTTCCATTTCTCTTGCGGTACACTGGAAGAGTTGGCATCGGCCAAAACACATTGGAAACACCAGTTCCAGTTGGATTAACAGATCTTATCGATTGCGTTGAATCGAAGTTGCTTTGAAGAATCCCGATTATTTTAGAGTATATCGTGTGTTTGCAAGTTTTCTTGTTGACTTTAGTTATTTTGAAATATTTGTTGACGTTTCCTTAATTTGGTTTCATTGTATTCGCTTCCAGTATTCTCAAATACATTCAATTTATTTTCCCCTTCAACATCTTGATGATTTCTTGGTTAGGCAAATCAATCTTTTCTATTGTTTCTCTTTTTCGTGCATCACCAGAATTGCGCCTTTTTCAATTCTGAACTCCATTCCAATGTCGTCTGTTAATGTCTCAAGTTCCTTTTCATTTCGAGCCAAAAATGTTTAGCAATCCCAACACATCTCCTGTTTTTCCCGTAACTTTATGATTTTTTATACCTGTTAAAGTCTCACAATATACAATTAAGTAGTATATGCTATGATTAATAGTTATGGGATAGTCTCTTTGGGAAATGTCTCCATATGTATCATCGTTATAGCAATCGTCGCCATCGTAGTCATCGCTATTATTATTATTATTATTATTATTATTATTATTATTATTATTATTATTATCATTATTATTATACAATCTCACACCAGTTACCTGGTGGTAACCGCTGGAGAGTGAGTGACAGCAAGTCTCCTCAAGTATCCAGCCCTTCTCTCCTAGTACTCATCGGTTGCCGTAATACTGCGGTTTACAGTTTCACACCGGTTACCCAGTGGTCACTGCTGAAGGCTGAGTGACAATCAGTCTCCCCAGGTCTTCAGCTAACGTCTCCTCTCTCTTTCACCTATCATGTCAGTGCTGCGGTTTGCAATTACGCTTTCATTTCCCTTCCTCTGTTAGGTCACTATTAACATTTAACGTTGCAGTCTTTATATTTCTAGCACTTTCCTCAGTATCCGTGCAGTTCTTAGTAGTACTGTGGTCTGTATCGTCTCAATCCTTCCCCTTATCCCGATCTCTTCCAGTCTCGCTCTCAGTGTCTTTGGGACAGTTCCCAGTGCACCCACTATGACCGGCACGACCCTGGCTTTTACGTTTCACATCTTACTCAGTTCTCTCGCTAGGTCCTGGTACTTTTCCCGTTTTTCACTCTCCTTCCTCTTACACTCTATGGTCTGCAGGTACAGCCACGTCTACTATTTGGCAGGCCTTCCTTTTCTTGTCTACAATTACCAAGTCTGGTCTTCTTGCCTGGATTAGGTGGTTAGTTTGAATGTCTAAGTCCCAGAGTAGTTTGTGGTTGTCGTTCTCCTGGACTGCCTCTGGTTTGTGCTGATACCACTTTTCCACATGGTTGAATCCCATTTGTTTGCTTAGTTCCCAGTGTATCATCGTTGCTATTCTATCGTGTCTATGCTAATACTCCTTCTGGGCTGGTTGGCTACATTCACTAGTTATGTGGTTTATTATAGTACTACTGCATTTTTTTATATCCACCCTTTGCAATCTTTTGCTGAGTTGTTACCTACAACTTGGGGCATTTGCATATGTCGCAGTTTTCTTTTTGTGTGTGGTACAGTTTCTTTTTTTCGGTATATAGCAAATGAAAGTGCCCTTCTCAGGATACGGTCTGTGATTGTAAACAGTATCTTTTGGATTTCGGAGGAAAGAGGGTCTCCAGGGATTTTAGCAAGATGTTTTACCAGTGCTTTTCTTGTTCATCCCGAGGGCTCTGATAATAACTGGGACAGTTTGTGTCTTCAAGAGCTACATTTTCTGTACGTCGATTTCAAAGTCTCTGTGATTGCCTCGTTTCACAAGTTCCTTTACTGTTATATTTCTATCAGGAAGCACACTGTTATTATTATTATTATTATTATTATTATTATTATTATTATTATTATTATTATTATTTGGAATCTCACACCAGTTGCCTGGTGGTAACCGCTGGAGTTTGAGTGACAGCAAGTCTCCTCAAGTCTCCAGCCCTCCTCTCCTAGTACTCATAGGTCGCAGTAATTCTGCGATTTACAGTTTCACACCGGTTGCCCAGTGGTTATCGCTGAAGGCTGAGTGACAATAAGTCTCCTCAGGTCTTCAGCTAACATCTCCTCTCTCTTTTGCATATCATGACAGGGCTACGATTCGTTGCAGTACTTATATCTCTAGTACCTTCCTCAGTATCCGTGCAGTTCCCAATAGTGCTGTGGTCTGTACGGTCTCTATCCTTCCCCTAATCCCGATCTCCTCCAGTCTCTCCCTCAGCGTTTTGGGGACAGTTCCTAGTGCGCCCACTATGACCGGTACTACCCTGGTTTTCATGTTCCACATCTTCCTTAACTCCCTTGCTAGGTCCTGGTATTTTTCCCTTTTTTCACCCTCCTTCTTTTTTACTCTATGGTCTGCATGCACAGCAACGTCTACTATTTGGCAGGCCTTCCTTTTTTTTGTCTACTATTACTAAGTCTGGTCTTTTATTATTATCATGAATTTTAAGACCAGTTGCCTGGTGGTCACAGCTGGAGGGTAAGTGACAGCAAGACTCGTCAGGTCTCTAACTCCCCTCGCCACACTCTCAGTTCACAGCAGGGCTGTGATTTAGTTTCACACCAGTTACCCGGTGGTTATCACTGATATTATGTGTCCTGAGGTCTTCAGTCCTCATCTTATCCCTATCTCATCTATAACAGTAGTGCTCAGGGTTCATGCCTCCACCATCATTAGTGGTGTTTTTGTTTTGTTTTTGATTTTGAAGGCTCTCTCTCTCTCTCTCTCTCTCTCTCTCTCTCTCTCTCTCTCTCTCTCTCTCTCTCTCTCTCTCTCTCTGTTAGGCCACTGCTAATAGATGGGCTCGTAGATCTCCTGTTTCTAGCATTTTCCTCAGTATTTGTGCGGTCTCTGGCAGCGCTATGATCGGCACAGTTTCAATAAATCCTTTTATCCCCGATTCCCCCAATCTCGCTTTCAGTGGCTTTGGTGCAGTACCGAGTGCACCTACTATAACTGGTACTACCCCAACTTCCATATTCTACACCTTCCTCAGCTCTTCTACCTGGTCCTGGTATTTTCCCAGCTTTTCACTCTCTTTCCTATTTACTCTGAGTTCTGCAGGCAGGGCCACGTTTATTATTCGACAGGTTTTCCTTTTCTTGTCCATGATGACTAGGTCCGATCTTCTCGCTTGGATGCTGTGGTCAGATTGTACATTAAATCCCCAGAGTAATTTGTGATTTCTATTCTCTAGGACCGTCTCTGGTTTGTGCTGGTACCACTTTTCTACATGGTTGAATCCCTTTTGTTTGCTCAGTTCTTAGTGAATCCCTATTGCTACTCTATCGTGTCTGTCTTTATACTCCTTCTGGGCTAGTTGACTACACTCATTAGCTACATGGTTTACTGTCCCATCCCTTTCCCCACATAGGCAGCATTTGCTGTTAGTCTGTGTTCTGTCGATCTTTGCTTTGGTATTGTTTATCATTTCTTTTGGGCCACCATGATGAGCGATTCTGTTTCTCTCTTCAGGTTCCTTTTTCGGAGCCATGTCCATGATTTCTCGTCTGTAACATCCTGTATCCGTTTTTTAAAATTCCCCGTGGGGATTTTTCTTTCAGCTGTGCTGCTCCTTTGTTTTCAACTTTTTTGTTGTTCATTGCACTGCTTTGGGCGCTCTTTATAATGTCTTCACTGTTTGTTTGCACATACTTTTCTAATTCTGTTGTTGTTGTTGTTGTTGCTGCTGTTGTTGCTGCCACTGCTGCTGTTGTTGTTGTTGTTGTTGTTGTTGTCAATTTCCCCCGGCAGGATATTTTTCCAAGGACTATTAAGAAATATTCTGCCAAGTAAGAAGGATGATTAACTCCCATGAAATCCAATAAAAATGTTCAACCAGGTTGATCTTTTTCTCCTTTTCGAAGGCGGCATAAATAGTTATCAGTAGGCAAACATATCATCAAGTTGGTTAGATATTTGTCACATAGAGGACTTCTTTCTGGTACCAGTCGAATATCCACCACTTTTTATTCATCTGTAAGACAGAATAGTGTCGAAAAGAGGCAGAGAGATTGGAGAACGCTAGAAAAAAGAATATTGATAACCATGGGGAAGGTAAGTATACCTCGAAGCCAACGTTGGTTATTTTGCATAGTCAACGAATTACTCACAAGTAAGCACAACTTTTCGCTTTAATTTTTATATCTAGACTGGCTCTTGCATGGTCAAAGTCCATCCATACTTCTATTCCTGAATAACTTTAACTGCTAATCTTGTATTGTGTATATATATTTTTTTAAATGATTATAAAAATGGATTTTTTACTACGAATGTATTCATTTATTTGAATGAAGCCTTTCTGTATCTTTAACATAATTTTCCGCAGATATGTAAGACTTGTCAATTTAGATTAGTCGCTATGAGTCTCGCCTATAAATGGTCGCAATTTCAAATCACGAATATCACTCCTACTTTTCATTAGGATTGTTCTTGTTACAGTAGTGAGACAAAGTTAACTACAGTCTTAGACTGGACTTTAGTAAAATCTTTCATATGATTTCTTTTATGGCATTTGATTATGGCATGCATTGACTCACATCTTTTGTGTTGATCAAAGGTTAAAAAGTGTTTACTTTATACACTCAATAACTACTTAGTGGTAAATTAAATAAATTGCAATCTCTGAAGACGAACCATTTGAGTATTAAATGTTTGATGTCCGCAACTAGAAACTTGAAATGAAATCAGTTACCTAAAGTAACATGGCCATTATTAATTAGATGACAGCATCTTTTTTTTCTATTCCAGCACAGCACCGTAAAAGGTACAAATTTAATTTTCTAAGTTGTTCATAAAGAATCTTTTTACATTATCATTTCGGAATTTAAGAACCGAATATTGATTGCTTGCCATAAGTCAATATTACAGCATTTATTGCAATATTAAATTCTGATCAACGTTTTAAGAAAATTACTTTAAAGAATTTGTCACAAAAATCGTTTGAAAATTTTTTTTGATATTTTTTAATTTAGAAATTAATACCTTCAAAAGATCTTTGAGAGGCGTACTACCAGACTACGGCTGCTTTCGTTAATTATAATTGGTAGAAAGTGCATTCTTTTTATTGTTATGTATAATCGATAAAATAGCAAAAGCAATAGAAGCGATTGTAGTGTATCATCTTCATCGTCATTACTATTACTTTATTTTAATAACATGGAATCTGAAGGATTCTTTACTCCAGTTTTTAACTCGACGTGTGAATCTATAATTATACGCATTTGAAGATGATTAGGTGTTCCAACGTTATTATATTGGAGATTATGGAAGATTTGAGCCATATCAAATTGAGAGCTTGAGTCAAATCAAGAAGATTTCTCATAAAATCTTGCCTAATAAGTTGATATTTTTATGATAAATTGTTTCTGATTTTTCTGTCAAATTACTTTAAAATATGCATTTTTTCCCTCATCACGCTTACTCTCTTTTATTCACAGTACTCTGTGTGTGTGTGTGTGTGTGTGTGTGTGTGTGTGTGTGTGTGTGTGTGTGTGTGTGTAAACCTAAGCTTAGATTCGGGTAAAAATAGAATAAAATGACAAATGAACTAAAATCCTCCCTTTAGACTGAGAGAAATTCATACAATAACTGCACATCAGGCTACAGACCTATTGGTCTTCCTTCGTATATATAAAAACGTATCTATAAAAACTGCACCGACCTCGTCAATAGGAATATCAGAAAATCTTTTGAGAGTGTCATCATGAGAGCTGTCGACCTGACTAAAATCATTAAATCGATTTCAACTGAACTCAACTATCAATGACAAGTCATTATTTTCTTTTCATTTTATGACCACCGAAATTACAAAAAATACATCAGAAGTGACAATATTTTCTTGAAACTCTAGAACTGCACGTTGTGTGTTGCATATGAGGTGTACGTACAATGATTCTCTTATTTCATATACGTTATCATTATGTTTGTTGTGTGGATGTGAGGTTATTATTATACAATGAGTATTTTGGACTCGGTTGTTTTTTAGTCTCGGGGTCTGGAAGGGAAGGGACAAACGGCATATATATTTTCCATACCTAGAATATTACAAATACTATGTTGTTTCTAAATTAGGCTCCAAACATACAAAGGCCAGAAAAGGCCTTATTGAAGCTCAGACTAACGGCCCGCTGGTAGATAAGCTATCATTGGGTGTCTGCAGTATTTAAACCAAAGGTTGTCACGTCCGGTGTCTTCCTTTGGGATTCCAGACTTTATACTTGTAACATTTCTGCTTGTGTTACAACTGTACTTTCTAAGCTTATATACACCTGCAATGCTTTCAACAACTTGACTCTACCTTGAAATTTTCAAAATGGTTTAAAGTTTTCTTCTAATTGACTAGCAAGGGAAAATTCACACTGTCCATTTAAGTTTTCATCAAATCAACTATTTCTGTCTGCAACCGGAAGATTTTCATAACCGACTGGTTTAATGAAAGGGAAATCACTTATGAAAAGAATCAAACAGAAAATAAAAAACTGCCTTTGTTTTGAGGGGTTCGTTTTTTTAGTTTAGTTTTAAAAAAATAACTTAGAGAAAGTTCTATTTCGTTGTCAAATTAAATTGGTCTGAAATACAAATATTGTATATCTCTCTATCTTGCCCACTCTTTCTGTTTGGATGCTTTCAATCGTTTTCAATTTTGAACTGAAGGAAAGAGAATTTGGCTGTCATAGACCTTACAGTGTTCGTCGGAAGTAGAAGTAATTGTTTTTCTCGTCTTTCCAATGTCTATCAAGAGGAAGCGAGCAGACGACTAACTAGTGATCAAACTTTCTATTAGCTATCAAGCAATAACCCGAATAGTTATTGAATAAATTAGTTTGGAAGAATGCCACAAGCATGGGGTACCCAGAGAGTATCGAACTTATTAATAAGCAGTAATTATCAACGAGACCGGCTTGCTAACCTTCACACCACAATGAAGCACCCCAAAATACGAGTACCAATATACAGTTTTGACCAGTTTTCTCAGGTGCATAACCTCTATGTAATTATCTTAGAGAACGAATATAGACTAGTAAGTGTCAACCTATTTATGTTACTTACGAATCAAATAAGGAAAGATAGTTTTACACGGGGAACAAAAGCGTCAATAGATCAATGTATGAGTAAATAAAACAGCAGTGTCTGATTGGGGCATTAGACAATTCATTTCTTGATCAATTCGATTAATATTTCTAAATGAATTGAGCGATTGTTTTCCATTTGCTCCATGATCACACACACACCCTCTCGCACCTCAATACCATCGTTTCATTCAACATCGTTGAGAAAACAAGAACCATAAGCTCAATCCTTACATTCATACTTCAAAGGTATTCTAGACAAAGTAGTAGTAGTAGTAGTAGTAGTAGTAGCAAGAGAAAGATGAGATGGAAGATGGGGAATCTTCACCTGAAGGTCCAGACCAAGTTTCATATCATTCCAACATGATGCAACTGAGACAATTCATACTTAAGAAGTCTACTTGTAGTAGCAGAAGTAGGAGGAAGAAATTGAAGATGTGGATAATTCACCTGAACGCCCGGAACAAATTCCAGATCAAACCAACATGATATGGGTGAGAAAATTGATCTTTGATATTATTGAGACCAACCGACCGACCGACCGACCGACTGACATATTGTCTTATTGAGATGCGTAGACGCATCTAAAAATGATTCAAATATACGTTGATGTAATATATTGCAGGTGGAATTGTGAATTAAGTAATTTTTTCGACTAAACATAAGTTTGTCGCAAAATTCCTACACCACAATAAAATAAATAACTATTCATATAATTGTGTTTCACTTAATGTTGTTTTTGTTTAATTGGTGGTTTAAGGCACCTAACTAACGACGATGTTGATACACACACACAATTATATATATATATATATATATATATATATATATATATATATATATATATATATATATATATATATATATATATACATGTGTGTGTGTATGTGTGTGTGTGTGTGTGTGTGTGTGATTGTTTCCCACGGGTGTCAGTGATCGGTGTTTGAGGTCAGTTAAAAGCTAGGATCAAAGAGTGTTTTTCCAGGCAAACCCGTTCCATCCATTTTGAAGATTAGCGCAACACAAATCCTCTTGTACCTTCTGGACTTTCGCACGACTAAACATACCTCACTAAACGCAGATATATACTTCCCATCTCCCTGATTCGATTCCTGATGCCCCATTATATTTTCTCTCTCTCTCTCTCTCTCTCTCACACACACACACACACACACATCATCATCATTATCATCTCTACCAATACTCTTCTTTTGAGCCATTCCTTCATCAACCAATATTTGCACAACCTTTGTTTCTCCTTTATCTCTTTCTTACAACCATTTTGATTGCTTTCGAATCTCTCTCTCTCTCTCTCTCTCTCTCTCTGTCTCTCTCTCTGTCTCTCTCTCTCTTTATATATATATATATACATAAACTTCTATCACCTCACTTCCCTTTTCTTTGTCAGTTAATTTTCCCAACTTGTAACCTTTAAATCTTCTTTTATTTTTCTTTGCTTCCTATAATTTCTATCTATCACACGCTTTTACCTTCTATTATTACCCCTTCTCTTTTCTGTGCATGCTTTACTCTTTCTCTCTACTTTGCAATCACTCCTCAATTTTTCTGTACATCTATCTCTTTATATTCATTACTTTTTCCTCTTCCCTTACTCTCTCTCTCTTTCTCTCTCTCTCTCTCTCTTTCTCTCTCATTATTCTTCATCGCTATTCTCCTGCATTTTTTTTTGTTTATATGTTCCTCTTCTCAACATTTCCCTCATTCGTATCTGATCATTACGTCATAACAATGTCTATTTCCCCTCTCTCTCCGTCTGATTTTTCTACTCTTTCCCTTCCTCTCCTACTTGTGGTTATTTTCTTTCCTTTTGATATATTTCTGTGATTTCGTTATTCCTTTCTTGCCCTGAGCAATTTTTTTCGATTTCGGTTCCACATTTCTTTATATAATCTCTCTGTCTTTTCCCCTCTATATCTTTACCTCCATCTTTTTTAATGTACACACACACACACACACACACACACACACATTCACTTTAAACAAATATTATGATTGACAGACAACAGCATTTACATAACGAACCTTCATCGATCGGAAAATGTCTGCATCTTTCAATCAAATATGATGCAATCACATTGACTGTGACATATCATGTCGCCATTGTGTTGTGTCGATTTACTTAAATCTTTCAATTGTCACCCGAATGAAAAAGAGAAGCATTCACGTCAAATATTCCATATTTTCTTCTCCAAGTCAATCTCCACTCAAAAGTACATTTTATCTTTAAGTACAGTCTATCTGTCTATGTATCGTTCTGTAATATTTGTAGGTTCTTGTAAATGCTGGGCTACCTGCCCTAATACACGTCGTGTCAGTCTAACAATTGTTTTGTCTACATTCATCATTTGTGAGTTTCCATGTGTACGTTTCTAAGTAGGAAAATTATTTTTAGACAAATTATTGATACTCTATGACCCTTATACAAGAGTCGATGTAACATAAGACCATAGTATTATGAGTCCATCTTTAAACATATTCTGGTACTCCAAGTTGATGTTTAAATTTTGCAATCTTTTTTTCGATATTTTTTTCAGTGTTGGATTCTTTGTAGATCTGTTTGCAGAAGTTACAAACAAGCAAGAAACATATGACGCTCTACAGTTCTGCCTTATTAATATGACATGTTTTTGTGACTATTAGTGCTCTGTTCCAGAATGTATCATTTCTTCAATGTCGAAACCATATTTCAAGGAAGCACACTTGGAATGTTTCCAGCTTCCTCTTTCAGCAGGGTTGAATATTAGATTTGCCATCGGGCCATCAAGAGTGGAGGTATGAGTCTGGATAGGGGAGAGTTTCAAAGTCAATGCGTTCAATTTGAATAACCTTGCTAACAAATCAATAAAATGAATACATCGAATTTCGGACATTACATGATATTTGCAACAATATATATATATATATTCCGAATTTTTGTTTTTTGTATCCAAGTTCAATCTTTCACGTATGTATATGCATTATAAGATGCGTCTATGTGAGTGTTCAAGTACTGCTCTCTGTGGCTTCATATTTTCCCATGTGAGAGAATTAAAGAATATGAGTATGTATGTATGTGTCTGTGAATATTTTAATTATGTTGTTTTTGCTGTTATTATTTTCTTCTTTGTAAAACCTGCTGAATTTGAGCGTTTCTCTTTCCATGTTCACAAGAATGAAAACTTTACAATCGAAGCATGAAATGTAACATTCTTCATCATTTTCACTCATGGAGTTTGAATTTCCATTCCGATAATAAGGATAATGATGAATGGCAATGATTTCTTTTTAATCAGCTCTTATCAGATATTGATATTCGAGGATTCACTTCTATTCGCCTTGCTTTTCTCTACAACAGCATTCTCACGCGAAATACCCAAAAGGAAGATAGGTTTTATCACAACACTTTGAATATACATAATATAGAACTGTAAGCACTTAAGAGGAACGTATGCACTCCTCCATATAAGTGAAACTTTCGAGGAAACAGAAATATAAAACAAATGATAATAATCAGAATCGAATTGATTTTATATTGGGAATTAAAAAAAATGTCTATTGTTGCTTTAGAAAGTACAACTTCAAGACTATCACAGGAGCTCTTGAGAGACTTGTAATTACTTAGTTTCCAGCTTTAACGGAGGAATTCGGTTTAATTGGGCAATTAATACTACTACTTCTACTAAGAGAAAAACACAAATTTGCTGAAACCAAATATTTTCTGAAAGCAAATGCAATTTGATACTAAACATATTTGCGTTTTTAATCAGATGCCCACTTTTTTCCGTGGAAGATTGAATTTCCCTGAGTGCAACTATGATATCGGGTATGCATAGAACTGGTTGCGTTCGTTCGTTTTGTAAAATTTGTGAAGTGGAAAAATGCCATGTAAGATATTCAAAACCATTTGGGGGAGAACGGAGGGCAATACTAATGGTGATCAGAAAAACGAACGGCTTTAGTTTCAAAATGAAAAATAACCCCAAACAAACAGCTTATGATAGTTGACGTTTCTGAGATGAAATTGAATAGCTGAAGCTTCAACAGCAAATAGCCTCTGTTCTTTCGTCAGATGTTTATTAAGGCATTAATTGGAGTGAGAAAAAAAGCAGTTTTATCTCATTGGACTAAAACTAGCTGAAAACAACTTGATATAAGTGAGTAGGAAAAAAAATTGATTTCCAAATACACACCCTCAAAATATTATTATCTCTCAGAAAAGAATCGAAGGTTTTTAGATGAAGGGTTCTTTTCAAAAATGAAACAGCTTATTCCCTTTGATCTTCCTCTCCTTATTTATTCATGTTGTTTTGCATCGAATAATTTCTTCTTCCGTCTCTCTTATAATTTATATAATCAAAATGATTTTTTTTTCATCGTAAAATGAAAGTTGTACTACTTCCTTAAGGGAAAAAAATTATGCTCTTTATTAATATTTATACCAGAGCTTTATGAAGTTATGATCTGTCTACCCTTCCACGGCAACTTGCAGGACGTCTAATTTGTACTCACGTCACGTTTTGTGTGACTGAATGCAATTATCCAGTGGCTGGCCAAGCGGAGGCAGACGATCCACCCCGCCCCGGGTGACACCATCAGAAGAGTTGACACCAAAATGACTTCCTAATGATTTTCTCAGTTGTTCGATAATTGTTTTATCTGTTCACACTATATCTCTGAAAGAACTCAATGAATTACGATGAAATTTGGTGAGGAGTCAATCGGATTAGGGAAAGTTGGTGATATTTTATGGCGGATCCAAGTTTTATTTGATTGAGAGATATTTTTCCGGTTTTTTTTTCATTCATTTTTGTGTATTTCCATGACTATCCACACGATATCTCCAAAAGTTCCCAATAAAAATCAATGGAATTGCGTGGGAGAGACGCCACAGAATAAGTAATTAGGTTTTATGGTGGACACATGCACAATCTATTTTCTCATATCATGCTTTTATGTCAACACCACATACTGCCAAGATTTCCTGCCAGTCCACACGATATTTCCAATAGTTCTCAATGAATTACGATGTAAATTGGCGTAAGGTTGGGAAATAGTTTATGAAAGAAGGGATTAAATTTTGGAGCAGATCCATGTACGATTACTTTCACTGACTATGACGTTGGTAGAGGTGTGTACTCTGTGGACGATTTCTAGTTTTATTTTATATAATTTTCTTCATATTATTTCAGTTAGAGATTTTAATAAACGTAGGCTTATGCCATCACATTCAATGATATCGAAGAACCATGATGAATAATGAATAGCAGAACAAAACGATCACCAAAATTATGAATATCCTGGGAAGAGAGTAGCATCTGGAAGTAGTAGGCTTATATCAAGACACAAACCATAGACCCGCTATTGCGATCATCATATCATTATTATTTGTATTATAACACCAATTGCAAGGTGAACGGTGCAGAAGACTAAGTGACAGCCAGTCTCCCCAAGTCTCCAGCCCTCTTCTCAACACTCACAGTCCGCAGCAACGCTGTTTGCAGTTTCACCGTAACCCTGCAGTAATCCTGGTGGGCGTCGCTGTAGGCTGAGTGACAGTAGGTCCCCTTAAGGTCTCCATCCCTTCTCTTGCCGTCCTTTCATATTACAGCAGCGCTGTGGTTGCTACTGTCTCAACTTTAACCAGTTTTACTTTCGCATCCTTTTTTCATTTATACTTTTAGACCATTACTGGCCCCTGGAGTTTGTACGTAAGTCTCATATTTCAAGTACTCTTCTCAGTATTCGTGCAGACACCAATAGTCCTGTGATCCACATGATCTCAATTTCACATCATCTCAAGCTTCTCCAGTTTTGTTGTCAATGTATTTGAGCACAGTTCTGAGTGCGCCTACCACTACAGGTACTCCCTGACCTTCATGTTCCTCAATTTTTCCTAGGACCTCACTCTCATCTTCACTCTGAGATCAGTAGGCATAGCGACATCTATTATTTAGCTGGTTCTCTTTCCCTTATTTGCGACTACCATGGCTGATCTTTTCACTTGGATCGGGTGGTTTGTTTGGATGTCAAAGTCCCAGAGTGATTTGTGGCTTTCATTTTCCAGGACTGTGTCCGGTTTGTGCAGATATTATTTGTCTAAATGGTAAAATCCCAGTCGTTCGCTTAGTTCCCAGTTAATAACTATAGCTACTGTGTCATGTCTATTGTTGTACTCTATCCGGGCTGCATTGACTACATTCACTGGTTCTAAGAGGTTTTAAGTTTCATTCCTTTTTTCGTATATGCGGCATTTGCTGTTTGTTTTGGGTTCTGTCGATCTTCACTGAGACTTCAATGTTTGTTAGTAAGGAGATTTAAACAAAGTGACACCACTTTAATCTTACGTTTATGTTTTTCTCAGGTAACATAAACATCTGAGAAACTAGAGATTCCATCATGACAATTGCAGTTAGAATGTGAGATAAGGGATTGTTATACATTTAGCAATATTTCCCCTTTCCTTTTTTTTTCTCTCTTCCTCTCTCTTCCTCTTTCTTTCTTCTCTTCCCTCTTTTTGTGTAGTAGAGCCAATTACACCAAATTGTCATCATCAACTCTTTTATCAATTTTGGCATATTTATAAATTGTATTACCATAATTATTATCTTTATCATCTTTTTTCGTGATTGATAGTGTTTGTCAAAGTAAATACACAATCGCTATTTCCACTCTTTATTATAATATTTGCACTTTTCAATTAATCTATTTTCCTATTTATTGCTACTGTTCTTGTCGTAACCATTTATCTCCATTATTTCCTGTTTTTAGTTATTTAAAGGCAGTAATATGGTCGCTTGCACCTTTCAGTCATCAAAGCATATACACAATAATTATTTCTACTAATTATATCATTTTTCTAACACTGAACTAGTTCAAGGGTTTAGAACGCGAGAAAACCTTTTTCCTTGCAGATTGGGTATGATTGCAATGGCTTTCCTGGAAAAAAAAACATCCATTTAGAGTGAGAAAATTTTGCTGGAAATTGCTAACATTTCGACACAGAAATTCTAAATATTCAATAATGACGAGATTCTTTCATCCGTTGATTTGTGTAATTTTACTTCATTTATTTTCACACAACCTTTGGGGATTTGAAATATTAGTTGTTCTTTCTTTTTACGTCGTATTTAGTACGCTACCCTTGGGGGATTAACAATAGGATTTTTGACAAATGAAATTGAAGACCAAAAAATTGAAAAGACAATGGTATTTGGCTCTCAAGTTGGAATAATGAGGAGAGAATCATTGTTCATTTATAAATGGTTTCATCATGTTAAGCATCGGCTTCATTGCTGAAATCCTGGCTTTCTTTCTTTGTTGGTTTGTTCAGACTGTTGCTCACTTTTTTTATCTCCCAAGAAAATTTGTCGTTTTAAATTTAATCCTTTTTTTTGTAATTCTCTCTCAAAACAATTATCATTCCGTACTTCCCGATCAATAAAATCAAATGACATCTCTTATCATCAATCATCTATTCAATCTAGAAGAATGCTAATTCTTATTTATATTTACGAATCTGTCTAGACGATTGTATTTACACTTGTTTATATGGATCCCAACCGGTCTGTTAACAAATCGTCATCCAGTTACGACGTTCATCATTCTTTCTCAATATTATTCATCGTCATCTTTAAAATACTCTTTTGCCAATGTCATTTTCCTTTTTACTTCCATTCAAGCAGCAACAAAAGCTTCGTTGTGATCATAGTCTTTGCAATCACAATCTCCCTTTAGACGCTTAGTGAAACACGACCACAGTCACCACCGTCGTTCCCATCTTCATCAACATTCGTTCACTTCCAGCACAATCAACCCAGCTTCACCTCTTTATCTAACACCTGTGCTGCCGTTACCAATAGAGGAACACTTCACCTCAATGTATACTAGATGATCAACTACTTAACACATTGTGTCGAAAATAACTTTTAGAATATTTAGATTTCAATCCTTGTAATTACTCAAGAAAGGGTTTCCATTTCCCCCAATTTTCAATGTTTTATACTAAAACAAACAAGTCTGGTTAGTCACTCAATAGAAACTGTAAAGTGACCAACATCTTTTGGCAGACACCAAAACTTATATGAGGGGGAATCTGCAAAAAGAATCATTTTTCCCAGACATAATAAAGAGTGAATATTTGAATTTTCAGCCCTTTAGCGGCAATGATGTGATCTGTACACGTGATAAATACATACGTAGACAGCCAGATATATCTAGAAACTGTAGAAATCTATGTCAACAGAATTGGCGACAATTTTGATTTACGTCTTTTAATAGATTTCACAGGTGCTACGTCAGCATTGAAATCGTTTTTCCCTGTTCTAACGAACGTCATTGCTTTCGGGGTTACAACTTATAACCAGCAATGTAATTGTTTGGGGAATCACTCATTTGGCTCCTGAACGAATCTATTCAAATCTTCTACTATTATCACTGTAAAAAAATCGCAGATATATTAAGAATATTTGAGCGTTCCAAGGCCCCCAAAATAGTCAAGACATTATGTCAGGTTGAGTCATCGGAGGTCGTGGTGGCGAGAACTACGCGAGATTTGAGCGTAGTAAAGAAAGAAAGGGGGTATGTGTTGCTTCTATAAACAAAGGCTCAACAATATTTTCGCTTTTCGAAAAAGTGGTGCAAACCGAACTTTCGAGAAGCGAAGACTACCTATACTTGAATCCTATTAAATGATTTCTTTGTTTAAAATCGTGGATAGGAGATATTTTTTTATCAGCAAACTTGTTATTTCCTTGTTTTCACTCAACATGTCACTTGAGTGTTTCTTTTGTCTTTGGAAATAATGACTGCGGAGAAATTTGGCGATTTTGCTCATCTTGTAATATAGTTAGTCTGCAAAAAAATATCACTGACTTCTATTTTGGTTGGTCAATGCAGATATATCTTCTTCATAAATAAACCAAAGATTATTCATTTATGATGATGAATATTCCTCACGCATTTTTGCTTTTAATGCTTTCTGAATGTCTGAACATTTCACGTGAAAGTTCCAAGCTTAATTACATTTTGATGAAAATTAATCTCAAATAACAATTTGGCTTTCGAAGGGAGGAGAGACAATGTTTGGAATATGACCCCGTCCGATTTAGAATGAGATGATTCGAGTTATAAAGTATTAAAAAAATGCAGCTACTGGAACCTAATGGTAATGAGTGTCTAGCTAATAGAAACAAGCTCAGTAACCTTGAAACTTTTAGATTTTCATTCGTCCAAAAGTCATAATGGCCAATATAAGTAGGAGAAAATGTTCTTCACTCAAATAGTCTCAATATTATCATCGATTTAATTTGGAAAAACAAAGGCAAACGTACCAACACAAAAATAGCTTTTGGATGATCAGGGTGATATGGTTGCTTTTTAGGAGCAAAAAAAAAAGTATGAATTCTAAAAAAATGCTTTTTCTAAAGACAAGGTTGATTAATACAAAAAACAAATTGTATGGAATTCCATCAAAATGAAATGAATTTAACAGAAGTATGTAATGAAAACAGCCGAGAAATGACGTTGGCTGAAGAACCTCTTTAAAACATGTCATGTGACTAGATTGGAAGGAGTGGAAATGGATACTTTGGTAACCGGGTCATCATTATCTTCAACCTATCTGAAATTCATTGCAGTAGATCTTGAAGAATCATGCTTGAGTAAATATGATTGGGATCTTTAAAGAGCTCTTGATATGAAAAAATCGACATCTTTATATCTACTTGATTTTTATACACGTACTCACGCATATGTATATACGCACTTGTATGTGTTTGTGTGCAAGAAGGATCCATTAAATATGAAAAAGTCGATACACAGCGTAAGATAACGGCTGGAAATAATTGAGTAATGATGGAAAACATGTGAAATGGGTAGCTATTCAGGATTCAACGTCTCAGATAATATCATCCAATTGACCAGATGATATAGTCTTTATACTCAGGTTAACACAGCTACATATACGAATCGATCAAAATGACCGTCATTTTAGGAAGAACTTATATAAGTATGGCGGTTACGAATAGATGGCCGATGTCGTGCTACTTTCAATAGAAAAATGAAGAAGAGGAAGAAGAAGAGGAAGAAGAAGGAGAACAACAACAACAACAACAACAACAACAACCAACATATTTCTCGGAAATTCCACGTTGGGTGGAATATGAAAATGTCAGTGATGCTCAAAGCGTTGGAATATTGCCAAAATCACCTACAAGGGAGTTGGTCAACAAGTGGAAAATGAAAAATGAATAAGAATGAATGAATACAGGAATCTATATATTCATGAAACCTGCTTGATGGCTGAAATAGTTGCTTATTCTTCAGCAGTGCAAGCGAGTGGTGTTCGAGCCCAGGTAAAAGCCAATATCTAATACTTTCCCCTTTTGAGGTTTTTCACTGCACAATCTTTCTGTTACTTCCAATGGGACTCCATTCGAGACTAAGATAAACTGAATGTTATCAATTTCGAACGAACCAGAAATTCATCTATGATTATATAAACATCCACACATACACACATGAAAGGAAGCATGCATACCTTCAGTCTTGAGGATACGCAAAAGGAGATAATTACAATTATCTTTAGCTGAAATTGTATTTCTTCAAACAATAATTCCCCAGTGAGTTTCACCAGGGGACAAGTGACAACAAGTTTCGCTCGGTACATTCTTCCATATACCTACTGGTTGTTGTGGTTTATAGGTTCATATAGTTTCAATTCTCTTTTGAGTTTCTTTTTCTCTTAATTTCCTTTGAGGTACTTGGAGACTAATATTAATTATCTCCCGAATAAAGTGTTGTTATTCCTGGCTGTTCTTATTGACACTGTCGAAGTATAGATACAAGAGAGGGTCAGGTGGGAAAAAGTGTTAGTAACAATGACGATCGTAATTATGAAATAATACTGATGATCATTATAAAAAGATAAAGATGATAATCCAATGATTTATCGTTTAGATTTCTCTGAATGGATCATTTTATAATACGCAAAGCTTGTAAACACACCCAAGGTGATATTATTGATACTTCATTTTTTCCGTTTTTTTAAGATGAAGAATTATAAATCATTATTATTTCAAATTTTTTGACAAATGTTCATCTTAATCCTACTTTTTAGTTGCTTATCATAATTTATTCTTCATTTTCGGATCAAACGCTATCTACTTACTGCTGAAGGGAAATCAACCTAAGCAAAAGGTGGTGAATTTCTATTCGAAAACCTTTTTTATTTTTCTTTCAAAATTCTTTCACTTCTCAAATGTTTATCCTGTGTGGATATCATTTTGGCTATTATTTTTGTCAGAGTCGATATTTAAAATGCGACACGCTTTCTAATGTATGGGTGATGTAATGCACAGTGTTCACTGTTCATTCGTAATTTAATGCCTCTCTTATATTAACAATTTACTTAAATAGTTGAAATGCCCGATGAATCTAATTGCTTAAGACGTACGAACTGCATAACGGCATTAGGGATATGCGTCAGCCGCGTGTGATACATAACGAACGTTCCCTGGGGCTGTCAGCAGACATACTGCTAGCAATAACAGCTACAGTCAGATCGAGGTTAGCATTGACAAGTCGCGTGACTGAGTTTGCCTATTATCCATCCGACTAGAATAGTTCTTGACAAGATTAAGTTGGAACTTCGTGGCCTCGGTGTTTTCAATTGTACCTCAGTGACATATTTATCGACTTGCAAAATAACTAATTAGCTTATTTGGCTCTACTGAGATTAAAACCGATTCAAGATCATCAGAAACATTTTCTTATTCTATATTGTCTCATTTATGTTTGACATAATGATGATAATGTCTGCCATATTTCAAGACAAACAATAGACATAGCAGACATTAATATGATTGCAAATGTACTAATTATGCCGAAGGTGGATTGTTCTAACTCTTACATTCACTCTCGTCTCATGTGCCATCGATTACAAGGATTTTGTGATTGATAAAATGATGGTAAAAAGACAATTTGAAGGCGGAGAGAAATTTCAGAGAAAAATGGGTGTTACATCGAAAATCTTCATTGTCACGTGGGCATACCCTTCTTATTTCAGCACAGCCTGATTCTCACCTACACAGATACAAACACCTACCTCTCCCTATAGTAATAAACAACTTACAACGTAGTAATCTCCTTTTGCATCCCTCAAAGCTCAAATACCCAACATACAGTTTTCTCTGCAACCTCTGCAATTCATCGGAAAAAGGTCGTTGGCAACCATTGAAATGCATGATGATACATTTTGCGAGACATATACCTGTTTTTCTCTCTTGAATTTCTTTTTACCTTCATCTTGCCTATATATATATATATATATATATATATATATATATATATATATATATATATATATATATATATATATATATATATATATACGGTTGGTTTCAAGGGGCTATTCGACAATAGACAACCAACAAATTCAATCTTTTGTGCAAGATTCTAATATTTCCACTCTTTGTTCCTGGTCTGTATATTCATATCAACTTCATTCTATATGTAGATACTTATTCAGATATTTTAATGTTTATAAATTTGAACCACTGCTTTCTAATGTCATTTCTATTCTAGGAGTTGTACCAATCATTCACGGTTCTTAAAGGGTGAACACATAACCAAATCATGATTGTAAGAACAATTTTTTCCTTTAAATTCCACAATATTTTACTCATAACTTTATTTCTTTCAATCTTATGGAAATCGGAAAGTTATATACAATCACATAAGTATGCGCAGATGAGAATATTTCATAAATTAATTTAGCATCGATCAATTTTACGCATTGCTCGAAACTGGGAACGATTTCCTGTAATTAAGCTTCGTTATAACACTGTAAATCGGAGAATGTTACGGATATGATTTTCAGAACTATATTGGATTAAATTAAATCAAATTATATCAAATTAATCAGTGGAAACCTTTAAAGATTCACCGTTATATTGAAGCTTCTTTTTTCTATCTTCACCTGCAAAAAGGCAACCAAGTTGAATATTTTCTATTACAAAATTTCATTTCCAATCACGAAAAGAGAGTTGATAAATAAAATAAATCAAATAGAAGTGTAATTTTTTTAGATCCTAAAACAATCAAAAAATTCTGAACTCCCAGTGTCGAATAGTTTTTCCCGATCACGCATCTGTTTTTATCAAATGACGAATTCGGTTAACGATCAACCTTTACATTTCACATGTGTGTATTCGAGTGCGTATAATAGTCAATGAAAATGGGACAAATAGTTATATTGGAATAAAGCTCAAACATTTTCTCACCACTTTTAAAACCTCTTATTTACAGGCATTTTTTCAAACTTCTACGAACAAACGGATAGATTAATACCAGTAGAATCATCCTTCGCTCATTGACTCCATACAAATCTCATCTGATACCAAAGGCTCCATCTAATTGAATGAAGATTATCCCCACGAATTCATTGAAGAGTTGGAGAACCCTCATTCCAAACAATAGGAAAGTTCCTCGCCGTTTGATGGTCACTCTTTTATTTGTAAAGTTCTGTTTTAATGTTGGAATGGTTTATTTGTAGCATTGATATCTGAAGTCATAATAAATGTTTGGATCTGAGATTTCCAAAAAATAATTTGGTTTTTAAATCTTGGTTTAATGATTGTGGCAAATAATCTCATTTATTTTTAAATATGTACTGTTACAAATCAAAAAGCGTCTGTGTGCTTATATTTAGTAAGAATGGATACAAGACATGCATTCTCATTACCGAAGAATATCGTTCAGACTTTACAAGGATTCAGTAGAATTTCCTTGGTCAAAATTTATTGTAAATCTCTTTATATGATTTGTATTTACTTGTTTTTTGAGAAGAATGTTCTGTCAAATACTGGAAAACCTAATTTGAAAAGCGATGGACAGTTTTTCTAGTTTAAAATTCAGCCATTGCTGTTCGTAATTATAGTTTTGCAACTGAATTATCGGATTCACCTCTGTCAGATGAATAGACATCAGAAAGAAACAGCAGCCGGCCAACACTCATTTAACGTATGCAACTTGGTGTTATGGACATCACAACCAACGACGTGGATCCCCAAAGATCAGGTGCGAGGCCGTGGCCGACAGAAGCATAGCGGGCAGAGCTAGATAAATTCAGAAGGTGCTAGCTCCACGATACTCATGAGAGAGTTCTGGCGAATCTTGGTCTATATCCAACGACGGAGGCTAACAAACTGATGATGATGATGATGATGATGATGATGATGATGATGATGATGATGATGATGATGATGATGATGATGATGATGAACAATAACTTGTTCTGGTTCCACATTTGGAAATACTGCTCTTGGTAAAAAGTTTGAAATCAGCACATTTGTTCATCCAGTTTTTGTATTTTTGTTTGTTTTTTTTTTACTTTGTGGCAAATAAACAAATCACAGATATGACAATGATATTGTGATTTTTATTTTCAAAGCTTCTTGTTTTTAGTTTTCTAACCAAATGCTTTGACACCTTCTGGGGGTTTCCTGTATGTTTTCCTTCAAGACCATGCTATTTTATCTTTATTTTTACTTGCTCCAAAATTTTACACACAGCTGACTGGGAACAACCAACATCTTTCGCCACACTCCATGTTTTAATCCGTTTCGATTGAGGTATATCCCAGATAGCCTGAATATCCCTCTATTAAACAAAATCGTTTGGTATCATATCTGTAATTTGTTTATTTGCTATGAAGTAAGCTGGATGAACATCCTCTAAATGCGTTGAATCAATGTTTTTGCCATCAGTAGTAAAAACCAAAAACGAAACCTCATCTTAATCGATTTGCATATTTCCAAATTGCACGTGACCTGTTCCATTGCATTGCTGTGACCTTAAGGTGTTCGTGCATTTCGTTTTAATGAAAGTTTCAAAAACACAGATTGACTTATTTTTTTTTAATTAGCGCAATGTGGGCATTCGTTCAATTTGCGAACAAAAGTATAAATTGTAAAGTTAGTAAAACTACTATTCATTCACAGTTAGATTTAGTTTTTACAATATATACCACGTATGTGACTTATGAAGACCAAAAGTGATTTTATCTTTAATTGTGTGTGCGCAGACACAAATGATCGTTCGTTAATTGTAAATAATTAACAATTAAATAAATTGTATTTCAGCTTGTATAATAATTCGTAATTTATGGTTTGGTCGCGTAAAATTGTCGAAATTCACGGAGTGAAGCAGTATCAATGGAATGTATATGTTTACTTGTTTATCTGGGATTGCTAACAATGAATGGAAATTGGAGAGCGTGCACTATCTTTTTATTGGGATAAGTCTGGATTCTGCTACCCCTACAATGTCTAAATTATTGGCATGGTCTCTCCAGATTAGATAGAGGCAAAATATGGAATCACCCGACGCCGAAGAAAAGATTATGAAATGTCGGACAAAACATATCACACATGGTACTTTGTTATCCTTCCTTGGGCTTTTATGATGGCCTGTATTCTTTAAGGCATGGACTTCACTAATGGAAAACAATATTCTCCATCAACATGGTTACAACTTTCTCGAGTAGTGGTTGACAGATCAGCTTTGCAGGATGAAGCCTTGTCATAGACCATCTTTTTTCATTTTTTTTTTTTTTTTTTCGAAGTTCTCTATGGATTTTCACTTGGATTGTTCGCTGAAAGCCTGAACATTCTCTTCTCTGCCACAAGATGCATTATCATCCTGAAAAATGACTTCAACACAAAATCCCCCCTCTCTCTCTCTCTCTCTCTCTCTCTCTCTCTCTCTCTCTCTCTCTCTCTCTCTCTCTCTCTCTCTCTTACACACACACTGCTGATGGTCTCTCACATGAATGAATCAGATCAAGTTTTAGCAGCAAACATGTCTCCTCTCTCTGCTCGTGATCTGGATTTTTTAATCCTGTCAAGGTTGAATCTGTCAGTAACAACCTTTTGCTGCTAATACTAGAGCAAGTAAATTAGTTATTAGAAAATGGTTAACCCAAGTGCTTATTTACCTTTTCATTTCTACGTCAACCTACGTGGCATGCCAGTGACGGCCTATTTTCTCAGGGTTATCTGATGGCATCTGGCAATTGGACAGAGTGGAATGGAAAGTGGACCCATTATTCCCCTAGATGCATTATTACTCTATAAATTCAAACAATCCCAACCAGATTTTGAACTCATTTCGCCAAATCTGTTTTCTGCACCGATAATTGTTACTCCATTGGCACCCCCTCTTTAATGTCACTTTCTATTTTAACTTCTTTTCAGTCACGTTCATAGAACTGTACTCAATCAACAATTGTCATTCTTGATCAATGTCTTTTTGTGTTCAATGGAAGCTGAGACTCTGACTTCTGGAGATCATACATTGGTTGCGACAAAAAGTTCCACCACTCGACCCAACAACAAGAGATATCAAAATTAAGACAAATCGATTCCAAATTAAGTAACTCTTCCTTATGATTGTTGGTTCATTGATTTGCGGGGAAAGCATCGAAGGATTCCCCTGTGAATCTAAGTAAAACTAATCAAAGGCTTCTCCATTGTATCCTAAAAATGATGGACGAATTACCAACGCACAGGTACGGCTTGATGATTTCGGATTACCTGTTAGATTCATCGTTGACTAATGAGGACACCTTGTATAAGCAATTGTCGGTTGGTAAGGTGAGTTCATGGTGTCCAAAGTGAAAAGGGAGTCACTAATATTAGCCTTCACCACCGGCATGAATAGATGATTCATATCATGTGACAGAAGGCAAGCCACATCACAAACTATCAACATTAATTCTATTCTCCATACGTCACTCAATGAATTAAGTCTCTTGCAACATATCGAAATACATGGCTGTTCACGTCAGGATTTCATTTGTGAACGGAAGTGAATGAACAGAGAGTTCCATGGCATCTCCCTAAACCTCTTTTTCTTGAATGCCAGTATGACTGCTAATTATACTTTTTTATTTTGTTTTAATTCAACAATGTTTAAGGGTGATTTGCCAAAGAAAGAAATGGATTCATGCCTTTTACAACAGACATCAAGAAAACATTAATAGTTGTATCTAGAATTTTAAACTTGGTCCGCTGATTCTGTTTTCGACATCGTGCAATTCGTCTCTCGAAAATAAGCTGAGAAATAATCTAACAACTAAAAGCGACAAGATTTTGAGTTTGATTCTTTTATCTTTTTTGTGGAATAAAACGAAAGGTCATTTTGTGTAAATGTTATTTATTTCTTTTGTGAGTTGAAAAACAACTGGAAGTCCTCGGTGTTAAAGATGAGAGATATTGACTTTTCTAACAAAGCAGAGTTGCTAATTAAATTAATTAGACGACTGAGAAAAGTGAAGCAGAATCAAGAAGCAAGTGAAAATGTTTGAATCAATTACAATTATGGAAGAGTGTTCCATACCAGAAAAATTCGAGTCAAAATAAATGGAAAAGTGTTTAATACCAGAGACATACGAGTTAAATAAACGGGACAGTGTTTAATACCATTGAATACGAGAAACAGTCGATTAAATATGAACGGGAAAGTGGCCAGTACCAGAAACATTCAGAATTTCTGAAATTAGATTTTAATTATGATTTTTGTTGGGGTTATATTAGTGTATATCAAGGAAGATCAAAAATGATTGAATTAGGCATTTTGTCTTTTAATGACACCTTTGAAGATAAAAACACTTCTTACGAAGAAATTTACCCTTTGACTGCGACTGTTGATTAAAATCTCCGATACTCTTTCTCCTTTTCAATGACTTCGGAGGGACGAAATTTCCTTTCAAGGGCATTAAATTGAGCTTTGAAGCAGTGTATAAATAGCTTACAAAAGCATGTAATGTCAACCACCTTTTATAAAAGTATGTGGAAAATATACAGACCAAAGCTTGGATTGCAGTAATCCTTTAATAATAAAATATATTCAATTGAATGGGTGAGCTGTTGAACAATCAACTGCATAATCTAGACTCAGCTGATTCTAAAGATATCTTGATATGGATAAGTTTTACTTGATGTCAAAATTTACTTTCAAGTAATACAATATATTTTCATCCCAAAAAAATGATTTGATGAATTTTCACCATAAGGAAAGAATATGAAGCATAGAATCTGATTCAGTGAATGTGAAGTTATCGAGTCGAGCCACAGTGGCACTCTCTATGACTAGAAGAAATTGCGACCATTATGAGAAATTACGATATTTCTTGACAATGGAGATTCTGTGGAGCTTCGCTCAGAATGAATATATTCTTGCTTTCATAATTCAACTCCTAATTTAATATCACTGATTACACCTGAAAAGAGTAATGAGACGGTAATATTTTTTATATATTGTCAAATTCTCGCAGTTTGTCAGTCCTGGAATTTTAGACACGAGTAGGAGAGAGAGAGAGAAAGAGAGAGAGAGAGATTCCGTGACGTCATGTCTCGTCGACTTGCGTTTCCGATTTCTCGGTATTTGTATGTGTAAACTTTAAATTTCTGTCATGGAAAAAATATTTATATATTATAACAAGAATATACATTTCATTTATTCTATTTCCAATTTTGAAAACTACCATGCTAGTAAGGATGTCATTGAAATGGTTGTCATTAAAACATTTGATACAATAATAGAACCATTAAATATCATAAAACATAATCTCAAAGAAGCAGATATTCGTCTGAAAATTTCATTTGTAAGTACAAATAAATTTAACTTTCTCGACAGTGTTTCCGTGACCCGATAGTCTAGAACGTTCAGTAGATGTTAGGATCGAATCCAACAGGGAGCAAAGCATTTTCTCTCTTCCTTGCTTTCGATGTCAGTGGCAGATTAAGCATTAGGCTGAGTAGGCCTTTCCTTTTCTTGCTTGCTTTCGACGCTGATGGTAGATTAATCATTTGGCTGTGTATGTTTTTCTTCCTTTCTTTTGTCAAACTCTCACTTTTGAGTTTTGACTTTATTTCATATGCACGAATAACAGTGACACAGTGACGTTCCCAAGAACTGATTTATCCCCCCCCCCCATCACTTTTGAAGCTCAACGCAGATTGACTTGTTCTGCTAAAGTTAGCAAAACCCATTTACAGGTACTATTGATAAAAGAGTTGAGATGAGGCACAGAGTTATGGAATAATGTTTGATGGACAAATGAATTCTGTTTTGTTTACTTTTTAAATCTTAATAGAGCAAAGGGGTTTGACCTTAGAGCGGTTAAACTTGTTTATTACTTACTAAACTCACTAAAGTCTGACAAATCGTTTCGATGTCTTCACATTTATTTTAAGCAAGTAAAACGAAAGTAAACACTAACTAATCAAACGTTTATTTTTTTCGAATTATGTTTTTCGTACGCGTTACCATCACGTGTGAAGATACTGATTGAGAATAGAACGAGGTGTGATTGTGACTTGTGCAAAAATGAATAATAGAAAACGCTTGTTCAATGTAAACAATCCAAGCAGAATGAAACAACGGTATTTGTAAGGAAATAGGGAAGGCTTTCTGTCAGCAATGGACTTGAAACATGAATCACTGAAGGAGAAAACGACATCAGAAAAGACGTATTATTGATATCTTATTGAGCGTACAAATTTAATGAACATTTAATGGAATACACAAAGATTAATTTAGTTAGCTTAGTTCACTTCAACTGTCTTCTTTTTCTAAATGCTTCATGAAAATTAGAAAGCACTCTGCAGATAACTTGGACACACGTATTGTTACAAAAAACTGAAATAAAATCAATTCACAAAAAATACAATGCAGGGGATATAACTGTAAAATTTCCTCGACTCACCTTGGAATTTAATCAACTTTCCCTTAGTCCATACTGTACCCTACCATGAGATGTCATTGGAATTCAATGATAACTTTCGGAGATATTGTACCGTCAAACACGAATGAATATATAATTGTGGGGGGAAACGAAAAAATATCCTGCAATCAAGGCAAGATTCCCGTAATTATTCATAATAACTGTAATTGATCGGCTCCAAATTTTATATTCGTGACCATGCATGATATTTGGTATCTATGGTAAGTTTAGTTTAGATTGGCCAAGGATTTTTTTTAGTTATGGACTTTTTGGACAAATAGGATGTATGAAAGAAAGCTGAGTATGGATTAGTTGAAAAATATTCTTGTCTTCTGTAGTCAATTCTTACAGAACTTCAAATGATATCATGTGGTCCAATATGGGAGGATCAATTTACAGTGCACGTATAATACAAATCCTGGCCCTTGTTATATATCTTCAAAATGGATCAAATCTTGGTTTTACTGTAGCTTATGACATTCCTAGAGTCATCTGCCATATGTCTGCAGTGATTCGTCGACTTCAGTTCTGCAGTTTAGGCGTGCATAGACTTTTAATGGATGTCAAAATATTATATAGAACTGGACGCTCAATATACAAGCAAAGCTTGGATATTGAGCCTTGATATGATAAATTGTATTTTATTCGTGGGTAAATTGATGATTGTAAATTTAGTTAATGGCACATTGATTCTTGTGCAATTGTCATGTTATTCAAAGCTAGTTTTACATGTCAAAGTTAACTAGATCATGGATATTAGTAAGATCTTTATTATGATCAAGGTTTAGATGGAAGTTTCTTTTACATGCCTAAGATTGGCAATGAAAGATAATACCCAGCACTCAGAGTGATAGTGCAATGCACCATAACGGCATTCATTTTCTGAAGTTTGAGACATTGCCCAAAGAATGTTTCATGTGATAAAATGAAAAAAGAAAAGGCAATCTTTTTTTAGTTCATACTTCAGGGCGCAACTTTTTGAAATGAAAATTTCCCCCCAACAAGTTTGAGCAGCTTTTGTGAGCAAAACTTTTAAAAACATTCATTCGTATCCTAATAGCTTAAAAGGCCAGAACAGTCAAAACAAAGGGACTGAAAAAAAGATGCATATAAACATCCTGATTTCTTCTTCGGCAACGGTAGCAAATGCATAGATTAGCCCTGAGTGAAAAGACGGTCACATACATGAATACAATTTTTTTTTATATTTATTTTGATATCGGTCATACTAAATTTAATACCAATTGTTTTATTAGCTCTGAAGGGAAGCTGGTTTAGTGTTGCAAATAACAGCTGTCAAAAAAAAACTATTTCAAGGTACTGAATTCCGATACACAAAGCAGAAAAGGAGAGCATTTCTGACTGATAGGTGTAGAAAAGATGTGAGGGAAGGTTAAATAAAACTGAGTCTCGTTAGCACCAATCCAAATCGTTTCCGGCAAGCCCACAAGAATTTCCCCGTGTCATGGACATTGCTCTCCTCATTGTTCCCTGATTATAGAGAACATTAATCCGTGGCGAGCATTTATTTTTCTTTTATCTATTGATCTGCACCATCCATTGGAGAGAAAGCATCCAACTTTTGTGGATGATTATCGACGTTTCATCGTAAGACACAAATCATTTAACAACTGTGGAACTGACTTTAAGACACGTGAGAGCCGCGCATTTGCAGCTACTTGGGAATCTAAGTAGATTACAGCAGATTAAAGATTAGTAAACAATTTCCAGTACCTCTTGTAGGAGATTGCTCTTGGGGACAGTGGGAAATAACATGGAAGAGTGTCCACAATCAAGAGTATTCCACTTACTGTATAAAAACACTTGTTTTTCTCTCTCATTTCAAGTATCGAATGTTTCCAATAAACAGCGTTTTGCCATTTGTTAGAGAAATTTCATTCAAATTTCCTTCAGCGAAATTCTCAGACGTCGTCAAGAGAAGAGGAGTTTAGTATTCTTAATCATTAAAGATGAATTTGATTAATCACAGTTAATTTTAGATCAAATAATGTTATTTTCCTTTTTAATCGCAAGTTCTAATTTATGTTTATAATATATTTTGATTCAACTTGTTACATGAAACAGAATCGCCATTTCCTTTTTAGAAAAAATGAACATTTAATGATGCAATTTATTGGGTTCTCACACAACAATTCTACCTGGGGGGGAATAGCAAATATTTTGTCGAGCAACATTCAAACTGAAATGTCTTTCTTTCTCTATTTTTGTTTTGTATTTTCTTTTTTTTCCTATCCCATTTTGATTTTTTTTTCCAGTTGAATAAACAACTCTCTTCTCTGTTCAGTTAAGTGGTGAGTGGAGAGTCTTGCATATCTCTGGAAAGGCATAGCATTTACAAGGACACTCATACACCTATGTTTTGAAGACAAGAGACAATGCATGAGTAAGCATTACACATATGTGTGCGTGTGTGCATGTGTGTATGTGCGTGTGTGTGTGATAATTGTAGGAATTCTGTCCGACATAAAATGTCTATCTAATGATAAACATATATGTATGTATTTATGTGAGTATATATATATGTGTGTGTGTGTGTATATATATATATATAAATATATATATATACATATATATATGTGTATATATAATTATATACACACACACACACACACACACACACACACACATATATATATATATATATATATATATATATATATATATACATATATATATATATATATATATATATATATATATATATATATATATATATATATATATATATATATATATATATATATATATATATTCTCGTGCCCGTAATTCAAAAAATAACCAACATGAATCGATGTAGTCTTTTCAGCCAACAGGTCAAGGTCACTCATACATAACATATCAGTCAGAAAAACAACTAAAATATCTCATTGGCTCCCTGTTTCAAAAATCCATTTTGTTTATGAACAAATGTCGTATAGTCATGTATATATCATGATAATGGTATAAATCTAGTAGTGACATAGTTGTGAGAAAGTTCATTTTAATTCATTTATTCACAAAATGGACTACACCCATTTAGCATATTTAGCATATGATTGAATTGTATCGAGGTAGTTAAATACAATATTATACAAGCCTGAATAAAGAGTGGAAAAATTTTTATAACAGAGTTTCTATTGGCAGTTGCAGTGAGGAGTTCAAATGAAAAGATAACGTCTTGCTGCTTTAGCCAACTATACGGTTGTAATAATAGGAGGGTTGCATGTTGATAACCATCTGGAAGCTGATATTTTTCACTTGAAAGGGAATCCATCCTGTAAACATTAATGTTAGAAAGTTAAATTTCTTCTAAGGAAATTCTATAGGTATCCAATGTTTCCAGCCCTCATGGGCGGTTGAATGCGATTCCCAAGATTAAAAGTTATGATCAATCTATCTTAATCGGTTGGAACAGTAGGGCGGGATTTTTTACCTGTCTGAAATGGTTCAAACAGGAATATAACAAGGACGAATATAAGAGGTAAGATGAAGAAATAATTTTTATCTTTCTTCATCTAATATAGATATTTTTTAAACAAAATTTATTTAGCATACAACATGATAATATACTGGTTAATCTAAATAACAAAGTAAATAAAAGTAAATCTTTGTATCACAAATTATGATAAAAATCTAAACCTAAAGAATAATATACATGAAGTAGGTTGTGTCCACAAAAAACAATTTATACATAGGAAATACACTTTACATATGATATAATAATAGACTGTATAAAAAATTGATATATTTCCATAGAAAAGATACTTGACATATAATATTATATTGTATATTATACAATATGATATTATCCGTTCAGTATCTTTTCTATGTAAATAACAAAATATAAGAAAAATTAAACAAAAGTAATCCATGTATCATGAATTATGCTAATAATAATATAGAAAAAAAGTTGAGGGGTTTTAAATAACATACACGTGGGAAACTTGCGTCCAATCTTTTTTTTTCAATAATATTATAATTTATTCTTTTCCATAAAAAGCATATTTAACTTATGATATAATGATAAACTCGGTAAACAAAAAAAAACATAAGATGCTAATCTGAATGGCAAAAAACTGGGAAATTGAATATCACAAAATCTAATGTAGATTCAACAAGTAAAACAGAACCTATTAGGCACATAATGTGATGATTCACCGGATCTGAATTGCAAAATAAAATAATCCGCCCAAGTAAATCAACGCGTCACAAATTGTGATAATTATATAAAGCGAAAACGTAACATAAATGAGGGAATTTTTTTTATTTAATTTATGTATACAAAATATATCCATCATATTTAATGACAAAATACTGTATAATCTAATTAACAAAACATGAGAAAAATTAGAAATAAGTTCACTGTTGGATAACAACGTTTCCCATCTCCTTCCATGACGACTGAGATTCAGCTGATCTCCGCCATATCTTACCAGCAAACCTTTCTATCTCATCCGTCCATCCGACATCTAGTATTTATCATGCTTAAATAATTGTATGGTGTCTTCACTCTATGGATCAAAATCAATGTTGATCTGTTTATATCTCTTGGCATCATTCCTGGGATTGCTCTTTCCATCACTCTCAGTTCGTTTTGTTGATTTCAATGTTTCACATCCGTCGTCATGGTAATATGCATTCAATGTGTACATTATGCTTTAAGTACATTGACAGGGCGCTTTCCAATATGTCTCAATTCATGCCAAATAATCTTCAACCGATTACCAAGTATCGTTTTTTTGTTGCTTTTATGGCATTTTTGTAACTAGCTTACATAAACATATTCAAACTCTTCCTTCGATTCTTTTTTGTTAAACGTAAACTTTCTCTTTGTTCTTTTCCTTTTTAACCCTACTGTTTTACTTTCTCCATTAAGATCAATCAACATGTTTTGTGATTTTCTCGGTGATTTTTAAGTGCTTCAAATATTCTCTGTCAACGTTAACTCCCATCCCTTCCCAGTCAGTTTTTGGAAGATGCTTACAAGACTATCTGTGAATATTTTAGATGATATTGTATCCCTTTGTCTCACTCCAGTTCCTATTTTCATCTTTATGCAGTCTACTCATTCCAGAACCATTTTAGTATATGTTCTTGGTGACTTGTACGTTATTCTCCTTAACACGTATAGTGGGTTCTATCGAGTCGGATGCTCTCTCATAATCTGCAGACGCCAAACATTTATCGTGTGTACGTTGTCTATCGTTGGATAGTCCTTTCGGAAACTTGCTTTTTCCTGTTGTTGATTTTTATCTAGAGTACCTGTTCTGTTAGTGAGTACTTTTGTGAATTTTTATACATGTAAGGTAGTAGTATAATACGTTGGTAGTTGCGAGGTCCCGATTATACCCTTTCTTGTATAATCCCTTTTCCTAAACAGAAGTTTTCAGGTACATTTCTTTATCATATACTCTTAGTGGATAGCTGTGTTACTCCTCTGTGAAAGACCTCTCTAGAAGGTCCGTTGTTATGCCATCCTCATCTGGAACTTTTCTAAGCTTCATATCTCGCAATGCAAACTCTACATCGTTTTATGTCAACAGCTTCACAAAGATATATGTTTATCAGTTTGTGGTACTTCTATTTTTGAAGCGTACAGGTCTTTATGGCATTCTTCAATTATTCTTAATATCTGATTTGATAATATTTCTATTTCTGCCTTTTAGTACATGCATCCGTTGATTGTCGGTATGATCCGTAGCTCAGGCGTGGAAAGCGTGTGTGTGTGTGTGCGTGCACGCTTTTGTGGGGTTGCATACACGTTGGTATATCACTAAGATCAGTGATGAAAGAAACTTTATTTTACACATCTTTTTTTTATACCTTATTTCCTCCCTTGTCAATACACTTAATGCTGTGATGAATACTGACCAAACAGCTTAAATATCATATGAAAATTCAACTGATAACAATAGATCAGGCTGCAAACATTGATGCGTCCGTATATATATATATATATATATATATATATATATATATATATATATATATATATGTGTGTGTGTGTGTGTATATATGTATATATGTGTGTGTGTGAGTGTGCACACGTACATGTATATCTGTGTGGAGCGAAAGGGTCATTGAGAACGACTTGAAAGATGGAAACAGAATGAGTTATACTGCTGAGTTTAATGTGGCCGACACTTGATGAGAAAATCAGGATCCAAAATCTTTTCTATTAGTACTGGTACCAAAATGTCTGGTACTTCAGCAAATAGATAAAACGCGTCTATTATTCGTACTGAGTCATATCAATATGCAGGAGTTTGGGTTTTTTTCGGAGGAGAGGAAGGAATCACGTTCAAAACGAGGCAATTAGAGGCAGTCAGTGGTTAAAAAAAATCTTTAATGTTGAATCATTCAATTTTTTTATAATAATGTAATCATAAATATTAAATGTAATGCTTATTATACATTCTAGTTTCCTTTTAATTGGAGTGCAACAACAAGTGACCCTGACATACAGCATTTCGCACAGGTGATAGAGATTGATGCAACAACCTTTTCATCTTACGTCATGCACTTTTGTCCGGCCTCTGTTACGATGCAGCTTTTAGTGTAGGATAAGTATCTTGGCGCAGAAGTGATTCTTGCTGTTTTAGATATTCTTTGGATTACCGGAAAGATTTTCATGGTACATTTCACGAAATACAACCTACCTTTTTTGTCAATCTACTTTCGTTTTTAAATGTATTCATATTGCCTTTAAAAGATTAATTTGAAATACACTTTGCATATTTATAAGAGAAATTGATAAAAGTTGAAAACAAACAAAGTAGAAAACACTATAAAATTATGTGAGAAAAGACGTGGGAGAAAAGGAATATTTTAATGATTGACAACACAACCTCGGCAGAATTTCCGCCCTACCAAAAGTGAGTTATTTATTTCATCTGTTTTTGTTTCCAATATTCTTTCCATGCACTGACGAAGCAAATATGAAAATCTAGATTGATTATTTAATAAAGAAATATTCGACTTCCCAACCTGGGGTCAGAGTGACCAGTTCTGTTGAGGTAATATTTCGAATTCTTTAATAAGATATCAATTAGTATTATTTGATGGATTATCTGAGACCTAAGTTGTTTTGATCACTACATTTGGATCGATCAGCTCTCTGGTCTTCCTCAGGTTTAGGTTGCATCCCTCAATCCTTTCTGTTCACTCTAATGTCCTTGTTGATAACTGTGACCGTTTAAGATGAAGAACTGGTGATATGAGAGTTAAAGATTACCTTGAATGTGATCAATATAGCCAATATTCACATCCTCTACTGAGATTAGAACTCACGACCAACTGATTGCCATATGGCAGTATTACTGACTGAGATAAATTGACGTCTGAGATGATAATGAAACTTTATCCTATTGATAGATTTAAAAAATGGCTTATTTCATTTTAATAATGGATAAATACATTTTAAAAGTATATATTAATTCATTATTTATTCATTCATCATACAATACGTGGCAAATTATTATGCAAATACGTTTTTCCCTTACAAATTCTGCGACCGGAGATTTTTTTTTCAAATATCCACATAGCATTATTATGCAATACCTGCAAATATAGAATTCAAATGTACGGGTAGTGAAGAAAACGGAATATTCTTTTTGAAATTATCCAATTTGTATCGTGCCCAATTATTAAGCATGGATGAAAAAAAACACAGTAAGACACTAATCATATTCCACATAATACATTGATTGAAGTATTAAAAATCAAACACTGACAACTTTTAAAGTTTAAACTAACCGTAAAACCTTATCAGCATGAAATACTGACGTGTATAAATTAAGAGCATTGCAATTTTTGAACCAAAAACCCATATAAAAATCATTTACTAAGAAATGTAAGAACCTTACTTATGAATCGCAGATTATAATCGATCGTTCAATGATTTCGTTTATTTTGAATTTCTTCAGCTATAATAGCTTCTGTACTTGTTAGAATAGCTTGGTATAACTCTCTTTTGGGAGTAAACTGACATCCTCCTGTTTATGGATGCTCTAGAGAGTTTCAATTGGGTTGGAATCTGGAGAAAATGGTGGCCTGTTCATCAATCTACCATTTCTGGAACCTATTTTAATCAGGTTGTCGACCGTTGCGTGCGCACTGTACAAAGGGGCGTTGTCTTGCATGACAATGGGTTTCCTACGTTGAGCGATAGACTTGTTCATAAACCAAGGCTGGAAATCGTCTTTCAAAAGTTCAATATGAAGCAGGAACTCATTTTTATAACATCTGATACACGCCAAGATCCAACCAACACATCTTCTACGATTCCAGTCAAAAACATACCTCATCCACCACCTTGCAGGTACCTAGTCGTGCAGGACGTTTCTCTTCCAACATCCATCCGGTCCATCAAGGGTAGCTTGACACTCGTCAATGACAAGAACAACATTAAAGTCAATTTCGAAATATTTTCCTACCAATTCCCAACGTTTCACCTTGGGCCTCAAAAGTGATTGAATATCGGGCCTGACACGTTTTGCTACATGACAGGGAATTTGTATTTAAGATGATTTGAACACGTCACCCTGATCAAGCTCCTCGATTATAGTGTTGATGCTCAGAAGTAAGGGGGTCCGATAACGCTCAATTCGAGACTTTTTCTGCTTTGTTGTTACCTAGAACTTGCCCTTGTCTGATGTTCTACTTGATGCATCAGGGTCTTCAACGTATTTTACACTGTTCGACAGTCCTTCTTAAACAGTTTTGCTATTTCATGGATTGTTCTGACTTTATTAAGCTATGTCATGAATCGCTTCTACAATACATATTCTAATACTTTTGTTATAGTAAACTAATAATTTGGCACTCTCGAAATACAAGGTTATAACAAAAATGACTTCTGTTTCGTCACTATTGCGCAGAATGTCTTCATTTTTGCTACGTTGGCACATGTCGATTTTGTCAGTGTTTGTATCAAATTATTCTTCTATATCGAGATTAAAACTAAATTTACGATAAGATGATCATTTTGCGTAATAATTTGACATGCACTGTCCACACAAAAGTTGCCTTAATCATCTTTAGTCGAAATAGGATTTGGAGTGAAGTTTGGCCGTTCTTGGTGACTGAAGATGCGTATGTGATAACGTACATCTGAACATTCGTGTGCATGTGTGTACGCGCATATGTGTGCGTTTGTGTGTGTCTTCTTTTTTCTACAGTATTTATTCACTCATCATCTGTTGGCTCGACAGAAGTTTCCATTAAGTTTCCAGAAGTGATTATCTAATGATCTAACTTTGCTTCCACGAGAGTTTGGCGATTTCGTTCAATTCTGATTTCGCCACAGTTTGAAACGGAGTGTTCATATCTATATGGGAGGAAAATATGAAATACACGCTTCGTGTAAAATTAGTCACCGTTGAGGTCAATATTGCATTAGAACCGACATCTCAAGTCTGGCATCTTCCCTCAAGATGGACGCACCTTTCTCTAAAATTACGTGGATGAATAATTGAATCAAATAGGTTATCCACTTCAACGCTTGCAACAATCTTCCCCATAATCATCACTTATGTAAATCAAAAATGTATCCACAGAGTATAAATCTGTGGGTTCCGTGTATTTTTTATCGAAAAAACCATTTCGTTTCATTTTTTTCAGTTTTGTTTTGCTTATTTTTTTCCATTGTCTTTTTCCCCTTCTTTCTCAATCAATGTAACATAGCATTTGCTGTGATTTTTTTTTTTTAATCTGCTTTGTTTCAAAGCGAACATTTCCATGTTTCATGAATGATCTGTAATTCTTCTGAACAGGTACGAAGATCAAAGAAAAGCTTTGCAATTCAGTTTTGGGTAGTCACCTTCCTTCCTGTGTTGTAAATTCTGTTTTTGTTTTTTGTTCCTTCCGTCTGTCTTCCCTTGTCTCCTTGTTTATCTCCTTCCTTCCTCTAATATTTTGCTTTTATGAACTTTCTATGTACTTTCTTCTATTATCTCCCTGGCCCTTTTTCTTCAATAATTACTTCGCAGCTATCCCAGCGTTCCTTTTCACTTGCCTTTTCTCTCTCTTACTATTTCTACATTTTTTCTCTCCGTCTTTTCAGTTACTCAATTTCACTCCCTCCAACTTTCCATGTCTCTCTTGTCCTACCATCTTTCGCATATACGCCGCGTTCATTTCTCCCTCTCATTTTACTGTATATCTCCTCTGATCTCTCTCTCTCTCTCTCTCTCTCTCTCTCTCTCTCTCTCTCTCTCTCTCTCTCTCTCTCTCTCTCCTTTCCAGAACAGGTCTGGTCATTCGTTCATTAAAAAACGTCACGACGTGACTAACGTATTTTAGTAACATGTTGCGTTGGGGTTGATCAATTAGGGAAATTTTGAAGAGGGGGGTGTCAATGAATAAGTTACTTTTCCCACCTTCTGTTGGGCTGTGATCTCTGAACAAATCTGAATTTTCAAAAAACACAAGAGTGAATGCTGAAAGTAACAAACTATAAACCAATTTAGTATAAATCTTGCAATATTGCCTTCTAAAAACCTATCATGTGAGATTAACGAACGTCTTTTCGAGATATAAGGAATGAATGTTGAAATTTTCTGCCCTATTTGTCTTGTACGAATGGCACATACTTACATATACGCATATATAACCAGCCAGCTAGCCCAACTTAAAAACTGAAGAAACCTATGCCGACAGGATTGGTTGACGGTTTCTAATATTTAGATTGAAGAATCTTTCCATTGGTGATTGATTCATGTGTTCTGTGCGTTGTCTTTTATCCTTCTTACCAAATCCTTTCCTTCCGGAAAACCTTATTTGTCCTTGACCGCGAGATCTTTCATTCAATTTCTTCTCTCATCATTTCAATTCTTATTTTTCATCTTTTAAATACACTCTCTTCCCCCCATCTTCTTCATCATTATTCTCCACTATTTTGATCTTTTCTTTGTGTCTTTCACTATACTTTTTTCTTCCTTCTTCACACTTCTCCTCCTTTCATTCTCATATTTCCTTGCCTTTTCACACATTCATATTTCAATTGTTCTTTTCTTTTCTTTCTTTCTTTCTTCTTCTTACAACACTCTCCCTTCTGTCCCATCCAGTTACCAACGTTCTCATTGCCATTTTTGCTCCTCCTCCCCTAAGTCCCTTTACTTATTAACATTAACATTTTTATTATTTATCCTTTTTTTGTGTTCCTCTTCAATTCTATCTTTTAATCTTGATTCTTGAAAATTTACTCATTATTCTTTTCTATTTTGTCCTATTTTCTTTTAAATTCACTTCTATGCGAATTTCACTTTTCACAAAATATCTCAACAACAGCGCACACGAGAGAGCGCGCGTGTGTGTGTGTGTGTGTGTGTGTGTGTGTGTGTGTGTGTGTGTGTGTGTGTGTGTGTGTGTGTGTGTGTATTTCGCCCACAGAAAATTTTCAAACAAGATGGTAAGTTTAAAACATACTGATAAGAAATGTATATTTAAACAAAACAAGAAGTACAGCTCAATTCGTTAAAATTTTGCTACTTATTTGAGTGTTCTGAGGATGATGTAAATAAACATTTAAATATCAATGAAATTGCCCTCATACTCGTTTATTAATTGAATATTGATCATCGGTCTACATGTCTAAATGTGATTTTCAATGACGACACAAGAATCTCAGAAACCACTACACAATCTAGCATGCACCTCCACATAACATTTTATTGGAATTTTTTTAACATAAAAATTGATTCATTTTTACAAAAGTCGAAATTCTTTTTAGGGACTTCCTCTCGTTGTAGGATATGGAATTTTAAGAGAACTGTGCAGGCGTAATTCAAACTAACATAACTTGTTGAAACAATTTCCGACTTCTATCTACTTTCACCCCTACGCAGCTACATCTATAGCAGCAAGCAAACAGAGCATATCGGGAATAAAGAGTGAGCTTTCAGTGGGATTCGAACATCCGTCCTTCACGCCAGATGGAAGCTCGATTGTAATAAAAACAACTTAAAATTAAGGATGAAGGTGAATTGTAGTGATAAGTTGATTCAATCGGTTAAAATATGCCATCCAATAAGAGAAATGGAAAAAATAGTGACACAACTCATCACAGAACTTCAAAGAGAGAAAATCTGATTTTTTGGTAAAATCTTTATCTTCAACATTTCCACGTGTACCAAATGCCCAATATTACTTCCTCTTTATTAAAATTTATTATCATCTCCACGAAAAGGTGCTGTTTGTATCCAAACTTTTGTCCAAATTTTTACTCTCTATAGTTTCAAGCATTGTCATTAACATTCAAAGAGTTTTTCAGGCAATTGAACTCCTTATTGCGGTCAGTGTTGCAAACACGTTCCGGCTGATTCATTGTACAGCCTTCGTAACGTATATTATCTGATCTTACGCCATCAGGTGTAATGTTCCAATGGTAGTTATGCTACAACGTAGAATTCAGGTAATGTCGATTTCTTCCTCTTTCCTTGTTAGGCTTTGATTTCCATACCTTATCCCTGTTGAGTGGTGGGAGTCATATCTGGCTGAACACTGCATTTGTCTGACATGCAATCACTTGACATGTTGATATGGGCTGCCTCTTAGATATTTCTCAGTTCCCTGTCCATTTATACAACTTTTTTCCCAGAGTGGGTATGTTCGCCTTTCTCTCTCCAAATATGGTCAGCCATCCCAGGTCTTTCTTTCACAACTTCGACTATGGATATTTTTATGTTCGTCAAGTCGAACCTTTAGAGATGTGCTAATTTTTCTAGTATAAATCTTTCTGCATTTACACGGAATAACATAAATGTAGTTACTGGTCAGATGTTCCTCTCGTGAAGGACTCACTCTAGTGAACAAATTACAAAGGATATTAAAACTAAAAGTCACCATAATGTTGTGGGTTTGACAAAGTTTCTTTATTGTCTCTGCCTTTAACATAAGGGATGATGAGTGAAAGGGAAAGAGTATGTAGAAACTTTGCATGTGCCCCTACCTTTTTTTTCCGTTGATGCGTACGGGTGGTCAGCCGTTACTTCTTCTGAAGTTTACCGACAAAATCGTTCTTATTTGGATTTAAAACATAACTCTTGGTACGTGACTAATTCTTTCTAAATCGGACTGTCACTCCCACTGTCACTAACAACGAAACTATGCTTGCCAAGTTTGAAACCGTTAAAAGATATAATCAGGACACGAAGGATATTCATTTGCAGTTTAAGGTATTTGTATTAGTCTCTCTAATGACTGTTGTATATATCATATGTAATGATTTAGGCTATCTTATGGGCACGAAAATGATTAGGGGGCCGGTTTAGATGAATATGTTACCCTCATACATCACGATAGCGCATTCCTGTATGCATATTGAATTTAAAGATAAAAAAATTCAAGTTTTTCATCTGACCAAAATAGTGATATCTTGAAATGTGACTTTATATCTCCTAGTTATTTTTATTGTTTGTTATTATGATCATAAAACTAACTTTAAAAATGCAAAGTTCATTTCTGGGGTGCATAAATGGAAAATTCTATGAATATCCCTTTGAAACGTTAAGAACTGAAGATCGGAAATTTACTCCAATTTCATTTGAGTTGAATTGAGTCGAATTTCTTTAAACATAGGGTCATTTTTACAAGCCGAGCCATGTCTTTGACCCATACCTACCCAGCTTACAGGTTGGCAGAGAAGTCAGCAGTACGCTTTTTACACATGATGAATTCCATGGTTGAGACAGGATTGATTAAAGGCCGATAATCGTGACGTTTCGTGATTTTTCGCTCACGTCTTGTCTGTATTTGGTTATTTCCATGCTGGTTGGCAGTCGTCTGTTATAACTAATGTCTTTACATTTGTTAGAAGCACGCACGCATGCGCAAAAACAAGTGCATTTACAACACATCGTGTTGAGGGTAAAGCTCTTGATTGTGCTTCAAGCCACTTTCCGTTACAGACGAACTTGGATGTATCGAAGAATTGATTTAACCGTCAAGAGATATCAACTTCCTTGTACAGTTTATTAAGACAAAATCTATATAACTTCTCAATTGAATTACTTTAACCACTCTCCTTCTCCTTCCTGTCTGTTTCTATCTTTCTTACCACCTTTCTCAATATATATGTATCCTATATTATATATATATCTTTATACCTCTCTCTCTCTCTCTCTCTTCTTTAATATCAAATATTCTTTATTTTTTCCTCTACATACTTCTCAAAAACTCTCCTAAGCTCACTTTCTCTTTACCATGAACTCTTCCTCTTTTTCTTTCTCCCTTATTTCACTCATCCTTTTTTTCTAATCATTTCCTTCTATCGTATTTCTGTTTTCTCCACATTCTGTCTGTCTGTCTGTCTGTCTGTCTGTCTGTCTGTCTGTCTGTCTCTCTCTCTCTCTCTCTCTCTCTCTCTCTCTCTTTCTCTCACTCTGTACCGTCGTCTTTCCATTACTTTTTCTCCCCATCGTCTTTCTCTCTCTCTCTCTCTCTCTCTCTCTCGTTCTCTCGTAGCCTTTCCATTCTTCCTCTCTCTTTTTTTCTTTCTTTTTTCTCTCTCATTTTTTCACTCTTTCGCCAGCTTTGTTTCTATCTATCTCCAAATATATTTATCTATTTATTCCCTCTCTTAATTCTATTAATCTACCTATCCATGTTGGTCTTCTTCGCACAAAATTTTGTACTGATCTAACCAAGCAACATGTCTGCCAATAATCAAGAACAATGAATTTGATGTCATCAATGGAGAAATCTCCATTACGGCATGTCTATGAATGTACACGAAACAAACTACTTCAGCTTGTGCTGTGTTTGCGCACGCGCACGAACTGAAGAGAAGAAAAAGGAAGCACGTGCGATCGGTGTGTGGCAGTTGGCCATGTTGGAGTAATAAGGTTTCACTGAGCCAACAAGTGAAACGGAACTCTGGGATACTTTGTTGAACAACTGAATTATTGACGCAAAGAAAATCAAATATTCTCTCCCATCTCACATTATCGATAAATCTTTTCATTCTCCTGTTTATAAATGTATCTATATCCCGACTTCAATCCAATTTATCAATCAATCACTCAATATATATATATATATATATATATATATATATATATATATATATATATATATATATATATATATATATATTGGTTTGGTTAGCCAATCAGTAGAAACCGTCACATGACCAACATCTTTTGGTTGCATACCGTTTTAGGGTGATCAATTGAAATTGGAAAAGGGGGTTATCAATGACTGAGTCACTTCTCTCACGTTTAGTGGGGTGGTGATCATTAAAAAGTCCAATTTATAGCAAAAAAAACAAGCGAGAATACTGCTGGACACAGAGTAAGGGACTATTTTAAGATTAAATGAAAACTGAACTCTGCACCTAAAATCTTTTCAGGGGGCAAATTTTTAAAGAACAAAAAAGGTTTTCTAGCCAAAATAAGTGCAAATTTCAGCAATATATGCATACATAGCCAGCCAGATCTACTTGAACGGCTGGTATGGAATGTGCATGCCTCTAACGATTGATATTCCCAGTTTTAACACGGGATTAACCAGAACGAGATTAAAAGAAATAGATATGAAGTCTTCAAAGTTGACAAGGCTCACCTGTCCACCTTGAAAAGCAGTATTCATAGAAGTTTCACTTGAAACATAGTCCACTACCGCCGGTCAGAAATACTCAACTTCTTGAGCCACAAAGACATGCACAGGCGAACATACCCATATATATATATATATATATATATATATATATATATATATATATATATATATATATATATATATATGTGTGTGTGTGTGTGTGTGTGTGTGTGTTTGTGTGTAAATATAAATATAAAAATATGAAGATATAAATATAAATATAAATAACCTGAGTTGCCCATGAAAAATAACTAAAAATACACAATGGAAAGTTTGTTCTTTGAAATATTTCTCCACAAATGACGCAACGATTTTTTTTTGTGGGGGGAAGAAGAATTTTTTTGTTGTTGAATAAAGATTTTGGACGGCTGCCCAATAGATGAAAGGTAAGCACGAAACTCTAGTTACATAATCAATCTTGATATTTAAAAAACAAATTAACTTTACGCGACCCCTAAGTAGGTACATACCCCTACTTTTAGAAGCGCTGGTTTTCAATACTACATCCGATGAAAATAAATAGGCCGTTGCTCGCGAGTTAACTCTCTAATATTTATGGTTGCTGCTGCTGCTGTTGACGTCAAGTTTACTTTTCTTACTTCACCTTTTTTTACTAGTCAGGCGTGCACACAAACATTATTATAGACAACCAAATTTATATGTTTATATATATATATATATATATATATATATATATATATATATATATCACTTTGATGTTGAAATTTATCTTACTTGGTATGTGCACATATATATATATATATATATATATATATATATATATATGTGTGTGTGTGTGTGTGTGTGTGTGTGTGCATATGTGTGTATGTGTGTATCTATGTACTTAAACATATGTCTTTTTCCTGATGTGTGCGTCGCATGTTCTAAAGTGTTATTGACGTGAAAGCAGTCAACGTAAATTGCCGTTTTTCCCGATAGCCAACGTATTTTATCGTCATCCTTTTCTTCTTCTTTTTTTCTATTCCTTTTTACCAACAAAAGAGCAGTAGACATATTTGACTCGAAGTAAGAAATATGACTCTACCCCAAACACTGCATATATGCACGTATGTATTTCAGTTAGCTTTTTATGTTCTTGTTGTTTTCAGGGTTGTTTTTTGTTGTTGTTTTTTTCGATAATTCTCCCCACAAAACTTTTTTTTATTCCCGAGGAAATCAGTCTTTGCTGCAGTTCGTGGTGTATAGAGAGTCTGATGGGCTGCCTTCTTTGCTATTGTTGCTCCTCCTGTAGAAGCGAAGGGAAAAGAATGAGATAGTGGGAGGGGCAAGAAAGAGAGAGAAGGCAAATTTGAAAGAATTATTGATTGTTCGATTGCACAATGGCAGAATAGAGTTGAAGAAAATAAGAACGAGTTGTACGTCATGGCCATCGATGAGACGGACTGGCTTAATTGCAATGGAAGCCTATTGATTTTAAAGATACACATAGATGCACATATGCAGAGATAAAATGGTGAGTGAGCGAATGTGTGACATGAAGGCTTCAGCAATATCCCCCCCCCCTTCATCCCTTCTGCCGATATGGACAAACAGAAAAGAAAAATGAGGGAAAAGCGATTGTTGATTATCTCTCAGGACGGACGTCATATGTGGTTATTTGCATATGAGTACACACACACACATATATATATATATATATATATATATATATATATATATATATATATATATATATATATGAGGTTGCATGTGTGACTTGTGCTTGTGTATGTTTGTGTCTATGTGTGTCTGTGTGTTTACGAGTGTGTGAACATTCTTGCCAGAAAATGTGCAAGCGTATGTAAAAAAAAAAGCAAGTTGTAGACCTATTGATGGGTCTGACTATTGTTATCTGTTTTTTAAGGGGTTGGGGGCAAATTGTGTATATTCAAATGGCAGTGTATGAACGAACAAAGATATTTGTACGGCTTTGTGTACGAACATATGTATGCACAGGCCAAGAAAAGAGTAAGCAAATAAAGAACAAGGACCATAACTTCGATGATGCGTCCACCATCTTAACGTCCATATTTCAAAGGGAAGTAGTGGTAGTAGAAAAAGGAATAGGAGAAAAAGGAAAACAATGATGGTCCCCTCGAAAGTCTGAACCATGATGATGACTGGGTATAGATGTACAGAGAAACTAAAAAGAAAAATAATTGTTCATCAATTTTTTTTTTTTTTTTACTGGAAAGTAAGTTTCTATTGTTTCATCATCATCAGTCTTTTAACATCCGTTGTTGGACATAGACCTTCCCCAGGATTCTTCACACTTCTCTACCGTGGGCGTCGCGGAGCCAGTACTTTCTGAATTTGTCTAGTTCGTCTCCCCATCGTAACAATGCACAGCCTCAGTGAACCCTCATTGGCTAACGTATTGCACCTGCACACTCAGTCTTTGAAGCTCGCCATAACACAATCTCCGGTTCATCCAGCATCTATTTATTCACTCTACCACCAGTACAAAATGTGACACAAGGCCAGGGATTTACGTAGGGAAAATAGGAGCAACTCATCAAAAATAGCTCCAGCCGACGCAACCTCGGTTGCAAAGTAACCGTGGTTGCTAAAGCAACCGCAGTCACGAGAGCGTCAGGACGAGTCCGGCCTGTCCCTCTAAGTGCAATGGGCGTACTGAACCCCACAGCTGGGACGAGTGATAGTGGGAAAGCCTCAGGACAAATCCAAAGGCTCCCAATGCGTGTAGCAATGCGCAGCCTCAGTATAACCACATTGCCTTAAGTATTGCACCGGCGAACGATCTCTGGCCCATTTTGCAGGTACCAGCGCCGTGGGGTGTTTATTCGCTGTCCAAACACAGCACAATATGACACAAGGTCGAGCTTAAAGTGGGAAGAATAGGAGACCATACGTCCAAAAATGGCTCCAGCGGCTAAGCAAGCAAAGCTACCTCCGCCACGAAAGCGTCCATTTGGGGACCTGGAATGGGGCAGCGCTGTTCCGGGAAAATTGACCCCCTGCAGCTGGGTTGAGTAATAATAGGAGAGCTGAAGGACGAGTCCAAAGGCCTCCAATGCACGTAACAGTGGCAGCCTCAGTAAAACCTCATTGCCTGACACACTGCACCGACGCACTCAGTCTTGACACCATTCACAACCCAATCTCTAGCCCATTCGAGGGGCAAGTGTCAGTACCTGCGCCTCAGGCTCCGCCGTGGAACAGATACTACACTTTGATCTCGTCTGTAAGGCCAGAAAAGGGGTCTATCCAGGGAACAGATACTACACTTTGATCCATGCTGGGAAGGCCAGATGTGAGGTTGAGCGCAGATTTATTCAATCTCCCACCAGAGCAAAATGCGACACATGGTCGAGCTTAACGTGTGGGGAAAAAAACAGAGCAACCAATCAAAAATGGCTCCAGCCGTCTCTTACTTCGCTTCTATGTTTCAGCTCCACAAATGACTATTGGGAGGAGGAATTTAGGATAAATAGGATCTTCTTATTTTTCAACGAGGAGCTTTCTCTGCCAAAAGCTTTCACCCCGATGATGATTCTCAACTTGATTTCTTCTTCTTTTGAGGATCTCATGGAGATTTGTTGTCTTAGGTAGATAAAGTGATCTATTTTCTCCAGTTCTGTGTCCTTGATTTTAATCTTGTTTTTTTTTTCGATGTGGTTGTTGCACATGATCTTCGTCTTGCTGAAATTCATGTGTAGGCCAACTTTCTTGCTCTTCTCATTTAGTTCATCTATCATTAGTTGGAGATCATGTAGGTTCTCTGCGAAAAGGGCAATGTCGTCTGCATATCCAAGGTTGCTCAGATACTTGCCGTCTATTCTGATTCCTTTACTCTCCTAGTCTAGTCTTCTGAAGATCATCTCGAGGCACGCTGTGAAGACTTTAGGTGAGCTGGTATCACTTTGTCTTACCCCTTTTCAGAGCTGAAAGGGCTCCGAGTCTTTATGTAGCCACCTGGTAAAGGAGTTACTGTGATTGTACATATGTTTTAGCGCTTTGATGTATACTGGATCTACACTTTCTCGAGTGATGGCCTCCATGACCTTAGGGATTTCCGCAGAGTCGAAGGCCTTTTTGAAGTCGATAAATGCTACAGCAAGTGGTAGTTTATATTCTGCTGCTTTTTCTTTCTGCTGATTTATCGATTGCAGGTGGTCCATGGTTGAGTAGCTTCTTCTAAGGCCAGCTTGCTCTCGTGGTTGGTTTCCATCTGGTGTTTTTGTGATTCGGTTGGTGATGATATTTGCGAAAAATTTTCACATGCAGTTGAGTAGCTGTTGAGTTCTTTTGGGGTTCCTTTTCTTACATAAAAGTATTATGATTGCAGTCTTCCAATCATCTGGGACTTTACTCTGTTCTAAACACAAGTTGAAAAGGACGGCCAGTTTCCTAGTGATGATCTCACCCACTTTTCGGAATAGGTCGATGGTTATGTTGTCTGGTCTGGGGCCTTTCCTTTCTTCGTCTGTTTGATGGCTTGAATCACTTCCCACGGGTTTTTTGTGGGAATCTTCGGTTTGACTGCTCGCATCTTACGTATCCTGTTCATTGGTTTGTATTCCTTGTTTATGAATAGAGCTTTTGGTAAAATTCTTTGGCAAGTCCGACAATCCTGTCTTGGTGTTTAGGTCTTCATTTTCCTCAAGTATGGTGATTATTTGCTCCCGTCCTGAATTGAAGCTTTTATTTATAGCTTTGAAGCTCAGACCTTTTTTAAGAGTCGATTCGATGACTGCCATCGTGTATCTCCTTCTGTCTTCCCTTTGTTTTTCTCCTGATTAATTTATTCAGTTCAGTTTCTACAATTTTCTCTTTTGTTGTTGTCGGTGGTTTGGGTTTTTTTCGTTTTTCCATGAGATTTCTGGTTTTATCTGAGATTTTGCTAATGGTTTGTGTGCTCGTTGGTTCAAATATAGATGCTGTAATTTTGTTGTTTAGTTCGTTGATGTTAGCGCCGTCTTGTTCAGTAAGGATTCTAAATCTGTTTTTCAGTTCGAGCTTAAAGGATCAAGTGTGCTCTTTTGGTATGTTTAATGGTTGCGTGGTTTAGTGTGGATCATTTACGTGTTGTAGTCTTCTATGATGATATTGAAATGCTTTCTGGTGTGTTGGAGTAATGAGTTCAAGTCATCATAGAAGTTGTCCATTTCCTTTTGGGTTGATTGCGAAGTGCGAGCGTACATTTAGATGATATTGAGTTTGTACCTCTTTGAAAGTTGTATGGAGACGCTGACTATTTGGTCAAAGACGGCTTTGAAGCCGTTTACATTATCTTTGAGGTCCTTGTTGATGAGAAAGCCAACTCCACTTCATTTTAGGTGCATGTCAGTTGACTGTATTCTGACGTTGTAGGTGCCAATGTATAATGTTGTCCTTTTGGTGACGGTTTTAGGGCTATGTTTGGATCGGAGCTGTTGGACTGATGACCCAGGAAGAACGAGTATTTTCTTGGTGAAGAGTTGAGGTAGTCGGTTTTGGAGGACATCATCCCCACCCAAGCTGAGTCTTTTGGGACCGATGACCCAGCAGGAACAGCTGCTCTCTTGGTGAAGTGTTTGGGTAGTCGCCCTTGGATCACATCACCTCCACCAAAAGCAAGAGGTTTGGCTTGGCCTTTTGTGATGAAGAACCAGCAGAAATAGCTGGTATAATTTTCAGTGTACAAACCAAGGGGAGTGATGCGCCATGCCCTGCCACGTTGGCCCATGACGTGATGGGGGGTCTGGTGGATTGATCATTGCTGATGTGGTTCAGTGGTCTTAGATCTCCACCGGCTCTTAACACCCATCCCATCTGTTCTTGGAAGGTTAGGTGTTGGGTGTTTGTAACTGTAAAAAAAATGTTGTTCGTTTATCATATATCTCCCTTATTTTTCGAATTTTTTAACTTAGTTAAATGTCCCGACGTCAGATTTTTTAAGAAATTCAGTTCTAGCATTGTAGATCTCTCCAGGTAGGAGGGAGAGAGAGAGGAGACAGGGAGAGTTAAAATCCTTGCAAAATATTGTAAATATAATTTGAAATAAAAATCGAGATCAAATACTACTGTAGGCTTTTGGGTTGAAAGTTGAGTGATTTTCCATACGTCATTCACAGTTCGAAGTTTTTAGAATTCAACCATTTGTTACTTTGTGGAAGAGTCTCGCTCAGTTGGATGGTCAGAAGATTTCTTTCTTTTTTTTATTGCTTGACCTTAGAAGTCTATCCGAAACAACGACCATGGGCCATTATTATTCAATAGATCAGCTGAAAGAGAGAACAGCAGAATAGAAAATTCCACTCGCTGTAGCATTTATAGATTTCAAGAAGACATTTGACTCTGTAGAAATCCCCATGGTCATGAAGGCCATCATCCTACAAGGTGTAGACCCTGTATAGGTCAAAGTACTGCAACATATATACATACACACATACAATCACAGCAACTCATTCATTCGGCTGCATAAGAACTCTGAACCCTTCTAGCTTCAAAAGGAGAGAGACAAGGTGATACCAGTTCAACCAAACTCTTTACAGCCTGCTTTGAGATGATCTTCCGAAGCATGGACCGGGAGAACAGAGGAATCAAAATAGACTGCGAATATCTGAGTAAAATGGCATTTGCAGACAACATCGTCCTCTTCGCTGAGAACCTACACAGCCTCCAACTAATGTCAAATAAACTAAACAAAGAAAGTCGGCCTATACATGAACTTCAGCAAAGCAAAAATCATGTGCAACTATCAGATTGAGAATTAAAATGCAAAAAATAGACCACAACAAATACCTAGGACAACGAATCTCCATGAGATCCTCAGAAAGAAGCGAAAATCAAGCAAAGAATCGCTCTAGGATGGCAAGCCTTCAGCAGAGCAAACTCAACTTTCAAAAACCAGACGATCCCAATAATTTTGAAAAGAAGAGTATACAACCAATGCAATCTCCCGATAGTCACATATGAAGCTGAAACATGGAAACTAATCAAGAGACAGACCGGCAAACCGAGAAGCATGCAGTGTGTGCATGTGAGAATCATGCTCAACCTTACATGGGGAAATCACAAGACAGCACAGTATATCAGGGAGAAAACGGGAGTCTGAGACATCATAGAATCTATTAAAAAACTTAAATGGCAATGGGCAGGCCATGTTGCAAGAATGACGACCGATGATCATCACAACTCACAACATGGATCCCCAGAGATGCAAAACCGAGGACGACAGAATACAAGATGGAGATTTGAACTGAACAAATTCAGAAAATACTGGCTCTGTGATGCCGATGATAGAGAATCGTAGCGAATCCTGGGAAAGGTCTATGTCCAACGACTGACGCTAAATGACGGATGATGATGGGAAGACTACCAATAAAAACCACTTTGCTGGGAAATGGAAGGAAGGGTATTTATAGGGCCTGATTAAAAATCTGTTTTTGTAAATTTGAATACTTCATAAGTAAGAATTCATCAATGCTTAGTGTAAGGGTACATGTATTTGCATATATGTGTATTTCTGTCGACGACTAATTCGTGACTTCTCTACTTCTATGCACCAACATAAGATATTGTCCACATATTTCCATACAAGTAATCAACCCTATTGCTCTACATCCAAATATATACTTGTCTTTTACCTATATACAAATCGCACTTGAATATGTGCACGAGTACAAGCGTGGACGCGAGAGCAAACATAACATGCATTTACATATATATATATATATATATATATATAGAGAGAGAGAGAGAGAGAGAGAGAGAGAAAGAAAAGTGTATATGCGAGAAAGTATTTGTACATATTATATATATGTATGTGTGTGTGTGTGTGTGTGTGTGTGTTTGTGTGTGAATATAGATAGATAGATATAAAATAATATTTACAATGACAAGTAACGGTTGAATGGAAAGTTTTCGTGACTTTTGCAATCGTCAGCAACGGCTTGTCTGTTGTTTCCAGTGGATTCTAGGAGTAACTAGCCCGTTTACTTTTGAATAACGTATACTTCATTCATCCAATCAGGTGCGGGGATTTTCAACGATCTAAGATTCTAAAAACCATTACTGCTATGTATGTATACAAACAAACTCTCAGACTTACCTCCCCTTCCCTTGGACTACCAAACGAGCCTGTATTATCATTCTACTTATATTTCGTCCAGTGTGTTACATGTTCAATTGACTGAAAAAAATATTTACTTTACAGAGATTTCATGAAATTCCATAAAGAATCACCAGAAGTCAGTGCCACTTATCTATGTTCATCCTTGAGTCAAGTTACCCGGGTGCCCAAGTTTTCAGCTCCTTGGGTGCAACCGTTCAAGAGTCTATAAAAAGTAAATTGAGTTAGTTAGAAACAAGCTTGCGAAGTTAAAAAGTTACGAAGAAACACATATTCGCCGTCTTTGAATTATTAGATAGTCATTTTGGTTTAATCTTCATAAGACACATATTTTTGTTTTTATACATCCATATAAGAACTTTCCAAGTATATCACAAGTTTAATCTTCACAAATTAGACAAATTCTTATGAATTTATCCATATCTATGCATGTATCTCTGTACATGTTTCAATTTAATTACTTAGCTTGTGGTTTATAGGATTAAACTTTAGCTTTTTGCACTGATAATTATGTGCATATGTGAATAACGCCAATTTGGACATGAATGCAGATTTTCTGATTTCAAGTATTTCAATAAATTGAAATATGTATTTATGCAGAAGTTGCTATCGATTATTCTTTTTTCTCTCTTTCTATTGAACACTTAATTTCTAATCTCCACTCATTCCATTTCCCTTTCTTTCTCTCCCTCTCCATAGACACCCATACTTCTTTATACAAGTCTGTATGCATATGTCTATATCCGTATCAATCTTTCCCTTTCTTTCTCGCCTTCTCTACTTATAAGTACATATATATATATATATATATATATATATATATATATATATATATATATATATATATATGTGTGTGTGTGTGTGTGTATTTGTAAGTGTCTACGTGTATGCACGCACGTTTGCTGACTCGAATATTATAGTAAATTCAAACATACTCAATCATTACATACACATAGTGGTGTGTGTATGCATGTACGTGTACAAGTGCACGCATGTGCAAGTTTCCACATTAAAAAAAAACATATGTGCAAAAGAAAAGCATTTTTGTTTTGATGTGCACATTCATTCAAAAAGCAGTTGTCATTTCTTTTTCAGGTTAAAAATGTTCCTTTCTTTACTTTCCAAATATTCTTGTTTAAAAAATACCGAATTGAACACTCGCCGAGCAAAAAGCTATTTTCCGTCTGTACGCTTCAACCCAAAAAATCTGAAACCATGAATCCTTTGACATGAAATTAATGTAAATTTACAAAGGCACTTAAGTGGAACTATTTTTTTATGAATTTACCTACGTTTTGAAATCTCGCTTCCCTAATGTGTGTACAGTGCATCATTAAAAAAAAGTGTTAGCATTTAAAGACGAAGCTCAAGGGTAAACATGCGACTGTGAAGACGTATGACCGTTTTTAAGTTCAGTCATACTAACATATTAACATCCTTGATGAAACACTCTTTCTTTTCACTCATCGGTATGAACTTCCCTCTCTTCCTTTCTCCACTCCCACACACATATGTGCATGCCTGTACGAGTGTCTGCTCTTGTAGCTGTTTACAAATGATTTTGTGTATATGCAATTTTAGGATATCCAGCGATTGTCTTCACACAACCTTTCATAAGGCCATTTAAATGTCTAAAGATATATCAATGAATAAATTTTTGTCTCATTGGGAACATCAGTTGTTCATCATGTAACAATTTTGGAGATTTTAAAAACGTAACAGTTGTATTATCATGGTACCCCAGCAGTGTTGATCAAACACCACTTCCCTTTCTAACTTAATAACTTATGCTATACATCAGGTTTGTCATTTCATATAGGGTATTGTATAACGATATCATTTTAAACTACATATCATTTATTTTTTTAAACATGGCTTACTCACGTAGGTTACCCAAAAAACGTACTTAACGATGAGGGATCAGTAAGTATAACAACAGATGTGACTTGCTGTTCGTGTCATTTCCATTGAATGTTCACCTGTGTGAATATTAAATCCGTTGAGTCAATTTCAATCTCAGACTGCATGCAAACTAAAATGATATGATCTTTAAGAATACCAATTACACGAACTTTTTTGTATCGATTATCTACCAACATATTCAACCGAATATTGACATTTTTTCCACTAACTTTAACTTAATTTTTCCACGTCGTATACCATGAAGCTTCCATCAATTGTTTTTAACACTTTTAATTATCAAATAAAGTATCTTTGAATATATGGTTGAAACGAAAAGTAACAACTTTCTAGCGGGTAGTAACACCTCAATGAGCGATTCCATTAATATACTTAGACATTTTGTTACATGACATTTCGTGGTCGATCTCCCGACCCGCCCAACTACCGATCAGTCAGACAAATGGACCAGAGCCAAATGTTTCCCCTGTCCCATGTCAGTACAGTGATCTTTCACACTGAAAAGACTAGATCTATCTCTTTTGGTTAACTAATTCCCCAAACATTGACACAAATTGATTTATTTCAATGCACAATATTCACATTATAAATATACACTATTCATTATATGCCTTTATTTCATTTTTATATTCTAGTTAACATATTCTTAAATTTCGTTATTATTTCCCTAGAGTCAAGCTGGTAAGTCCTAGAGGGATCAGGGTGTCTAATTATGGCTTTATTAAGTTCTCTAAAGATTTTATTAATTTCACCGCCTTGATTGGCCATTCTCATAACTAAAGAAACGGTTTTCAGTATAAAATCAAAAGAATCAATGAGTTGCTCTTGCGATTCCCAATATTCTGATTATATTGTTCTGTAAAATGTATAAGATAGAACATCACTTTTTCTAAAATGCATTCTCCCTATACGGGACGGGAAGCTATCGTATTTATCGAAAAAATTGTTGATAAACATCCCATCTGGAATTCTAATATCCAAATCTAGGAACGTTGCTTGAATTCCTTTAAGTTCAAATTTTGATTTAAGATCCTTAGTGTATTGATTCTTATAAAATTTTCCTAATTCTACACTATCATTAAGGGAACATAAGTCATCAATAAAATGGCTACAATCTAAATATGAGCGGGCTCGTTTTAAATTAGTTCCAATTAGAGATGATATAAATGTATACTCGTGTATATGTAAATACAAATTTGCCCAGTAGGGGGCAGGACAAATTCCCATCGAGACACATTTGATCTAAGCAAATATTCTATTTCCTATTTCAAAGTAACATTCCCGCTTAAAGGGTAGAGCGTGTAAAGTAAGTCTTGCCGTTTGTTTTTGTTTTTGTTTTTTTTACACCTG
>OY735215.1:15107767-15162767 GCA_963457665.1 Thysanoteuthis rhombus | reverse complement strand
TTCGAACTGAAAAACAGATTTAGAATCCTTTCTGAACAAGACGACACCAACATCAACGAACTAAACAACAAAAACAACAGTACAATATCAGATGAAACCAGAAATCTCACGGGAAAAAAACACAGAAAGCTAAAGTCACCGACAACAACAAGAGAGACCAAACTTAGTAAATTAATCAGGAAAAAACGAAAGGAAGACTGAAGAAGATACACGACGGCTGACATCGAATCGACTCTCGAAAAGGTCAGGGCTTCAAAGCTATAAACAAAGACTGCGACTCAGGACGAAAGCAAATAACCAGCATACTCGAGGAAAATGGAAACCTAAGTCCCGACAGAGACAGGATTGTCGAACGTGCCAAAGAATTTTACTACGAACTTTATTCATACAAACATTGACTACAAAACAATGAACAGGACGCGTAAGACGTGGGCAATCAACTTGAGGACTTCCCAGAAGTAATTCCGAGGAAGGTGAAACAAGCCATCAAACAGACGAAGGAAAGAAAGGCCCCTGGACCGAACAACATAACCATCGACCTACTCTGAAAAGCTGATAAGATCATCATTAGGAAACTTTTCGTCCTCTTCAACTTGTGTCTAAAACAGAGTAAAGTCCCAGATTGGAGCACTGCAATCATAATGCTTTTTTTTTAAGGGAAACCGAAAGACCTCAACAACTACAAGCATATAAGCTCACTCAACTGCGTATACAAACTTTTCACAAAAATAATCATCCACCGAATCACAAGAACACTTGATGAAAACCAACCATGAGAGCAAGCTGGCTTTCGAAGAAGCGACTTGACCTTGGACCACCTGCATTCGATAAATCAGCTGAAAGAAAAGCAGTAGAATATAAACTACCACTCGCCATAGAATTTATCGACTTCAAAAAGGCGTTCGACTCAGTAGAAATCCCTAAGGTCATGGAGGCCATCACTAGACAAGGTGTAGATCCAGTAAATGTTGAACACATATATACAATCACAGCAGCTCCTTTATCAGGCTACATGAAGACTTGAGCCCCTTTCAGCTCCAGAAAGGAGTAAGACAAGTTGATACAAGCTCACCCAAACTCTTCACAGCTCTGAAAAGGGTAAGACAAAGTGATACCAGCTCACCCAAACTCTTCACAGCGTGCCTCGAGATGATCTTCAGAAGACTAAACTAGGAGAGTAAAGGAATCAGAATAGACGGTGAGTATCTGAGCAACCTTGGATTTGCAGACGACATTGCCGTTTTCACAGAGAACCTACATGACCTCCAACTAATGATAGATGAATTAAATGAAGAGAGCAAGAAAGTCAGCCTACACGTGAACCTTAGCAAGACGAAGATCATGTGCAACAACCACATTGGATATAAAAACACAAAGATCAAATATATATATGTGTGTGTGTGTGTGTGTGTGTGTGTGTGTGTTAATCTCTACCAATTCTTATCAGCTCTGGTATTCAAAGAAAAAGAGGATGTTAGGAGCAGAAACTTCAGTTACAAGACAGCTTCATGATTTGAGCATGGCTTACTATCTGTACTGTTATGATGATTACCTAATGCAGCCAGATAAGCAGTTCTTCTCTCCAATGAAAGATGGTTTATTTTACAACTACGAGCGTAAAGGAAACTTTAAAGAATCAAAGCAATGAACATGGGGGGGTGCTATTTAGTTAACTTTATCTTTCTTGATCTTTTTCAAATGTCGAAATCGAAAGCGCCGTGCTATCAGAATAATCATCGTTTCACAATTTTGTAGACCCCCAATTAAAAATATGAGAAAGGGGGTGATCAATGAATAAGTCATTTCTCCTCGCCTTTTGTTGGGTCGTGATCACTAATAGAAGTCTAAATACTCAAAAATCAAGAGTGAATGCTATCGAACCTATACTAAGGGAACAATTTAGCTGAAACCTACTTAGCAAATTGAACCCCCACTAAAAACCTTTTCAGGGGAATTTTGGTTACAGACATAGAATGCCAACTAGCCTATCAGACCAACTCGAAAACTGGAGAAACCTATGAGAACTGTGACAGTTTTTGTTAACGATTTACAGTTAAAAAACATAAGGTTATGAATGAATGAATGAATGAATATAGATACATAGATAGATAGGTAGATATAATATAATCCGAAAACGAAATAAAAAGCTATGTATAAGAATCATAGCTTTTGACGAAGTGGTGACTTGATCAGCAGTGCCGAGCAATGGTGAAATAAACTGTTCTAATTCTAAATCCCCGAAACATTCCCATGGTAAACAACTGATGATCAGCACTTCTTCCCAATTCTGAGAGGGATGGGAAGAGGAATTGCTGTCCATTTGAATACGTTTTTCTATAAACCTCGCAAAATTGGCCAAAAATGGTCAAATGCAATAATGAACAGAGGCCACAAATTACATTCAAAATGACCACATCATCCAAGCGAGAAGACTAGACCTGGTCGTCGTGGATAAAAGAAGAATAATCTGAAGAATAATCGAAGTGACTTTCCCTGCAGATCACAGAATGAATACGGAAGAGACTGAAAAGCATGGGAAATACAAAAAAAAATCAGTGTAGCACTAATAATAGTTGCTAATAAAACATTGCAATACAAGAAAAAAAATATCCAAATACTACGGCAACAAAGTCGAAATGGCATAAAATTTCAATCATGCCAAACCAAAAAGTTCATGGCCAAATCCTTTTGAAAATGCCAGATTTGTCAAATTTGGCTGCACTTTTTACAAGTTTTTTAAATAAAATAATATTGTTTTGAAATTATATATATATATATATTCAATAAAATAAGTTTCTTCCGATGACTTTTGTTCATATTGCATATCATATCAGTGTTGATTTTCCTTACACAACATTTTGTCTTGAGACTTTATGTCCGATCACCCTTTAAGAGTTGATTTGAGATTTTAAAGAAAAAACGTAAAATTAGAATGCATGAATTTTTTTTTCAAATACTTGATAAATTAACATTATACTCCCATATATAAATACCCCTTCATATTTCACAGGTACATGCTAGTATATATGCAACAATTGTTGCAAATATCTGCATGCAGATGTTGGTACGTTTCATATTTCATTTATCTAAATCTCCAATTATCCATGCATAGATAGAAAAAATTTATACAATCATGCGTGTAAGAATATTTGTATATATGCATGTATGCATATATGCATATATACATGCATGCATAATAAATCTATTCATGCGTATGAAGACTCATACCTACTGAACTCTATGTGGAGAATAAATCACTTGATAGACGAATAGTTTAATTGTACAAAAAGACACAAGCAAATGCAATCCATTGACGTTAATGAATGTCCATAAGCCACGACGATTGAGATGTTAAAAACAGAAGTTCATCTGTAGTCATAGTGTTCTCCAAAAGATTTAGGATTATAGATTAGAAAATACATTTTTTTTTTCAATTCTTTAAAAGGACAAAGCAAGATTGTTGTTGAACGAAGATTTGGGAATAATTAACGATATAAGGATGAAATAAACAAAGAAACAGAAAATTGTGTAAATGGATTAGGAAAAACAAGCAAATCGAATTTATATCGATCAGCCGTCTCAGAATCGCAAGATCAAACCTCTTTTGGTAACTGGATTCACACCTCTAGTATTTTTCTCTCTTTCCTTGGGACGTTTTTTTTTAATTATACCATTCTTCTTCTTCTTCTTCTTCTTCTTCTTCTTCTTCTTCTTCTTCTTCTTCTTCTTCTTCTATTGATTCTGTGATTGCATCATGCACGAAGTGTATAAGATCTGTAGTGATGGTTAAAATGTAAACACATTTGATGTATAAAAGAGAATGAGAGAAGTACGTCTCTCTCTATATATATATATCTTTCTCTCTCACTCTCTCTCTCTCTCTCTCTCTATATATATATATATATATATATATATATATATATATATATATATCCCCTTGTCTATATACATATGTACATCTTCCTATTAGTGTACATTTATATTTATATCTATATTTCTAAGTAACACTATCTCTCTTGATAGATAGAGAAATAAATAGTAGATAGATGGGAATTACGATGATCATATTTTTGTATGTATGTATATGTGCACCTCCTTATTCTTCGCGTAGACTTATTTGCCGACTTCATAGATGACAGACAACACTTAATAAAAATCTCAATGCTTATTTCTAGTTTGAAGCTTCAGGCACCGTTTTAAGGGAATAACATTTCCGTCCAAAGACTCACACACACAATCAGAAGTGGAATTTCATTTTACAAATCCATTTCAGACATCATTCACTGAATTCGGTAATAATCGATGATCGATTTATGATATTAGTCTTTTCTAGGAACACGTACACCTCAAATTCTGTAAGTATTCATCCCATTTCTGATGTTCTTTCTCTTTCCTCCTGAGCATATACGAAGGGACCTCTTAGATGTGTACGTATTTAGCTAAAGGCTCTTCATGTTTGCAATTAGTTTTTCCTAAAAAATATTCCAATAATAATTGACGAATAATTTCATCTGACAGCAAAGACCTTTACTTTTTGCTTTCATCAGATCAACACAAATTTCCATTTGTTTTACTGAATTTTATTCGTGGCAAAATTTTGTATTTTGACAATCAGATATAAAAGAGTGACGAGAAATCGCCATTAAACTTCTTTAGATTGTTAAGATTATCTTTAAAATTTTGAACAGTGTCTTGAAGTGCAACGTATATCGACAGTCCTAAGAACAGGGTAATATTCATGTTAAGACTAGATTCGAATGGTTTAACGGCGCTTGTACGGAAATAGGTGACCTGAAGAGGGGATTGTCTGATAGAGAAGGACAGAATTGAAAAGAATACTCTTTCTCTTTTACGTCATATTATCCCTTTTTTCCTTCAATCAGTTCTCCAGATAAATACAAGGAGAAAAGAAAGATTGAAAGAAAGAAAGAAAGAAAGAAAGGACAGAGGAAATGAAAGCAGACTAAGCATTGTTTATTATTTTTTTTATATATATATATACATAACTTTCTCCTTTGCCAATGAATTATATTGCATTTTGGACGATATTTCCCTCTTATGCAATCAAATTCCGGACGTTCTAACCGAGATTAACTCTTAAAAGTAATTGAAATTAATATTTCTTAATGGTTCTATTTTTCATCGCAGAAACAAATGTTGGCAAATGCTGGCAAAATTGTATACACAACATCACAGGTTTTCAAAAGAATCTGTTCTTTTTCTTGTTATTCAACATAGCATTTTATCGTTATAGACTCAAACGTAAGCTGCAAATCGTATAATGCTGTTCAGGTTGCTGGGGGGAAATTGATTACCTCATCTACCGTTCAGCGTGATCAGACTTAAAAATATCAAAGAGCCGGGTACATATTGTAAACCAGAAAGCATTCAGAGAGTGTATACCCCTACCAGCGCTATTTTCATGGGAAGCAAGTGTACATGAATCCACCTCAAAATGAATCACTTCTTTCTTCACTTATTGTCTACCCTTCCTCAAAATTTCCCAGGAAATCACTGAGAACTATTGGAGATATCAGATCGACAAACATGAACTTGTGGTGATAACATGCTGTGTCCATATATAAATATGACGGAAGGGGAGATAATTGTATATGGATCCAGCCCAGAGTTTAATCACTTCTTTAATACTGTCCAACCTTCCACAAAACACTTTGAAATTCATTGATGACCTTTGGAAATATCATGCGGACATAAGAACTTTTGAAGATTGATGTCCCCACAAGATCTTTAAAAAAAAGTCCTTCATCCGCACCAAAGTGTTACCACTTCTTCTTCCGCCTATGGTCCATCCCTCCTGGAAATTTCATTGGAATTCGTTCAGTTTTTTTTAGAAGTATCGTGTAGACAGACAGACAGACAGACAGACAGACGTATACGACTGAATGACAGTGGTAATAGATATTTGGGGATGACTCATTCTATTATTGCATTTTGGTTAATAAATCAATCCAATTATTGCTGAAAAGTTTTGATGAAATCAACTGACGCCAAATAATGGAGTTGCCAACAGAATGTAAAGGTAAATCCATGGTGAATTTTGGTTTCTCGTTGACACCAAAAAAATGACCCACTTGAAGATACGATTATTACTGGATTCTATCTTTGTTTGATTCAATCCTCATAATTAAGCAATTTTAGAGTTGTTGGAGGATGTAGAAGAACACTCCATAATTCATGATAAAATAAAGTATTCACAATGAATTTACCGTTGTTATACGGTAAATATATCATTCAATTTAGACAATGAAAATAGAATAAACAATTGAAGGAAATGGGCCTGCATCAGGAATCGAACCAGCCACCGATGAGCAGTTGTTGCTGCATTTTTGTTACAATATACCCACTACGTCACCCTAGACTTTACTCACACACCTACCTCATCCTAACCCAAGATTAAAAAGAGCAATACATTATCAAACGATACGGGGGCGTAATTTTTTTAAATAAAAGTTAAAACAATCTCTCTCTCTCTCTCTCTCTCTCTCTCTCTCTCTCTCTCTCTCTCTCTCTCTCTCTCTCTCTCTCTCTCTCTCTCTCTCTCTTAATACCAATAATAGTGATATCATCTGGGAAGTATATTAAAAATAATGCTTTACAAATTGTATGTAGCACTATGAGTCACTGGCAAGATCAGAATCGAGTAGAAACAGAGGACCAAGCTGTGTTTGACGCTGGGGTAGAGATAATTGTGAATGCTCTGGCTGATTTCTGAACATCCCTCTGAGTGGTCAATAGTTTGGAAAAAGAATCTTTGAATTTAAGCAAAAAATTGCTTTGGACACAAAGGTAAGATTAAAACCTCACATTGAATGTCACAATCGATAATTTATTATATTGTATTTTCAAACATTTTATTAAGTCTTTTTCTTTTAATGTGGGCAAGAGGATTTAGAGAATGTCTTCCTTTTACATCAAATCTTTCCATTCACAAGTGTGTTAAAAACAATATCTGAAGTAATGTAGGTTAGTTGGGGATTACACGCCGACAAAACAAGATGCTAGTGTAAGCTAGTTAATGCAGCGGACAGCTATTTGTCGCTGGATTTTAGGGAGAAAAACAGAGGATACAGAGGTTAATGGAGACAAATTTATGGAAAATATCTCATAAAAGTGAATTTAGAAGTTTTAATCGGAGTTTCTGAATATCTCTCAGCTCAAGGAAAATTTTCATTTGAACTATTTGGGGAAACGAGCGCGTTTTCTGCCATGTAGAATCCCTTTTGGTTGCAATAATAAATAAACCAATCTACTTCTATCTCTAGAGTTACATCCTGACTGTTTTGATTTCGCCTGAGATTTTGTCTTACTCTCCCATGTATTCTTATAGCATTCTAGCCATGGACTCGTTTCATCTCTGCGTTTGCCGCATCCCCCTCCTCTATAGTTGCTTATTTTCAAAAATGACTTCATTTCTGTCGAATTCAAGTGCCCTCAGGGAATCAATAAAAGAGCAAGAACTCAAAAAGAAAATGAAAGAAATCCGAACATTTTATCCCTTCAAATATAAATCTAATATTACAATTATATCTTAGATCTTAGATAGATCAATTGATCACTTCAGCTGGGATATTTTTGAGTGACATCACACTGATAAAAACACCTCGTCTATCTCTCCAGGACAATCATTGCTTTCAATGCTTTAAACAACATCTTAAAATTGCCTTAAAGCATTATCTGATTCACATAGCGAGAAGACACAAGACAAAGGAAATTTCTGGTCAGCTCTTTCCTAGTGATTGAAAAAAGTTTTATAATTTCTTTCAAAATTTGTGCGTTAGATAAACCAACTTTACCAAAAGTTGAAATGTTGGACGGTAGTATCATTTGAAATGTCATAGAACGTGCATCCATTTAATGAGGTTTTGAACGAAATTTTTATGACATAAAAAAGGATTCAGAAAGAAGAAACTAAGTCAAGAATTAATGTTGAATAAGATGGAACAAGACATTGACAAGACTAAGATATAAGTTTGAATTAACCATAATGATAGCAGCTTTGTAATTTTTAGAGAAGATGTTCCTAACCAGAACATTGTGGCATCGCAATGGCCATGGCCAATTTATGATTCTTTGTTTCGAGTCATAATGAATATTGGAATAAGAAAGGGAAATAGATGCGAGTGAATTTCCGTTTGTGATTCATTTCATTTTATTGGGTAGACTACATTTATTCTTTCTTTGGTGTATGCAAATATTTCATCTTTGTTTCTATCTTTATTTATCATTTGTGTGGTTGTAATGTCTATAAAAATGAATACATGTGTTCGTCTTTCCTGCTTTATCCGTTCCTACTTATTTAAGACTTTCTCTCCTTCGATATCGAACAATTATTCCATTCCTTACATACAAAGACACATGCACACACAGAGGCATACAGAGCTTTTTTTCGGATTTTAATAACACACAAATCACCAACACCCTCTCATCTGTTGTCCCTATAAAGTAGCCTTGACGAACCTTACCAGTTTTACAATGGTCTCAGAAACTCCTTTATTTTCCCTAGTGTGAACAAAAGCAGTCATGCGTCGTTTCTTTTGCCTACCATTATCTAAAAAAATGACGAGCTTTTCGAATTGCTTTTTTGTCAGATTCCGAACCGATAATAATCAGAAGGCGCCAACCCTGAGTTCTGTACGCCTATTGGTCAATAACTTCAAGCTCTCGCTTCAGAAGACTTTCTTTATCAAAGGAATGTGACCGTACAATAAATTATGAAATTATTCTTGCTTCTGTTATACGCTTTTTACTGTTTACTTTCGAATGTTGCACTTATGGATCATTCCTCATTCCTTTAACCCCATGATATTGGAGATTTTAGAAGTGCATCATGAAATACTGAAAAAATGTGTCTTTTATCCCAAATAGAAGTAAGAGCTTTCCTTCCCTACTCAGTTAGCTAAGTTCAGTATCAACAAGCAAAAGTTCAACAACAGATCTTTCTACCTGACGAATCAGAATGTTGAACAGTTTACAGATAAATCGTCTTTATCCCATATTTAAATTTGCATGTATGAATATTTTACAAACGCTCAACAAATTCCACAACGATTGTACATATGTCTTGGACTACCTTTCTTTGTCCATAACATTACTCATTTCATATTAAACCCAAGTTTTCACGTAAAATCCAGAGCCTTGGAATTATCAACGTCATGTAAAAAGTGATGATGTAAGTAAAGGATGATTACGCAACTTTACCGAACAAAAACACGGGGTCATCGGGAAACGGATACAATCAAGGGAATTAACATTCAGATTCATTCCTAAAAGATTATTAGGTAGGGATTTAATAATGGTATTAGAACCAGTTAATTATTTTTCAGACACAGTGGGAATGTAATATGAATTGATACAATCTGAATTACATGATACAGATCAATGCAGCTAAGCTCATTGCTAAAAAAAAGTAAATAAGCAAACTCATTATATGTTTTACTTGAGTTATATTAATACCACATGGTGGACCTACGCTTTGATTAGCTTGATTCAACAAGTCTCTCTCTCTCTCTCTCTCTCTCTCTCTCTCTCTCTCTCTCTCTCTCTCTCTCTCTCTCTCTCAATATATATATATATATATATATATATATATTGAGAGAGGCAGACATCCATACATGCACACACATATAGATGTGCCCCCCCCCTCTCTCTCTCACTCACTCACTCACTCACTCACTCATGCACTCACTTTCTCTCTGTACATAAAGAGAGAGAGAGATAAAGAGAACATACGTGTGTGTGTGTGTGGACATTGAATGAGAATTAGTTTCGTATCGTTAGGAGCAACAGATTGATCTTCATATTTAATCAAGGGACAAATCAAAGGTCATGTTTATTACTTTTCTTTGATAGTAACATCATCATCATCATCATCATCAATAGCCACATCATCATCATTCACACAATACTATCTGACCTTTCATTTCTTCCAGAGGTAAAAGGTGCATATTTTTACCGGTCAACTGTTTTGTAGTGCCATTTTGTTACTATACAAATCTTATGAGTTCCCCTGAAAATAATGATGTCAGTTACAATGACAACGAAAAGAATAATACTTTATTCATGAATGTTCAATTCCAAATTTACTTTCAAGTTAATTTTAGCGATGAATATTTTTTGCAATATTTCAAGCCAAATATCCTATTAGTCCTGAAGGGAAGGGTAAACAACCAATGCATCCTTCTGATAGTCACCTATGGAGTTAAAAAATAGAACCCAAGCGAAATATTGGCCCTCAAACAGAGAATAATGCAGCGTGCACAACAGAAAATCACATGGAGAGATCACGAGACAGTACAATATATTAGGAAAAAACAAGAGTCAGAGATATCACAAAAAGCATTAAAAAAAACTCAGATGACAATGAGTTGGTCGTGTTTCAAGTATGTTGGATATCATGACTCATTAAAGGATCATAAATGTAACTGTGGCCGGCAAAAAAATCGGGTGACAAACTATGATTCCAACGACAAATGTTAAAAGGATGCTGATGGTGGTGGTGGTGATGGTGATAGCAAGGGGTTGATTCTGTTAAACCAAATCAAGGAGCTGATTTCTGTAATGGTTTATCCAAGAAGTGCAAAAAAATTGGAGTTTGCAGAAGACTACGCCTATTTTTTGAAAATTCCTTCTAAACAGCTCGATTCCCCAAGTTGTAATGGGGTTCAAAGGAACAGTAGAACACTATAACAAGTACGGCATCTACCAACTACGGAATATCCCCTGTCACGTGGCCCAATCCATAGCTCAGCTTTATTGTCGAATACTCCCATCAAAAAGGTGGCAGACCCCTATAGCTAGCTTCCATCTGCCAGGAGAAGGGCACTTGCATCTATCAGTGCCAGGCCACAGGATATAAACCCTTGGTTTAAAGGGTGGAATAGACCTTGGGGAAGTAGGCCCAGCTGTCTATGGTCCTATTGCTGTAGAAAACTCTTCTCTTCCAACGAATCTCCGTTTGCAGAGCCAAGCCATACACGCGAATGATTGTAAGACACGATGACCAATTAAAGTATCGACCCTCAACAAGTAGGAATCCTTTTTATTGCAGCAGTTGTAGAGAAAGGGGCAACTGTACAAATGCCAGAAACCGTAATAAAGGCTACTTGCTGTGGGCGTATGTAAATATAAGTACATAAGCAAAATTAATTAAGCATTAGCAGTGAGCAATTACACAAAGCTAAATCTAATTACTTTCTACAATTCTGAGCGCGCATAAAATTCAAAACTAACCATTGAAGCAGACCATTGCTTATTTAAGAGGACTTGCTTGATTCAATTTCCTTAGTACACCTTTATGTTTAAACGAGCTAAGCGTCTAGTGATCAGGCATTTGGCCAAATAGATTAATTCTATTATAGGTTTCAGTCTCATTAGAATAATTGCCTATTATAAAACCATTAGAACGAAGTATATTGGCATTGTGTGTTACATAAAGAAACAGTCTCGGAAATTATTTATTATGCATCATAAAAAGCCGATAAAACAAAGGTAAAGATTCAACATGAAATATTGAACGCTTTCCTTGCTACGATAACAAACAGGGTGGTTCTTTAAGCAAAGAGACGGCAGCTAACCCCTAAAGTCAACATCTACCATGCAGGGTCGATTTCCTGAATTCAATCGTAAGATCTTAATTTGATTTAATTTCGGAAAATTCAGGATATAAGTATCACCCTTCACTTTGAAATTGTTACCTAGATTGATTTTCAAAGTGATTGCATTGCAAGCTGAAGTAAGTTATTCGATATTATCCTGTTCTGTAAATTATATTAAATTACGAACACTAACGTGCTTCGTTTTTGCAGTAAACTATTATACGCTTTGGACTAATTGCAATTAGGGCTATATTTTTTTAGAAGTAATAAAGAATGATAGTGTAATAAAACAGTACCAGCCATTACTTCGTCCTACCTTGAGTACTGCTTTCATATTAGACAACATCTCAAACTTGGTTAAGGAAATACAGGCTATACATTCAAAACGAGGCAATGAACCTTTTTCCCTGATGTCATACGACAACTTTCTTAATTTTTGAGTGGGAAAAAATGTTTCACTTTTCTTTCATTCTTAGTTTAAAAAAACAAAACAAAAAAATGGATGCGGTGCCAATATATCTGCTTATGCCCAAGTCATTCTGATCCCATCCATGTTGGCAGTGAGTAAGTAACAAAAGGGCGACATAAAGAAGGACTAACATAACAAAGGAGTGATTATTCAGAGGTGGATTTCAAAAAAGGGGCAAGAATATTACCTTAACAAAGTGACTATGTAAAATGCCTCTGGATCAATTCCACTGCTTCAGAAGCACTTCCGAAATATAGAATGAAAAGACAATCAACTCATTGCTTCTGAAGCATACAGCGTCTATCCGAAACCATGAAGAATTTCTCAGCTTTCAGTTGTGTTCTTTTCAAACTCTTCTTCATTTAAAGATAGATAGCCCTAAGCCTAACTATTTATTATCCGTATCTATTTCACTCCATTGTGATATCACTCCTTTGATCTGGTATTTACATCACTTCTTTGTTATGTCTCACCTTTGAACAGAACCGATCGCCATCGCATTTGTCTGTTTGAAAATAATGCAACCTATGCCTAAATCAAAAGTTACAGCACTGTTCACTACGTGAGCTAAATTAATCAAAACTCTTCACAGTGAGAAATTCCGTGGTTTTAGGTTTGAGTTTTGGTGTTGCCTTTCATTTCCCATTGAACCTTCTAGACAACTAGAGAACACCCGGAGAGTGCACTGTCAACGCCATTGGCAGGTGTTGTACTTGTGCGTGAATCCGCACTAAAATTCAATCAGCCTATTTCCCACCTTTCGACAAAAACTCATTGAAATTCATTGGGAACTTTTGTATCATGTGCTCAGATATAATGATACGTGGTTTGAACTTATATTACGACATAAAGGAGTCAATTGTTCGTGAATTCCGCCAAAACCTCCATTAAATTCTTCCGTAGCTTTCATACCACAAAATTTCATGGGAATTTATTGAGAACTTTTGCATTACAGACAGATATGAGTGTATAGATAGATGTATGCAATAAAAAGAAAAGTATATTTCAATCAAAGAAAATTTAACCAGTTCTCTCATACTTCATTGCCCACCCTTCCACAGAATTTTCATTTGAATCAATTCAGTATTTTTGGAAATGTTGTGGGGACAGACTGGCGAACGGGACCAAATACGTATACCTCTATCTATATTTGTTGACAGGTAAATAATAACATTCATCAGCGGAGGAAAACGTTCAAGTAACTGTTTGGTGGCGAGCAACTAAGCAATCACACGACTTTTGACGCTGGCATCCCGTGTTCGATTCTAAGTCATATTTTAACCTCGAATATTATTCTTTTCTCTCAAGAACACTGACTCTGTATAATTATTCATATATTTGAGTGAATTTATTATCTTGGCAATGTACTGATTTTTTAAAGCCTTTCGATTTTTTATTTGATCTGTTCTCTCAGACAACCAACATTACTGCAGCTGTTGTTCTTTTTTTTTTCGTTTATGCTCGCATTTAGGACTGCCAAAAAGTAAAGTTTATTAAAAACAGTTTTTAAAATCGGCCTAAATTTAAGTTTCTATACCACGCTTTGTTTCTATGGTATGTTCACAGTCGACTGATAACTGAAATCTGAGATAAAATATTTTATCGAAAAATCAAGCGCATTCATAAGAAATTGCATTTCTCATATTCCTTTTATATAAAATCACGAGATAATTTCCAATGTTTGATGATTTTCCAGGGATAGGTGGCCATACTGTTAGCACTGTTCAATCATTTTTTTTTTCGCTGTGAAGAGAAGCATTTTGCTTTGTTTTGTTTGGATTTGATTTTATTGGGAAGTGATTTTTTATTCAGATACTCACGATTCAATCAAATGGTAAATTCAGGAATATTTTTCAACTAATTTCGGCAAAGTATTCGCTTGAAGTTACCTCACATGTAATGAATCGGATTTTTCTTCGGGATGAGCTATTTGATGATAAAGACAAACGACTCATGGTTTCCACGAGAGTTTTAACAAAAACAAAATCAGTGGTCCTGCCCGAATGACATGGCGTATTCAAGAACCATGGTAATACACATCAGAATCATTAAGCAGTGTTCAAGCATTAAAATAACAATAAAAACCCTGAGCATTGTAGCTGTGAAAATAAGCAATCTTCTTTATATTCCAATGTCCATTATCGCATACTCACAATTTCCCAATGTTAAGTCTAGTATCGTTATTAACACTTGCAAACATACTGATGACCTGAGCAGCATGCACACAAACATACAAAACACATAAAAGAATACACCTATTTTCCTGGATAAAAACAAGCAGTCATCGAAACAAATACAGCTAAACGTGCTGACATATTTTTGATATTTTGTCACCATCTTGAATGCAATAACCAAAATGGAATGCAGAGAAAAAAAACTAAGAGAACACAAGAAAAGCATTTGTCATAATCAAGAGACGGGGAACTCTTGATATAAAGGTGGCAACCCCGATTGCCATAAATTCGGCGTCCTATAGCTGAAAGCAAAAAACTTTAACTACAACACAGCATGAACATTGCACAAAACAATGAAGGAAAGAAAAAAACAGTTTGAAACGAAGGAAAAAAAGATCTACAATATCATATTCATGAATCACAACAGAAATCATGTTTATCGGAATCCTTCTTAGCGCTCGGTGTTTATTTTTTCCCCCCAGACTATCCTCATCTTCGCTGTTTATTTTCATCTCATTACGGTTAACCAGGTGGGAACCTCCTGTGCCGAGTACAAACTCAACAAAATCATATCAACTTGTTCATCTGAAATGTGATCGGTGACATTTTTTGTGAAATTCACTTATGTATATTTCTGGAAAATAATACGAATATGGTTGACCATCAAGGTCTGTGGAATATGCCATTACAAACGCGCTAATCTGTTTTCCGTCCGACACTAATAGCACTGCATTCAGAGCAAGATCCCATGAAAGTAATCTGCACTGCTTACCGATTAATGAATAAATCTCCAACAGATACTACATTTCAGGATCCTTTTCACATCTTGAGATGTATCAGATTTGCTTCATTTGATCTTCTGCACACAAGAAACTAAACACTAAATGAATGATGATAATGATTTAAGAAATGCTTGATCTCAGACTCTCAAAATAACTACTGCTGCTACAACAAGTAGAATAGAGTAGAATATGGAATAGGTCGAGATATGATGAGTGGCAGAAAAACGACAAGACTTAACCGTGGTAGTCTAATACTACAAGGCAGAGTTTCTCAATCTGGACGATATCCTCCACCGGTTGGCAATTTGAACTCTTGGATGGAAGACGAACAACTGTGCCGAAAATGATGGGCGTATTATAATTTGGGTTGGCAGAAGAAGATTCTGTGTATGAAAGTCTGCAATTCACAATAAAATTGAGTCAACAGCAAATTTTACAATTAATAATTGACCAAGCAGCATTGTGATATCACCCATTATGTAGATGTGTAGAGAAATAGGTAAATGCTTGTGTAGTGGGCATGCAACTGTACTGCACTCGCTGAAAGTAGGTACGTCGTACATAAATACGTGTAACACTCTTGAAAGATTACCAGTAAGAGATATTGGCTCTCTTTACTGTGAGCTATGCTCATATAAAGAAACTGCCATTCGTTGTTGTATATTTGGAGTTAGATTGTACAGGGTACAAGTATCCTCATAATTGTAGATTATTGAAGACGGCCCTTGAGTAACAAGATAACTTGGTGGGTGTGAATCAGTGCCCATGCTCTATCACGATATGCTGTTCATGAATTATATATTTCTGTTGCCTGTTGAATTTACAGACAATTATCAAGTATGATTCGAATGTTTTTATCCACTGCTCCTTTTTCACTGATTTCTGTGGGATTTTCAAGTATCACAATTCTCCACACAACAGTCGATTACTTATGTGACTTCATTGCAACCAAACTTGAAGCAACAAAGCCACGACAGCTACACGCCTGTATAACATTTACATTCTAAGCTTGCTGACCAGAAGAACAAACATTTTTCATATTTTTCGCTACTTAAGACCCTATTCGAACAGCAGAAAACGTTCATCGTGGTATTTCTGAAAGCAACTACACTGAAAGACAAGATTGGTTGTGCTAAGTTCAAACTACCTTGCTTCATTAAATCAAATTAAAGTTAAACAAAACAGAATCCATTCCTCCGTTCAATATTATTCCCAAAATTCTTGTATCATTTCAACTCCTTTATTGATAGTTTCTACGAATAGGATTTGCTAACTTCAGCAGAACAAGTCAATCTGAGTTTGGCTTTAGAGGTGAGAAAGAATTCGTCATCAGTTTTTGCCTAAGTCACTGTGTCACTATTAGTCATGCATGACGTCACTCATTTTACGTTCACACTCTTAAAAAACTTTTACAAAAATAAATGTAACTAAGAAACCTACCCATGCATGCACGCAGCTGTTGGCACACTGACGCCCAAAGGGTGTTGTTGGCTCGACATAACAACTGAGGTCCGAACTGCATACAGTCTGCTCCCACTGCTCTAATTACTGGAACTTTTTGGTAGAACTTTGTATGTTCAGCTAAATCTTAGAATTTGGAAACAATTTGCTTTTGTTCACTGACAGCATTTAATGGTTAAAGTATCAACTGCAGGCTCATCGATGCACTGCACTAATCAAGATGATGGACTAACTGAAATCGAATTCTTTATCTGATCAAATTTTCCATCAACAGTTTTTTGTTGATTTTGTACAATGCTGAAATACGATGGTTGTCAAAAGGCAACTGTGTTGTTTGTTTAGTTGAACTGATTTATACAATCATGATATATTCGCCAATTTTCATTATCTCCTTGAGCTATTGCAAGGGAAGTAACAAAAGGAATGCTCGTTGAATGTACAGCATCCATCAATGCCTTCATTCCTAAATGGTGCAACACAGGATGAATATTCCCAGGCGTCAACTCAATCAATTTCAACGATTTGATAGCTTAAAAGATGAATTGTACAGTCGTTCCAAAATCTTAGTGCATTACATTGTTTGATTCAGCAAACCGATTGAAGTCCACATCGTCGATTGCGAAGACAATGTGCAAAATTAATGAATAGGGTTACAAAATGGCAATGATGCGACTATTCGGTATCGGTTTCACGACCAAAAAAGACCGTTGTAAAGCGAAGGTTGTTCACTTTTGAACATACACTATACAAGGTGAATGGTTGAAAACTTTGCATGTGGAATTGGGCGGTGCTCTAAGGCATCGTTGATGAAAGATAAACTCCGAATTTCTGGTTTCTTCAGTTTTCAAGTTGGCCCAGCTAGCTTACTGGTTATGTTTATATGTATCTCACCTTATGTCTGCAAAAAAAAATTCTATTTCTAAATAAGTTTTTAGTCGGGTTCCAATTTGCAATGTACGATTATATTAAATTAGTTTGTGTACAGCAGCATTCATGTTTGTTTATTTTAATTTGGACCATATACAATGATCACTGCCCTACTAAAAGGCAAGGGAAGTAACACGCATTGATCATCCTCTTTTAAAATGTTTTAATTGATCACCCAAACACGGCATGCTGCCGAAGGGCGTCTTTCACCAGACGGTTTCAATTGAATGACTAAGTAAACCTGTTGTTGTTGTTGTTGTTGTTGTTGTGAATGTTTCTTCTGTTTGTATTCATTGCACACCGAGTATCAGATGGAAACTATGGGCAGCTAAATCTGTTCTGACTCAATAGGCAAACAAATTGGGGGATCAATACAGGATGAGGCTACACAACAGACAAAGCAGATGGTTGTATGTAAAAAGATATTTGCATGGACACTGTTTTTGAAGGATATTGGGCGTTGCCTTTTCAGTATTTCATAAGTCTTTGCACTCAAACGAATTTTTTTTCAGATTTTTTTCTCTCGGGGAAGCATATTGTTCTTTCTGAGTTGAAAGTACTTTCAATTAGTTAGAATTGATGTAATTAGCTTATAATTGATTGTTAGGTAGGTAATAGGTCTGTAATTTGGGGTTTTTTTATCTCACAGCCTCTGGTCAATAGGTAAGTGGTGTCACTGCTTAACCAAGCAGCTATTTCATGCAGAGAGTTGATAAATTCATGTAGGCAAATGAAATTAGGGAGTTTATCCATTCCTGGCAATTTCAATGTATGTACCATCCACAGAGTATCTGCAACATCTTCCATTGTTATTTCGCTCAATTCTTGTGAAACTTCTTTCATTTCATCTTCTCTCCTTATCTACTCTGCATTTTTGTGGAACGTTTTACCGTTGCTCCAAATTTTTCCAAGAATTTCTCTATATTTTCTATTTCTATTGAAGGTGGTTCTTTAATCTCCACTTGCCGTCTGCCAATCTCTCAGTGAAATTCCCTAACGTTCGTACTAAACACCAGGATTTGGCGGTAAAATTTGGTCCTTTTTCCTTAATCATCTTAACCTTTGACCCTTAAGTTGCATTTTCTGTTTAATTGTTTTTTCAACTGACGGTAAATCTTTTTCTGTTGTTAATTTCTATTTCCTTTTGACCTTTGTGCATTTCTTTATTTTAATGTTCATTGCTTTAGAGAGTTTTCCAACGATAGATAACTCTTCTCTTAGATGTCCTTTTCCTTTCTGGATCTTTTTTTTCCACTTTGGTTCTTTATTCCAATTTGTTTTTTGCTCCTTTATTTTATACTCGAATGTCATCTGTCACTGTAGACGCAGTAGCGTATATTATATTATTTAGATGAGTCATATTCGTGGTATTCATTCCCTCGAATAGGATATCGGGCGTTTTATTGTATATTTTCATTGTAAAAAGATTTCTGTTGTTTGGGGAAATTATAAGATGTGATTCTATTTCTCAGAGATTTCCTTAATTCCATCGGTGTGTTATATTATGCTGAGTTTATATTATCTATACAATCATTTAAAGATTTATCATCATTTTACTGTTCGTTAATAAATGTGGTACTTCTTTTCTGTGTCTTATGTCAACAATCTTTGCACCTATTCCTTCAGGAATTGGATAAGCACAGCAGTTTGTTTTGTTTTGTTTCTTTTTTGTTTTGGGTTTTTTTCTGTTCTTATCGTTTCATTTGTGTTTACTTCTGTCGATTTGATGTTGTTATTTTTATTATTTTTGTTATCATTATTATTATTACTATTATTATTATTACTATGTTGTTGTTGTTGTTGTTGTTGTTGTTGTTGTTATTGTTGCTGTTGTCTTTGATTTCAGTTGATGTAAGTCACCAGCCGGATCTCAACCAGGAATCCAAACCAGGCAAGGGTAATGAGGGTCCGGGCTTTAGTGAGACAAGGAAAGAGGGGTAGGGTTTTTACATGTACAGACAATCCAACACTTTTCCAAACATACTTCCATCATTAAGTGATGTATGTCAAGGGCAGTACATACATTTGAATAGGCAAGAATTCTCTATAATGTGTGCAGTGGAGGTAAGAGCAATTTCCTGCTGTATTTCGTATATGCAGGCCTTCCCAGATTTGCTGTCGACAAGTTCACTGGGCCCTTTTTGACTAATGCAAGGGCTCCAACAGCAGTCGCTACTATTTTGGTCCTGAATTGCCACATTCAACAGGTTTTCATTTCAAGTTTTTATATTATGAGGATTTCTCGAAACCCTTGACAGCAATGTTTTCATCTACTGGAACAGACTTTAATCTTTCATTATCATATCTGACCTATTCGTGTTTATAATTCTATCAGTACGTATAAAGGAGCCCCATGATATGGCCACATCTTTTGCTTCTGCAACTTATCTGGATCGGTGGTCGCACCAGTTTTCAGCATGTAGGGTGTTACAAACTCTTAAATACGATTATGATATCATAGCAGTTGTTTTTTTATGATGTCACACCCTTATAGACATCAAACCTATTCCTTCTTTTCTTTTTTTCAGTTGTTTAACGTAACTAGGACTGATCGACAAAGTTCTTAGCATGTTGGCCATCATCATCATCATTATTATTATTATTATTATTATTATTATTATTATTATTATTATTATTATTATTATTATTATTATTATTATTATTATTATTATTATTGCAGGTGATGGTAGATATTGCTCATTCATTCGCAATATATTGTTCAGTCGAATGGATCTTATTCTAAGCTTACGGTATAAAGCCTTATCTGTTCATCTGTTATAATCAACTAACAACGGCCCTCGATCCAACAGCTACTTCAAACAGCTTTTCCTTTAATAACGATAGGCTGCAATGATTTTGTGCAACCTGGCAATCGATAATAACTCATCGATCACTTATGGCTTGATATGATATTCGAAGATGATCTTCAGCTCGGTTAGTTGGCAATGGGGGAAATTAGGCAGTGAACAAATTTTATTGTAACGCATCAGTGATTTTACAACATGAAAGCTCTTCTGTATAGTTCGGCCGGGGACTCTCCGTCTATCTATTTATGGAATTAATACGGACGAAACTCTTGGCAATATACTTTCCTTTATCGTCAAACTGAAGCCTATTTTCAATACAATTTTCTACGGTTAAATTCTGACAGATCCAAAATGAAGAAATTAATTCCCTGCCATTAATGCTTCATCATATTCAGTTTGCGTTATCCTTCATCTTTAGATGTATCCACACCTCTCAGAAGACACTTTTTGATTGGTCAGTCCCGGTTACGTTCAACAACTGAAAAAGGAAGGAAGGAAGAGTTGTAATGTCAACAAAGGTGTGATATCATTAAGAAAACCATAGCTATGATGTCATACTACAATGAAAGATTTCGGCACTTTTGTATTGTAAAAAGCCAAAAATGGCTACTAACGATTTTTATTGAAAATAATACCCTCGGAATAATCCCACATCGAAATACTTTATAAGTACAAGAATCAAATGACTCAAAGAAAGACTAGTACATATTCTTCCCCCTCCATCCCCTCTACTCTTACTACCACCACAGATTTTTGACGCATCATTGAACCCGTGGTTCTTGTTTTCTCACAAGAGAAAGGATTTTATTATTTATCCACTTGGCAAGGCAATACGATAATTTCGTATGATGTCTCCAAGGTAGTGGTACTATGGTATAAAATATTTCAATTATCAATATTTTACGCGCTGATATCGGATATCTGTAAATATTTATCGGTTAATATCTACTCTAATGATGAACGGTGTGATTTTCTTGGTTAGTGGGTAGTAACACTGGACTCTTCCACTGGGGGGTGTTCTTAACGATTTCCCTAAAAAATACTCCCTGCCTACTGTTTTAAACTATGAACTATTGCCAATGAACGATTTTAGTACATATTTTTTCCTAGAAAAAAAAAACATTTCAATGCAAATATGTATAATTTTCCACTGGAATCAACGAGAAGCAAATGTGGAAAAAGCTGAAAAAGCAGATCAGGACTGACGTCGTATAGCAATCATCAGTAAACTAATCTTGCAGGCCGTTGTTAGTGGGTTTGATCACCATCGAATCTCCCAATGTAAATGATCTGATATCAATTAATGCTGAATTACTATAATTATCTGTTGAACAGTGTGATATCCTTAGTTTGCTGTCAGCAACACTTGATTAAAATATATCGGGTATTAAGTAGTATTAGATAGTATGATGTCACTCGATGTGAACCTATATTAACTGAATCAGCCTTCAACGCAGAAATTTGAGAATTATAATTGCAAGGAAATTCTACTAGCAATGATCACAAAAATGGAAAGAGAAAGGCTATCTCTTTTCAAGTACTGTACGTCAAGAGGCTGGAGAATAATTGAAATTGTTGTGGTCCAAACAAATTGATAGCGAAATAAAGTTTGAACCATTTACTAAGCCGAGCCTGGCTCATCCAAGAAGACGGCCACAATACAATACATTTCCGATGCATTAACTGAGCACAAATGTTGAAGATGATTATCGAAGGCATCAGTTTAAAGTTTGCTTACATTGGAACTCACAGTCTATGCGTAGACTAGTTGCATTTGAAGGACAAGAATTCATCATCTTTGTTTTGCACTGAATGATAGAAGCACAAGTCTATTCATTCTAGTTGACTCTGCTATTCAGATATTGTCAATTCAAAGTCATTGACTTCAACCGATGGCAGAAAATAAACTGTGTATGCATTTCAGTAAGTTCTGACTGGACGAAGAATTAGTGCCATCAGCGACAATTGTTGCAAAGGCATTCTTTATGCAATACAAGTTCCTTTCAGACAGATATAGAAAGCAGTTGCCTATTCCTTATTCCAAAACTATTTCTTTTCTAATAATTACTTTTAACTTACAGAATGAAAACGTTATTCTCCGCAAGATTTTGCTCTCAGTTGAAGATCTAACAAATCTTAAAGAGGCTCCTAAACAGGAAGATCTTATCAAGACATTATGTCATCAATGTGCCGATCTTATTTGAGAAAAAACATCGTGCACACCGTGACTGAGTGGGGGAAGTAACAAAATTTTATTTACATTTATGATTCTTCTGTCGATTAATTGAATATCTTGTCTATGAAGTGCACCGTTTTTTAGCGATGTCTACATTTGTTACGTTTGAGTTTTTATGAACAGAGAAAATGAAAGTAAAACTTCAAAAGCAGTGGTCGACAGTGACGAGTTGCCAAGCAACGGAAGAATAAACAAAAGATGTTTTCCTGAAAAAAGTAAAAGTATTCAAATTCCACAGAGACGTACGTAAAGTATCATTAAAGTGATTTTTCTTTCTGTAACATATAATGTCATTCTTCTCTGATATTTTTCAAGTCAGTCAAACGATTCTTGAATTTCCAGAAGTATTAAAACTACAGTTAGGCCTGAACAACACTTAGCTGGAATTTGGTTGCTTCTATAACAAAGTGCATTATATGACGAGACACAAACTTTTCTTTTAAGCATCGACATAGATACAATTTTCACTCTGCGTATGCTCAGTTGCAATGAATATTGATTTGGGGAGAAATATTCAAAGAAAAACAATAACAAAGTAATTCAATTAATTCATTTGTGCTTGTGTGTTTTGTCATATGACGAGAAATTATACTCAGCAATCTTCATCAATTTTTTATGTAATTAATAAGGAAGCACATTAATAATGTTACGTATTGTCTCGTCATTTCTTCTTCATTATATTATGACTTCTATTTGTAAATGCAAATCCTACTTCCTTGCTGAAGACTTCAGAGAACAATAGCTAGCTTTCTTGGATCTATATTTTCATGAAAGCTATTTTGATCATCTTTGAAAGATGCACTTTATTTTATACAATACTAGTTGTTATATAAATCCTATCTTCTCTCTGATTTTACTTGTTAAATAGAGATTCAAAGGCAGACATTCATACCAATACAAATTCATTGTTAACGAGAACCTTCTCTTCACGAGAACCTTCTCTTTCCACATTGATTAGAAAATTGAAGAGAAAATACTGTAGAATTTAGCTGGTGTTTTAAATTAATTACTCTATAAGTTTTTATATGTTGAATAAACAGTCGAGGAAATAAAGACTATTCAAGTAACTGGAGCCCAATTATAGAGAATTAGGATTCAGATTTTCTTATATTAGCAGGATGCAAATATCAATATCTCTAACAAAAAGTAATCAATATTAAAAGGTCAGATAGTAAATTCTAGCACAGCCCTTTTTCAAAGTAGGAATTTCAACTCAAGGCTAGTTGAAAATTAACCTTACCTTGATTTGACCTTTAGAGTTCACCAGGGGTCAGTGTCACCTGTTTTGTCCTGGCGTAAAGTGACTTTTGTACACAAATTTGCTGCCTTTAGGGTGCGGCCGTCTCCGTGAGATTTTAAAATAACAAAAGCTTGAGATACAGCCTTTCATACATGCAAGATTTGCTGAATATTGACAGAAAATCCCAGGCCCTAAAATGATTACATAAAAATACACATTCGTTTCAATAACGTCCTCGGACATCAGTGAACTTAATTGACCGTTACATCAACCGGGTACAGTTTCTGTCCACAATAATCTTCTGTCTCGTATTTCTTGATTTACGATGACAGGCTCAAATTATTCTACCATGATAGTTTAGAATAATTCTCGTTACATGACTTTTCTCATCAGGATAGCATCAAGATTCTTTCAATTTTTCGTTTGAAATGTAAAAGCTATGGTTGGGAAATCAATGGAAATCACTGAGCTGAAAATGAAAATGAATCTTAACCCTGGATTTCACCAAGAAAATCACTGGAAAATGATCTGTAAAGAATACTGAAAGTCTAAAATCCTACTTCCGTGCACGAACCTTGATTATATTTGACAAACAAAATGATTTTTGTCTTTGTTTATTCCAATTCTCAGATCATTACTCTATGAGTGTTAAGTAAACAGCATAGATTGAAAATAAAGAATAAGCCTCCGGTGAGATTTTAGCATCTTTTAACAGTAACAGCACTCTCACGGTAAAGCTGGTTCCAATGATGATGAGTGCTGGTTCAAACCTTGCTGGTTACTTATTCGTTATTCCTAAACCATACTTAGCTGACAAACGTAGGATGATGACTTGACGATTGCAGTAAATGTCAATATCAGACCCAACAAAGACAAGAATATTGGCTTGAAAGGACACAAACTGACGGAAAATTATTACAGTTTTTCTCTTTTTCTTTTCGTATTGTTTGCATTGATCTTCCATAGGATCCTTGTTTGTTTTTGTTTGGTATTGTTTTTATTGAATAGGGATTTTTTTGCTTCGATTTTTGTTTTGTATTTCTGTATTCTTGTTTTATAAAATGTACCGGCGAAAATGTTTGTGTGCCAAAAGTGCCAAAGGTGCCAGTAGCGCTCTTAACCCTTTTCACTCTCAGGAATCATAGTTGGCAGAAAGGAAAAGTGGGGAATGTTCTCTGATTGGTGGTGGAACCACCCAGCCCTGACGTTCCATCCGACATCTGACTTCCCAGCAATTGGCAGAGAGAGGATGCGCAGGCCGGGAACGTTCCTAAACACTGCACACACATCCTGACGTCCATTAAGCTTTGGCAGTGAATGCATCTGTCTTCAACCGTACCCTTTCATTCGCAATGCCCCGTTCCAGTTCGTTACGCTGATAACAACAACGTCGCCATTTTGCATTCTTGTCATCCTGATTCGTCTTTGTTAAATGAACCGGTAAAGATTCCTGACATTTCCACATTGCTTCCTTGCCTCATGAAATCTGATTTGAGTCTGATTCTTATAGAACGGTACGTAAGTGGGAAAAGGCGGGATTTGGTAGAGGCTGTCAGTCAATGGATACGCACGCGTGTTTGGCAAAGAATATTTAGGCAAGTGATATGAATTCTGAGTATGTAATTGTATTTATGTGAGAGAAACAGTATGCTCAGATGGCATGTATATGTGTGAATAAAAACATGAGTTATCATGTGTACACATGTGTGAGAAAGAGAGAGATTTTACGATGACGATAATAGATGTCAGTATGTTTTGGTGTGTGTTTTAATGTGTATGTAAGATTGTGAGCGTACAGGTTGAGCTTCAAATGACAGTCATCATCATCATCATCATCATCAGTCAGGGAGAGTAAAGGAATTAAAACAAGTGACAATACCTGACGACAAAAAGGTCGGAATGTTTTAGGTATCTGTGTGAATCTTAGAGTTTATATATATGCGTATATTCGTGTAAGCATATGTGACAGTTAACGTAAGACTGTATGTTTTAATAACAGCAATATAGTGCTGTTAAATTTATGTTCATGCATCTATATCCATATATCTGTGTGTGTGTGTGTGTGTGTGTGTGTGTGCGCGCGCGCACATTCATGCACGTGTATATGCGCGTATTCCTTTCACTCTATGTGGAAAGTTTCTGCTTATCTGTGATTCGGTCCGTAGAGTGGCAAATGTGCAAATATAATTATAGGGACCTAGGAGTAAGTGCACTTGAATATGAGCATGGAGAGTTACTCATCCCTTACATGAGAGTAGATATGTACGATAAGTCATGAAAGGTAATTGCAATTATATGTTATGCGTAATACTACTTGCTACAGGATGCCCATAGAACACTCGCCCTGGATGTCACTTTTCCTTCTTGATGCTTGAAAACATTGCTGCTGGACTTATTCATAGTGCACACTGGATGTCAAACTTTAATCCACTTAAATCGACAGCAGACTGAATTCTAGCATCCAGTAGGTAAGTACTTTTATACAGGGTGCTTCAAAAAATGCTATGGAATTAAATTTATGAGAGAAACAGAGCCGGTATGATATCTTCAAACAGGTCTCCATCTATTCTCTGTCCCAGTCAGCACGTTATGGGAATCTTTCCTAGATGTTCTACACGGCCCTTAAGTACATTTCTTTAGGTTTTGTTGCAACGTTACATCTGTATTTCTTTCTAGGGGAATTTGTTGAAATGTTGACACTATTTTCTTTCCTTTGTGGTTGGTTGAAATGGCAACAACATTGTCTCTTGAACAAAGGAGAAAGTTTGCTGCACAGAAAGAGATCTTTCAATCACATACTATGGTTGTTGCTATGGCAATCAACTGCAAGTAAAAGGAAATAATGTAACAATTTTTTAGCAGATCAAATGACAGTGGGTTGGTCGTGTTGCAATAATGTCTGATAACCACTGGACATCACGACTCTCCAGAGATCAAATGAAAAATAAGATTGTGTGATGAACTAGACAAGTTAAGGAAGTATTGGCCACGCAATGCCCATTATAGAGGTCTGACAAATCTTGCAGAAGGTATTTTTCAATTACAGAGGCTAAAAAAATGATGATGATGATGATGATGATGGAAGAGAGGAAGAGGGTAAATCATGTCTTCATCGTGAATTGAATAAATAAGTAAATGTACGAACGAACTTGATGTCTATGGTCTTTAAATATATATACTTACGTCTCTCTCTCTCTCTATATATATATATATATGTGTGTGTATATAGGGGGTGTATATAATTATATGTGTGTGTGTGTGTGTGCGTATATATATATATATATATATATATATATATATATATATATATATATATATATATATATATACTAGCAGGGATACCCGGGGGAAAGTAACCTATAACCATGAAGGGGAAATGTGGTAATAGTATTATGTGTTTATAGTATGGGAGTGGATATAGAGGAGGCAACGTGTGCACATGTGTTGGTGAATCATGTGTGCAAACGGGTGGGTAGTCGTGTGTAAGTGTGATATCTGGGGAAAAATATGTGTGCGTCTACAGTGTTTAAATGTTTGAATGTGTGATTGGGTCTGTTAGTAATCCATGTGTGTGAGTGTGAGTGCGTGGTAACTTGGGTTGTTGGTTTTCAAAATGCGCCGTTGATACATTTTGGTTTTGCTCGAAGCTTCGTCTAATGGATGTTGTGAGTTTCTGGAATTGCTATTAGTGAAACCATTCTGTCTGGATATAATTTCTGCTATGTATTTAGGTATGCTAAAGAAACCAGGGGCTGTTTTACTGTGTTGTTTGTATGAATCAAAGACTCTTCGATGTATTGGCCTGTTGCTCTGTCAAACACGTGTTTCAACATATTGGCTGGTTTTAGATCAAAGGTGTGGTCCGTTTTGTGGCATTTTTGTGGTCGACCCTTATCGGTGTACACCAGTGCTCGTACTTCCTGTTCTCAAGGTTTCTCTGATAAATACTTTTGGGCAGTCTATTCTTGGTAATTTGTACATACATGCCTCGCTGCTGTGCTGTCTAGTGGTTTCATATTTATGTTTTCAATGTTTTCGTCACGATCTGTAGAACTAAGTGTGTAAGGTGTTTCCCGATCTCTCTTGTTGCTGAGCCTGTTGACAGGATGAGGCAGCCAGCTATGTTATTGCTGTTTTCAGTTCTAGTGTGGTGTTTTTGGTGTGATGGATTCTTTTTGCGTTGTGTACGAATGAGTAGGAGTATAGGAGGTCAAAAATATATGCTTTCTATATCCCTCTTCCTCTTCTACGAATTAAAGGCTTTATATTCCGTGGGCTTTCAAGTTGAAAAAAACCAAGATTATGCCTGATTTGAGGGTGCAAATAGAAGTTAAGGTGGTCGTTTTTGTTGATTGATTTGTTGTGTGTTGTCTGTTCTGTGATGCCAATAAATGAGAGGGTGATGTTGAATTCTATCTTGTGTGTGAAATCTATTGTGGATTCTTTGTTGAGCTTCTTTAATCTATATTGATATCACTTGGATAAATTAGGAGGGTATCTTATGCATCCTATATATGTAGCTTTTTTAGGTAGGGTGTATCTCAAAGGCGTCGATTCCAGAAATTCCAGGAACAAGCATGCCAGCAACCCACCGAGCGGTGAACCCATCGGTAGGCCGGAATTTTGTTTGTAGAACTCATTATTGAATTCGAAATATCATTGATCTGTTCAGACTGTGGATATCTTAATGACTGTGTTTATAGGTAGAGGTGTAGTTTCTTTGTGAATGTGCTGGTATTAAGAGCTTTTTTGTATTTTCGTTTCATTTTTGTGGTTTTTCATGTGAACAGCATGGTGAATAATTGGATGGGATTTATCCTACATAATAGTAATTTAGAAGATAATAGTGGAGACTAAATATTGGGAATTAATCTTTCATCGACCTGACATGTTTCGGAGATTTAAAACTCGTCCGTTATCAAAACACAAGTCGAAAATACGGGACTGGCGCTGGAATGAAAGGAAGGATTACTAACACAACTAGTCACATAGTGAAACTACACTTTAGACGCGCGCACTCACATTTTTACTCAGTAACACACTAATAAACACGCCTACCTTCCCGTACGCAAATACAATTCACCGACACATACACACACGCAACCTCCTTTTCATCCGCTCCCGCACTAAAGATATACACACACAAAACACATGATTCACACAAACACGCACACACACACATTGATTCTACCACATTCCAATATCGAATGAATAGTATTTCTTTCTACGTCCCTCTTGACGGTCATCACGGGACAGTCGTTTGCTTTTATAGATTACGTCGGCAGCCATACCCTACCCAAATTCCTCTTACTTCCCTCTCCAACCAAGTATTTTCCTTCGTTTTCTTAAATCACGTGTCCATAACGGATGGATCTAAAACCTTCAAAATAGGACGATTATGCTGCTGCAATTCTGTTTTTTTGTTTCTTTGTTTATTTTGTTTTGTTTTTTAATTTGAACGTTTGTGTACTTTATCTAAGTTGAAAACTTTATATATAAGGGAGAGGTGTGGTCCAGTGCTGCCTCACTGACCCCATTAGGTAGGCGAGAGAGAGAACGAGATCCTTACCCATGGAATTTGCATCCAACTTTTTCGAAAAATGAGATTGAATCGTGCTGGAAATTTTTTTTGCCGGTGCTCCGAACATCCATTCTTAACTTACAAGAACAGTTTGGATGAGTATCAAGAGCCGGTGGAGCTCTTAAGACACTGACCCGCAGTGGACAATCTATCAGACCCCCTGCCACAACGTCATGGGCCAGCGTGGAAGGACATGGCCCATCACTCCCCATGGTTTGAACACCAAAATTACAATAGATATGTACATAAATATATCTACAAATTATTAAGAAATGGATATGTTATCCGACAGAATTATGAATTGCGTTATATCAATTTGAAACTCTATTTGAAATAATTTCCAGGTATTACAACGTAGATTGTATCATTCAGCCTAGAAAAATGTACATAAAATAAGCACGTGAAAGAAAATTGGTGGCTGTGTTGATAGAGCCTACAACTAATAAGCTGGCTGCTTCAACGTAGCGTTGCTCTTACCATTTTGCTAAACAATCACCGGTGATAAGAAGGCCGTAGTAACTGCTCTCACTTCGAATTCTCATTTTGTTTATTCATTGTCTACCAAAAATTTGTTTCTTTCAATATGGACAATTATATTATAAAGAAATGGATATGCAATTCAATGCACATATATATGTATCAAGAAATGAATATATATGACCGGCAAAATGATTACAAATTGTGTTATATCATATATAAACCCATTTGAAATGTTCTCCCATCATTACATGGTTAATGTATCACTCACCCTAGATAACACAGATAGAATAAACAACTGAAAGAAATTGGACTGCTGCAGGAATTGAACCTGCCACCAATTGGGTAGCCGCTCCAATGTAGCGAGACCGAGGATAAACAAGATTGTTGTGAAAACAGTTATTTGGGCCTTTGCATTACCAGTGACTGTTAAGCTCAATGGAAAGAGCATCGCTACTATAATTGAATATATATCAAGATTCCACCTGAGGATCGAAGAATGTGAAGCAAATTTGACATGGAAACCATTTTTATAATAATTATATATATATATATATATATATATATATATATATATATATATATATAGTGTCATCCACAGACAGCTGTTTCGATGTATCACATCTCTTCAGTGTGATTTTATTCCATCCAGTACCGCGAGGCAGAATTGAAACCCTCACAGCGGCCGATATCCTACCTCTGGACTACGGAACTGGATAGTGAGGCTGAATTTATTATTCATTTACGCAGAAACTCCTTATTCACCAGGGTGCTCCATTCCTATGGAAGAGCATTGCATAAGCTTACAATGGATGAGTTACCTCACTTAAAGAGTGCTCGACCCTGAATAGAACTCAAAATCCGTCCGTCTGTTTCATTTTGTTGGTCACAATCTTGCATATAGGAAGCAGAAACTTTTCAAAGTGGTATACTTATCCATGGGGGATGATATGGGACGTAGGAGATTTTAAGATTTTACAGGGATATTCGATTCACGAAGAAACTACAAATTTAGACCCCGACTTTCCATCCCGGAAGTTTTTACTGCAAGGGCTTCATTTCAATTGATTCACTTCCGGCCCAGATTTAAGGGGACTGACACTGTACTGCCATTCCGAGACAGCAAACAGATGCTCTAGATTTCTATCCACGAAAGTTGATGATAATCTTCAAGTTATTTCGATTCATTTTTATCGGAAAAGAATTGTAGATGATTTTAAACCAGAAAATCTTGAATAAAAAAAGATGATTTTTTTAAATGAATAATTAGTTTATTTTTAGAAGCAGAGAGTGAATTTAGGATTTCAGGTTTTGAATCATTTTCATACTTTTCTTACGTTTCTTTTTAAATACTCAATTTCATTGCTTTCATTTTTTTCCTTAATACATATTTTCAGGTTCGACATAAGAGAGAATTATCTGCTTAAAAATAATCTGCTGCCAGTCTACCACGGAACAACCAACCTTTTATTTATTGAACTTACGTCTGTAGGTGGGAGAAATTGATCTTTTCATAGAAGCAGTGGGTGTTTATTTATTTTTTCTTTTGTATCGATTTATATAAATATTTTCGTACATTTCTTTTTCTCTATTTGATTTCAACACTTTCGTTTCTGCAGATTTTTTGCAATCATTTTCTTACACTGTTGCCGAACAGCATTTTCCCTAATATTTACATGTTTTAGTCAGTTATATGTTTCTTTTTCCAGAGTTTGAAATAGCAGAAATTTGTTCTATATAGCGTCCAGCAGAATAAAGCAAAATATTGTTCACACGTGAGCACTGAAATTGACATCGGAAACTTTTATAGCCTAACAGGCAATTTTATGTATCGAAATTGACTAGGAAAGAACATAAAGAATAAGAAAAATGTGCGTGTTTTTTTGTTTTTTTACAGATTCCAGAATTTTAAGATAAAATGAAATTTCATATTGAACAGACAATAAAGGTTGCGAAGGATTCTATCACTTTTTATGTGCGGATTGTTTGTGTGTTCCAGCGTTCCTGGCCATACTGCTTTGTCTACATATTTGAAAATCAGCAACGGGACTCCACTACACCCTTTCATTTTTAAACAAAAAATTCTTTTGACCTCCACGGGGCCATATTTTGACGGGTTTATTCATACCATCTAGATTCTCCAGAAAAGGTACACTTGTACAATTTTATGTTTTGTGTTATCATGATCATACTATCTGCAATAACAACAGTAAAGGAGATAGTGGACGGTTGCAACACATTCTGCATTCCTCTGTTACTCAGAGATAATTCGGACAACACCAACCAAGTTTTTATTTACCAGACTTACATCTGTCTTCTAATGACTAATACTATTAAAAAAATATTACCTGTGATATATTGTTTACAACATTCATTTGAATGGAAGAACTCTGGTGTTTCAACTGAACCCAACCCAGGGGAAACTTGCAGCACTAATCTGGGACGGTTTCAACATTTTTTAAATACATAACTCAACAATTAACTTTTGCTCTTTGTGTCATCATACTCTGAAATTATGTATTGTTTTATGTAATATTATAGTATTATGTATACATTTACAATAATATTATTATCAAACAGTTTTCAAGGTTTGTTTATGCATAGAACTTAGGCCTACCTTGGGTCAATGTGCAGATGTTGCAAATGCTATTAAATCTCTCCATATTTCAGTACTAAATAGGATGAATGAAACAAATTAGAATACAATAAACTATTATCAAACATGAATCTTTTATACTAAACTACTATTTCAGTGAATATGAACTGCGATTTGGTATTTCCTGAAAGACGCACACGCATCCCAAAATGATACATCTAAAGAAGTTTTCAAAACTTGTTGCAAACATCCCCAGTCCTATCAGCCATGACCAAACACTGTGAGCAATCTAAACACTCTTGGAATTCAACAAAACAATCATTCGTACTAAGTTAGTTTCCATTTATTTAACGGTCAAATCAGCACGACAAAATACGACCCATGAAAAAAAATGACTTTCTCCCTCCCAAAACACGTTCTTTCTTCAATAAATGCAGCAGCAAATATTGAAAATGTCTCCTTTCATTCTGGTAAGGGGGTGATCTAGGTATACATGTGTAATATAAGTGTTATCACTCTGGCGTGTTTCTGATCAGACGGATGAGACTTGCTGATTGTATTTATTTAAAGAACATAACAAACCGGGTAACGCCGGATATTTCTGCTAGTATATATGAATATAAAGACGAGGGAACGGTAGAGTTTTTATACTTGGAAAATTCAGAGACACATTGGTACACAGATTGTTGAATAGTTTGTGTGTTTGTGCCCACACACATGCAAACATCTTGTGCGTATATCTTGTCGCTAACCTTACAAAGAAGATTTGAATTATTGAATGGATGTATGTGCGTGTGTCTGCGAGTGTGAGAGAGATGGGGAGAGGGGGGAGAGGGGGTGATTGCGTCCGTGCGTGTGCAGCAGAGTATACTAGCGAGGGGGAATTCTCGCTGTACACACGTGCCTTGACTACATAACCAACTTTCCAACTGAAGTAGTTTCAAAGATTGTTCACACAGCCGCAGTTTTGTCTCAACAGAAATAACAGTGAGCCTTGTTCCCTAACAAACACGACTTTATTTTCTGTTTTCTTTTCTCTATCTTTTCTCTATCTTCACGATCAAATGAAGAAAAGGCTGTCTTTTTTATTTTCAACTCTGTCCTAAAAGGTTGGTTCTTTACAGAAGAAACTTAATTTTTTTTTTATCCATCGTATTTTCGTTTTTCCTTCTTTTGATTTCATCTCTTGCTTCCTTTCCATCTTCCCATTTTTTTCATCTTTTATTTCTCTCAATCGTCGTAAATAGAAACATATTCGTCTCTCAGCTTAAGCCAAGACTTTCATTTGTATTCTGTTTCGTCGTTTTTACATAAGATCTAAAGTCTTGGCACTAGTAGCCTTAAAATAAGAACAAACAAGGTTTGAATAGGAGACAAGTCGATCATTTTGGATTACTGCCCAACTTTTGATCAATATAGATTCATCTATGCAACGATCATTATAAATAAATATAAATAAGTATATCGCTAGGTGGATGGGGGCTGTCACTATATAAATATTAATATAAACAGGTTTCGGTAGTCATTCAATAGAAACCACCAAATGACCAACGACTTTTCGTAGCATGCTGTGTTCGGGGTGATCAATTAAAAATCAGAAAAAATGGGGAATCATTGTTACTTTTCTCACTTTCGGTTAGGCAGTGATCACAAAAAAGTCAACATTCTCAAAAAAAAGTGTAACCAATTTAGCACATATGTACAATTTAAATTGAATACGCCCCTACCCACGCACACACTCACACACTAAAATCTATGGGGAGATTTTGAAAATGTAGAATATAAACGTTTTTTCTAGACATAATAAGGAGTAATCTTTGTGATTTTCGACCCCTTGCTCAACTGGTGGGGCCTGTACACGTGACACATACCTATAGATAGCCAGTCAGACAGAACCACTTTAAACTGAAGAAATCTAAGTTAATGAGTGGACAGTTCTGGTTGGCAGTTGATGGTTCTTTATATATATATATATATATATATATATATATATATATATATATATATATATAATCTTGGTTGGCAGTTGATATACATATATATATATATATATATATATATATATATATATATTTAAAGAAACCATCAGCTGCCACCCAAAACTGTTCACTCATAAAACTTATAATATATGCCCTAACACACACACACACATACACGCACACACACGCACACACTCACAGATATATATATATATATATATATATATATATATATATATATATATATATATGCAAAGCTCTTCCATAGGAATGGAGCACTTTGGTGGATGAGGGATTTCTGTGTAAATAAATATATCGCTTAAATTCAGCCTTACTGACTGTCCAGTTCCGTAGTTCCTCTGGTAGGATATCAGCCTGCAGGTCTGATGTGAAGGTTTCAATTCTGCCTCGCGGTACGGGATGGGTAATGTAAAGTCTATAGCCACACTGGAGAGATATAATACATCGAAATAGCTGCCTGTGGATGACACAATAATTTAACGTAAGTGATATAAATCCAAAGTTAACACCTTGAAATCCAATGAATTTATGCAATGATGATCTTAATTTATCAAATGTTAATTTATTGAATACTATAAATACTTGCAATCAAATCTGAATATTATAGTATTCATCACATAATATAGCATCTAACGTATCTATAATCATTTCCTAGTGCTATATATTTCATCTTTTAAGAGCGTAAATTACTATGAAAATTATTACAACTTATTACAATGGATACAAACTCATTTGCATCAAAACTAATCAAAATACTCGAGATCAAAATCTGGACTTCATTCATGCCTTATAATCCCAACTCTGCAATCCTGAATGTCAGCTCATACAAACATTTACTATCCCTCTCATTAGAATGAACATATCTTTTGCTATTTGGAGTATCGAAATTCCTTTGACCTGAAACGAGTTTCAGTGTATTCCAAGAGAGCGTCTCTGCCCAGAGAAAAGATCAGAGAGTCAATTTAGTGGTCAGTTATTTCTTTGATTTCATAGACTAGAACAAAATAATGAAAGACACCCCCCCCAAAAAAAAACATATCGTCTGCTGCTCAGTTTGATTCGTAATACTATCAAACTTGGATGCTATCCCTTGAAGCGAGGTTCAATTTTGAAATGTACCCTATCATTCGCCAAGTTAAATATTATTTAAAGAAATACGGATTATTTGGAACATTTCAAGGATTACTAATTGTGTTCTATTTATTATAGACCTATAATGCTGATCTACACCCAACATTCGTGTCCGCTGAATGAGAACGCTGAGATGTCTCATTTGTATCAAAATAGAACGTTTATTCTAATTCATTCTAATTTTTTTTAAGGTTCTTTTTCAAATATTTTATATTCTGATGACACTATTTTTAGTAAGTTTTTTTCAGTGATAATCATTTTTCCACTCGGGGAGAAGGAGTTTTTATTTACAAAGTAATCCTGCTGATCTGGATCATCTCTTTCCGTCCATCGGCTTCAAAGTATTGTCGTTAGTTTGATTGACTTCACCGACAAATCATTCTTCCAAAATATGGAATTTATTTTGGAGGTAGATTTATGATGTTACTATACTGTTCAGCTTGACCATTTCTTTCAGTTTAAAATAAGAAACCTCAGCAGTGGAGTTTATCAGTAATTTCTCTTTGCCTCATTGAGAAATCATTTCCCAAAACAGAATTTGGGATGGAGTGTCTATTTACGACGTTACTATGTCAAACTGGGTCCTCAATTTCTGTCCTACTTACGAAACTATATCTTTGATGCATTTAAGTTACTTTCGCTTACTTCCTAAAAAATACTTTTACAAAAAAACTCGAAATTTAGGATTTGAAGATATCCCTAAAATGTGCCAACTTGAAGAATGCAAAAACGACTGATTTGCAACTGAAAAATGATATTGTAAGATTCTCCGTTTGCGCTTACACCGATTACTGGCCCAATGGGTCATTGGATTGTCTAATGAAAGTTGAGCGTAACGTAATGCATATAACAAGATCAATAACCGACGCTCATCACTTCCATCAAGGAATAGAAATATTTATCATTTAATACATTTCAATAGGAATTTTTCTGTCTACTGGAGTTACGATCAAAATCAGTTAAAATCAAAATTCTCTCTGAAAAAGATAGAATGTCACATCAACACATTCACAAAGTAAATGGGTTAAAGAGAAGAAAGTAGAGTTTATTTTCGAGCAAATATTGTTGCTAATTCTTTCACCGAACTGATGAACATAAGACGACAAATGCAATGATAAAGATTTTCTGTTTCTACAACATTTTAGAGTTGGACGTTGCAAACTTTAGCTCAAAGCCAAAGTACTTAATGAGGATCAAACTCTCTCGCAATGGCTCCAAAATATTGCCTCATTTTGATCAAAGTATTCACAGATGATGTGCCTGTGTGTATGTGGACTTGATTTATTCAATATTTTCTTTCTTTCTTTCCCTACCACTATATATATATATATATATATATATATATATATATATATCATTGTGTCAACTGGCACAGCCAATGAATACTCTCCAGTAATGATAAGTGTTATTTCAATCACGTAAATAAGTTTGGCTCCATCTACGCTATGTAGTTACGTTGAAGCTGTCAGTTTGTGGTTTCGAGTCCAATAAAATCAAGTATACAACACACACAATTTACGAACGACTGAAATCCACGACTTCTTGAGTGATGGCGAACATGATATGCTTATCCTTGCGTCCAAGAAAATATCCTCTGGTATCTCTGTCAGATCATGTGACAGGAAGTGATTAGATCTAAACCTCAATAAAAGATTCATCGGAGTCTTTCAAAGATGAATGGGGAAAAGTAGATATTGGGTGTTTTATCTTGGCAATAATTCTAAAATAAAAAAATGAGAATATAATTCCTTTCAATTTTTCTTCAGAACCTTTTTTCTTTGATTGTCATAAATTGTTCGTATGTTGTTTTTCAACTTAGAAGCTTTCTATTCCTCATTCCAAACAAATCGATTTCATCTAAAGGCGTATGTGGAGTATTGGCGTTTCCGATGTTTGTTTGTTTTTTGTTTTGTTTTGTTTTTTTTTTTTGGTCTTCTTTCCTTATTGGTCGGTTTATCCAGAGTTTTTTATGTTTTCGTTTTTCCTACTGTTTCCTCTTTTGTTTATTTTATTTATTTTGATAATAAATCGTTTTTTCTTTATGCCTGATCATCTCTTATTCAATCCAATCTTCCTTAACTTTCAGTTCTATTTTTCACTTGATTCTGCCTTGATTGTTGACTATTTAAATACACTTGATTAAAGTCTCAGTTCTTTCCGTGTTTTCTTGTCATCAATCTTCCTTGGGGATTAAAGCTTGTCTATTGAATTGAAGTGAAAAACTGAATAAAAGGAAAGAAGCTTGTTCTTACTTTCTCTTTCTTCGTTTTATTATGAGATTCCATTGACGAGAAAAAAAATCAAGATGATGACGAAAGAATCTCTTATTCAAGGACATGACCTTTGACAAACAAGACAGTCGGCAAAAAAATTGGAAACCGTTATGCTCGTATTATTTTCGGTCTTATGTCATACGTGTGCATGAAATTTTAGATCGTGTCAAATATCAATTCCCATGGTGTATTACTATGACTGTACACTCCTGTCTTTTTTGCCTTTAAATTGATATCGCTCAATGTAGACATGCCCTGGATATTCGTTACCAAAATATTTGAAAATATTTTGATATTGCTTTCAGTTTCGTGTCAATGTATCTGCTTGCTTATGTATATTCTCAAAGGTTTATACAAAAAACTGGAACTCACTGTGAGAGCAGGATCTGTTTATAAGAGAAACAAAAACTAAATGATTTCGAGAACAAATATGACACATGAAAAAACAAAAAACCTTTCAAGAAAACTTGAAGGGGGACAAGATATGTGTCTCATTTTTACTCGCGAAATATTTATTTAGTTTTGTGTGTGTTCATGTGTATTTTTAATTGTAGAAGGATTAATTGTGAGGATTCACACCTGCAAGATTCTTAAAGAAGAAAACTGTGAAGGTACTCTGTCCTTGGTATTCGGAACAATAATGTGGACGCGTAACGTTAAATTAATAGAATTTGAATAAGATACGAAGCGTTCTTCTAATTCTTCCGGAATTGAAAATTGTTGAATATATATATATTGGAGGTACTCATGGATCAGTGGTTAAAATTCAAGAGAATATAAGTGTTATGTGTGGGCGAGCACCAAAAGTCCAGGCATCTTGGCACTGGACCATGAATAATTACCACTGATTGCGTCCAGGGGTCAAGTGCTCTCGACCTTGGATCAACCCAAACTTAAGATACCAAACCATCCACCTGCACACTTCTATATGCACACACACCTGTTTACTCACATATATGCATATGCTGTAGATATATGTATTTCACTCATACATACGCAAACATACGTATAGACTAACACTTATTTAGATATTCTAAAAAGACCTATATACATATGATTTAAATCTATGTTTACTCACATGTATTTCACCACCACATACGCATACACACTCGCTTAAATATGTATTTTACGTACACGTACGCAAGCACCATCATTTTTTAGCTCGAGAAGATATCAGACTAAATAGATTCTTAAATACAGAGAAAGTCATTTATTATAATCATGGATGATTTTTATCAAATGGTTATGGTTATCAAAATCGGTCAAAAACTTTATTTGAAATGAAGTGAGAAATTTACATTAATTTCATGTAAAAAAATTATAATGTAAAGTTATCTATAACAGTGAATTTAATCACAGTCATAATCATAATGAATGAATTTGTAGCAATCAATCCAAATTTATAACAATGGATGTAAATTGTTCCAATTTTATATCCTTTATTTAATGCTATCAGTCGGTTATTGTTATCTGAAACACATTTTGCCAGTGTGATCACAATAAGCAACCACATGTGTATTATTTTTTATCTTTGCCTCACAAACATTCTCTGTGAAAGAATTGTTTCCTCGTTTCAAAGATTACGACTTTTGACAAGAAATCATCTTAGATGTAAATTCATCAACTTTAATCTAATGATATTTTCGAGCTTTTTGCAGAATTAAGTCAAATTGAGATAAAGCTGTCCAGAAGGCCAGCCTTAGAATCCAAAATCGAATAAGCAGATGGATAACGTTATACCATAAACGTACTTTTCTACATTACCAAAACCGATTGCATCGTCACTTCTTTCACAGGCTATTACCGTTTGAAATGACCGCTCGGTGTTGTTAATCGATATAAAAAGTAATAACAGATTAGGATATTTCAACTTTAGTTTGCCAGTTTGAAAAAATAGCCAGATATTTTGATATGAAGCCAATTTTGACATTTTTGTCTGCGACTACGTCAAGATTGAATCTAAACAGACAGAGAAAAAATACTCAAAATTGGTAAATCGATCTTTTCACCAAACATTTCTTCAAACCTAAAGCGTAAACATTTATTCATCTTTTTTAACGTTGTTTCTTTACTTTCTATATCATTTTTTAGCAAAGTGAGTTGTCAGTTTAAGCAAGGCTTGAAATGTGCACATCAATCTAATGTGACCATATTGTTTGTAGATATGTTAGTGATAATAATAATAATAATAATAATAATAATAATAATAATAATAATAATAATAATAATAATGGTAGGCAGCCATTGCTTAGTGGTAAGGATTTTTAGCATTCCTCCGTGTACTCTCTAATTTTCTACTTACTGTTATTCAGCTGAAAGTGTCTGTACCGATTTTGATGTCAATTAAATTATCTCTACACGTGCACTCATTCACACTCACTGATTTATGTATAACTGAAGAATGAAACGAGAAAAATAGTCTTTAAACAAGACATTCAAATTGTCGGCAATACGTACGCAACGTTTAGGTGCGGTGTAGCGTAACGGTTACCGGCAAGGAAAATGTAATTAGCTCCTCAGACTGAGATCGGTTGAAGCTGCTTATCTTCACATTCTATTAATGCCTTTAGAAAGGGCATGAATCTTTTCCTTTTGCTTTTTCCCATCCAGATATCTTGACAAAAAGTGGAAGGACGGTTGGACAAACCACCCTTCTATAATTACCTCGCCTACCCCAGCAGCAATAGAAAAAAGTAGCTATACCCATAACCAACCTTGACAGGGCCAAAAGAAAAAATGGTGGCTATTTTGCATTTATTTTTGTTCGTTACTATTATGGTTATTGCTGTTATTTTTGTAATTAATATGATTAGGCACCATCAACAAAACTGTAGACATATTTTTCTTCAGTTTTCAAGTTTTTCTGACTGCCTGGATATGGAAGTATGTATCACACGTTCATACTACATCGAGAAAACTGATAATTGAAACATTTACTCCTCAGTATGTCTATAACAAAAACGATTGTTTCGTAATTTCTCTCCAAAATGGGTTTTTAGTGTAAGTTCACGTACAATTGGTTCCTTAATTGCGTCCAGCAATGTTTATGTTTGTTTCTGTTTTTTTGAAAAGTTCTAAACTTCCTGTGATAACCACTGGAAAAAAAGGGTGAGAGAAGTAACATTCATTTATCGACCCTTTTCCAATTTTCTGAATTGTTCACCCCGAAACGGCATGCTACCAAAAGATGATGGTCACGTGACTTTTTTTATGCTGACTAACCTGACTTTTCCAAATATTTTTCAATGATGAATCCAATCACCATCCTTACTTTTTTTTTCTCCATAAATTACCTGTACAAAATGACTGCCGATCTGCTGGGAAATCTGATACTTTATCAAGTCTTCAGCCATTTTGAGTCTTAGAGTTTTCCCAAATTATTTCCTATCCAAAATCTTTCTTTGTCTTCTCCTAAGAGATTTTTGTAATCGTTTCTTTTGTTTCAGTAACCAAGGTGATGACTGAATTTATTATATTCTATCGTATCTGAAGATCCCAACTTTAATCCAAGCATTAATCTACATTTTTCTTGTTCTTGCATTACTGCTCCGACTCTACTCCTTCTGACCGAGAAAGATTAGGTTATGTTCTTTTGCTAGAATTACAGTATCTCTCTGCACGCTGAAATCCCAAACCGATTTGCTTTTCTTATCTTTCGAAACAATTTCAGATTTAGTTTGCACTGTTTTCTTATATATAATTTCATCTCAAAGACAGATGGGCCCGAGAGTAGCATACTTTTGATAGTGATAAGCATTAAATATAAGATGGTATATAAAATAGTTTGACTTATTTCGTACAAAATATGAAAGGAACAAGAAGCCTCGTATTCGTATAGATTAGAAACAAGAAAGAAAGTAGATCAGATGAAGCAATTTCAATTCTATTGAGATTGCTTCAATGTTGTTAAAACCCAATGGATGCTCCTCTCTCATAAGTTCCTTCGTAAAGAAAGATACAACACTATTCCCCTTCACTCTGGTAATTAATTAGATATCGTATTTCTTAAAACGGCTATTTTTTTCTTTTTACCTTCAGCTTGATTTATTTGTTGCTTTTTATTGCAACTCTTTGCTTAGGCCGATTCCTATACGGCAGTGGAGGATGAGTTTAAGAGTGTCATTCAGACTTTTGCCCTCTGGCTGAGTCATGGTGGCTCACTTTGTAGAACAGGCAGGTGTAAACCGTGCTTCTTCCATAAAGGGTGTGGATTCAGGTCCCAGACTTGGTCTGTATTTTCTGATCGACGCTATTTATTCATTGCTAAAGGGAAATCTGCATGAACAAAAGTTGCAATAAAAAGCAACTGGTGAACTAAGAAGCGGGTAAAAAGTAGTCATAGAAATGAAAATGATAATACATTATACTCCATTTAATGAAAATGAATAAAAAAAACATATGCACTGTTCATCACTCTTTTTCCTTATCTTTTTCTTCTTTACCCCCTTTCCCTTTCTCTCTCTCTCCCTCTTCTTCTTCTTCTTCTTCTTCTTCTTCTTCTTCTTCTTCTTCTTCTTCTTCTTCTTCTTCTTCTTCTTCTTCTTTGTCAGCAGAATCGCAGCACTTTTTCATCTATAGATCTCCAGAATGCAATGTTTTATATGAAATATCTTTGCCCCTGTCCAATCACTATAAATAATTCCTTGCAATTGTTGATAGCCTTTCTTGTAGTTTTCCAGACATTGTTTGGTGATTTGTGCAAATACAATTATAATTAAAATGATTATATATTTCACTTTAATTCTTTCTATACTTTATCAGCAACCGTTCGTCGTTACCATTGATGTTTAATTTATTTGAGAATTATATAGTAACAGAGTTTATCTCTGACAATATGATAGTGAGAAATGTTCAAACAATATTCTCTTGCAATTGATATCCAAAGATATGAAAGAGAGAAAAACTGAACAAGAGACATTTTGGATAAGCTAAATTATGCTGTTATCTTCTATCTTGTTCCAGGCATCATTAGATAGATAGATAGATAGATAGATATCTTATTTTGCTCCATGTAAGATGCATTTTTCTGATCTTCAAAATCCCCTGCTATCTGCATTGGAATAGTGTTTTAGAATCTCTCCTGGGTGGTCCCGTTGTTGAAAATTTCCGTCAATTGCCCATAGGCAAGTACGTCTGATATGTCGCAAAATATGGTATGTTTGCGTGTGTTTGTGCAGTTTCTTTCTCTCTCTCTCTCTCTCTCTCTCTCTCTCTCTCTCTCTCTCTCTCTCTCTCTCTCTCTCTCTCTCTCTCTCTCTCTCTCACACACACACACACACACACACACAAACACACACGCACACACACACACAAATAAAGGGTGCTTACAAAAATAGGAGACGGTTTCAAAAAAAGCAAAATCAGCTGTGATATTGACTCACACGATAAACAATTTTGTAGAATGGCCCATTCTTTTTTCCAAAAGGACACTGTAACAGGAGATTCTTATCTCGATATGCTACAGAACAAGTTGACGCTTCAACTATACGAAGACAGTGACAACTTCATTTTTCAATTGGATGGGTCGCCGCCCCACTGGCATAGCCAAATTCATGGTTAGCACGTGGAAAATCTTCCGCAGCTCTGAATTGGCCGCATGACAGCCGCCCATATGTCACATGCATTGGTCAACACTAAGTCCAGATGTAATAGCTTCCAAACTTTTCTTACAAAGACAAGGTATTTGTTCCTCCCATTCCCCGTGGTGATTTGAAACAACGTATCATAACAACTGCCGCTACTGTAGATGAAGATATGTGAACGTGCGTTTGGCAAGAAATTCACTACAGCCTTGATGTATACCATGTGATTAGAGGTAACCACATGGAGCAAGCGTGTTGCAGCAATAAACCTCGACCGTTTCTCCAGAAAACTGTGCATCGTGAGTGTCAATATTTTGAATACTTTTGTTTTAATACATTTTTGAAATCGTTTATTCCTTTTATAAACACCATACACACACACACATATATATATATATATATATATATATATATATATATATATATATATATATATATATATTGTTGCATATAATATAGCGAGTGGAAAAATTAAAGGATTAATGAATATATATATATATATATATATATATATATGTATATGGGGTGTAGACTTGATGTAAGTAGCCTCAAAAGAAGACGCAAAGCCCAACTGAGGAGGGGACAATTATTGATGTTTTCCTCGCTTCGATTGTGGAATGTCACTTATAAAGCTCTTGCTCTGCACTGACTCACTCTTACATACACGTCTTCACGTGAACACACGGAGATGCAGGCAGGCAGGCACACGCTCTCACACGCATAACTACTGTAGTGTTTTAGTTATAGCTTTTTATCTACATAGCATTGTCAATCACAAAATACCTCAATTCTTCAGAGGAATTTTACTGGTCACTATATTGTCATGACAACGGGAATTGGGTCACCAGAATCCAAAAGATGTCTACTCTTGAGGCTGTGGATGAGCAAAATCGATTCTGTTATAACCATGTCCTCTCTAATTGGGTTCAGTTAAACGGTGACAGACCATGGCAAAAAGAAAACTTCTGGCTGCTGTAATGATGAAAGGTATCACACTCAAAAGTTGAATAATTCTAGCGTGAATGAAAAGAAGTAAATTAAATTTTCCAGCGTGCCATAGGTCAAGGTTTCAATAACCAACGACAACAATATCTGTACATGTGTGCATATGTGTACACGTTTGTGTGTACGCATAGATTTTGAACATAATTACAGGTCTTTATGCATGTTCACAAATCTAATCAGTGCCGAAATATTCTATTAGAAAAATGAAACTTCGTGACACTCTTTTTAAATATCGATATACATTCAATTTACACCCCCCACACACACATGTGTGTGTGCGCGCGCGCGCACGTAAACTGATGAGTATGTGCGTATGAATGAATGCATGCAAAATTTCATCCAAAGTATATTTTTATTAAAACGAATGAAAATGGCCCATTACTCATGCGCATTTTTAAATATGAAAATGTTTCCTACCGAAAGCTTACCATCCTAGTGTGCTCCTTCGCTTGTTTTCTTATTATTATTTTTGGATATTCCATACAAATCTGCTGTCCTAGGTAGATGTAATTGTCTACTTTTTCCTGGTCTTCGTTCTCAATTTGGATTTTTCTTGACCTCAACATGTTTGATGTACATGACATGTTCATGTGAAGACAAATTCGTTCAGTTCGTCTAGCTTTACTTTGAGATGTCGTCAGCAAAGCTAAGGTTACTTTGATATTTGCCTTCTATTCTGATTACTTTACTTCCCAGTCTAGCTTTCTTGAGATTATCTCGAGGTTTTGGTGAGCTGGTTTCACATTTTCTTACTCCCTTTTTGAGCTGAAAGACTCTGCCTTATACGGGATCTACGCCTAGCTGTATGATGACATCGATGACTTAGGGATTTCCACCGAGTTGAAAGTTGATAAATGCAACAGTGAGTGGTATTTTATATTCTGTTGCTTTCTCTTTTAGTTGATTTACTGAATGAAGATGGTCAATGGTTGAGTAGCTTTTTCTGAAGCCAGCCTGTTCTCGTGGTTGGTTTTTATCTAGCGTTTTTGTGATCACTTTGGTAAAAAAGTTTGTAGATGCAGCTAGGTAGGCTTATTGACCTGTAGTTGTTTGGATCTTTTCCCTTATGTAATATCATCATGGTTGCAGTGTTCCGATTTCCTGGAATATCACTCTTTCCTTCGGAAAAAGTTGAATAATCTATTCCCAATGTCATACCGAAATGTTCTACAAGACATGATCTCCTACTGTTCACAAGGACGATGTCAATCATTTTTCTTGATGTCTTTGTGCGGCAGTTTCATTTCATATGCTGCTGCCTTTTTCAAATTCAATTGATTCAGACAGGAATGCAGATGGGAAAATGAAAGAACAATCATAAGTGAGATAAAATTATTGCGTCATTTACCTTTTGACGAATGGGATACCATATATCCTGGCCTTTTAGATACATCAATGCAAGAGACAAATAACCATTATGAGAAATGTACACAATACAACAAAGATGTACAGATCTTACTCATATGTAGATGCTGCATTGGGTACCGGGATTATTCAAACGCTTCTTGTCACCAATATGGAATATTTGTATGATATGATATCATGGATTTTACAAGTAAGTGAGTGTTTTGACGAGATAGAGTTACAAGTGACTTATTCAAGCATATATAACCTTAGATTTCCACCGAATTTTCATTGACCAATTGCGTCAAAGAATTCACAAACAAATGCAAATTTCGATTATATAGTCACAACTAATGAAAAAACTTCATATCATGAATTAGATCCAGGAAATAATGTGGAAGAAAACGACTCAAAAATCATTTATATCTTATTGTCAATGCATTTTATACAGTGCTGAAGTTAATAGATTATATAAATCGAACATATACAGTAAAAAACTTCAGATCAAAATTCAACAAATAAATATCAGGCTACGAACCTAGTGACCCACATTGGTTTATATATATATATATATATATATATATATATATATATATATATATATATATATATATATATGTGTGTGTGTGTGTGTGTGTGTGCATATATGAATTAGATAAATAAATTGTGTTATGTCTTTTAGAAACTTATTTGAAATGATTTCCCGTCATTGCACACTTAATATATCATTCAGTTTAGACAGCATAATTAGATTTAACGACAAAGAAAATATGGTTGCTGCAGGAATTGAACCTGTCACCGATAGGGTAGCTGCTTCAACGTACCTGTCGTAGTAAACATTTGAAGAGATGAAAAAGACTGAAAATAAACGAGATAAGAATCTTGGTTGAAAGCAGTTATTTGGCCTTTGCATTATCGGTGGGCTGTTCAGCGAAATGGTAAGTGCATCACTACGTTTAAGTGGCTACCCTATTGGTGGCTGGTTCGATTCCTGCAGTAGCCCTTTTTTTCAAATTGTTCATTCTATGTCAAAATTTAATTATATATCAACCGTGTAACGATGGGAGATCATTCGAAATAAGTTTCTATAAAATATAACGCAATTTATGATCTATTCTGTCGGACCAAATATGTCCGTTTTATTTTATTAATATATATAGATAGATATATATAGATATACATATATATATATGTATATACAGATATACATATATATATATGTATATACAGATATATATATATATATATATATATATATATATAGATATAGATATAGATAGATAGGGAGAGAGAGAAAGAGAGAAAGAGAGAGAGTGAGTGTGTGTGTGTGTGTGTGTGTGTGTGTGTGTTCAGTACCATGGACGATTTTTCTTAATTACCGCATCATGTTTGCATATAAGGGAACATAAAGCTGGTTTGAATGTGTCTATTTATTGTCCAAATGATTTACATCAAATACTTTCAACGATATTTTCGATCATTATCAAGACCTCAAAACTTGAGTTTGTTCGTGATTTTTGCCATTTTTAAAACATCTAAATTCGGCATTGCAGCGTACAACCTTCTTTATTTTGAATAACTAATCAAATGCTCGCAAAATCTGTGATACATTCCGTGTTTGTTTTAGCAGAATTTCTTCTGTTTGTCCTCAGAAAATAACGGCTTTTATCATAGATTCTGAAAGTTTGTTATTGACTTATAAGGATACAGGATTTAAATCTTCATTAGGATGGGGTTTCCGTGGATAACGAATTTTGCTCTGTCAGTTAAATAATCAACGACTTGGACCTTAGAGATTTCTGTGTAGAGAAATTTTGCGTGCCTGTGGAAATCGCTGATTAGGAAGTTTCACTTTCGAATTTACATCGACAAATGCGCACGTATTTTTCTTCCAGTGATCCATCAATGCAACTCTCTCAACTGCCGTGACTTCTTTAATCAAGAACCCTGATCTGCAAGTCTTTACTTCATTATCACCAGAATGGATGTTATATCTACTCACTGAATTACTAGCTGCCATCTGAGAAAGAAAGAAGTAACTTGACTGGCTACCGATGCAGATGCTACCGGCTCCTCTGATTGGACTGGATGATTGCAGATTTACTGCCCCTGTCTTCTCAGCATCGTTACAGCCTGCCATCTGGCACATAACTATTTGCCAAACTCATAAAAACAAACAAGAGGTTCGGCTTTTGCCCATTTTTTTCTTATCAATTAGGATTTAGGCCTCTTTCTCGGCGTTCCAGAGCAACCTCAAAGTGGAAGCTGCTCGCAGGTTACCATAAATGAAAGAAAAGGAAAAAAGAGTAAAATAATTGTTACAGACAAGATGTGAAATCAAGTAGCGCAGTAGGCAATTTATCCCCAGACGTTATTTCCCTAAAGAGAGTTGCTTTAGATAAACTGATTTCGTGTTTTTTTAGTCGGGGAACCAGTCGGTTTTGCCTAAGACTTTCTTCTGCTACGATGTTGTGGACGTGGATCTGACTCGACTTGGATTCAGATTGAATGATTGAATGATTGCATATCAACTTCCAAAAGGTTTTGGTATTTCCAATTTGTGGAAAATTGGTCTGAGAAAAGAAATACTCACCTTATAAACATGAAACTATACACACACACACATAGATAGATAGATAGATAAATAAATAAATAGATAGATAGATAATTCCGAAGCCCAAAGATAAAAAAAAGTATTTACTTTACACAACAAACATCTATTTTCTACTTAATTTTCTCCTTGTCTCCTGTGGTGAGTACTAATCACATATATCAAACATTATGACATTATACAGTAAAATCTTTAGATAAAATTCATTTAAAAATCACATGTCAGGCTACTAATTTAATGATCACCTTATATATGCTATATCATAAAATGAACTCCCGTTCTTACACAGAGAATATGTCACTTGGCCTACATAAAGTAAATAGAATGAACAATGTAAGAAAAACGGAGCTGCTGAAGGAATCGATCCTGAGACCGATAAGGTAGCTGCTTCAGCGGAACGTCGCTCTTACCATTGAGCTAAACAGTAAGACAGAAAGGCAATGACCCAAAATAACTGCTTTATCCCCCAACCTTCTAGTTTTGTTCATTCACTGTCTCTGTATTGTTGCTCCTCTGCACAAACAACTATATCTTTCAGAAATGAATATATAATCCAACATAATTTCCATTGGACTGTTAAGCTCAATGGGGCGCTTTCTCTTTAATTGTTCATTCTATTCATACTGTCTAGACCAAGTGATACATTCATTGTGTTACAATAGGAGATCATTTCAAATAGAGTGGCAGATAATACAACACATTCATAAATATTTTGTCGGATTATATATCCATTTTCAATGTGTGAGTGTATATATATATATATATATATATATATATATATATATATATATATATATATATATATATATATATATATATGTATAAATTCAAGAATATTTTTCAACTGATCTTGTAATTTATTTCATTGGGCAGATATTTATAAATCAGACAGGAAGAGGGGAGGAAAGATCAGCAACTTTTCCAAGACAGGAAAGAATATGCCTAAATCTCTCCCAGTTTCTCCTGTTGCCCTACTCTCCATTGAAACAGTTAAACAATTACAATAACCATTTACTGACAGGAAATAAGAAAATACCTTGTACAATATCGTACTTGAAATAGTTTTGCCTTCTGCTAAATGTGTGCTTATACAGATTTTACAATACTTTCTTTAACCTGCTAACGATACCCAGGCGACATACTTAATAGATGAAGATATTTCAATTTTGGGACGAGTAGAAACGCAGAAAGACAAATCCGGGAAAAAGGAAATTAAATATGCAACATTCGTTTCCTATACACCTGATGACACGCAATTTTCATCTTAGTCTTACGTACTGTCCCCTTGGATAAGTGTAATGGTTAGCACCTCTGCCCTAGACGCAAAAAGTTCTCGGTTCGATTTCCGATATGAGTGAAAAGTGTAGAAAACTCCCCTTTAGGACATATTTCCCTTAGCAGTATACTCTAAGCTGTATGATTAGGGTGAAAGTATCCCTACTGTAGACTTGTATCCTACCATGCTGATGTGAAGTCCTGGTCTTGTCCAGATTTGCTAGGATCATTCGACTGATACCTGGGAAACTACAATCGGACTTCATCACCGGCCTCCATATTCCATTGGGAGACAAGACACTTTACCTACTTATCTTTACCAAACATACAACCATTCCTCAACCTTCACAAATGTTATCTGTACCCGCCTTTTAGACCTATCCTTCCTTATTTCAATATCACGCTTTTTTAAATACTCTCGTTAAGGAAAACAAAAGGAGTTTTTTTTTAATAATATTCAAAAAATTAAGATTTAGTTATTGTTGAAGGACTCTGATCTGATGATCTTATTGTATAGAATTATATTTCCTCGAATATATATGAAAACTGGGGGTTTTATGTATGGGTTGGCAGTATGGAGACAAGAGCCAATGTAGTAGATAATCTAAACGGATTAATTGTAATAAGCAAAATGTAAATTGTATGAAAGTTTCAACTAAAATGATACTGTTTTATATGTTTGATAGGACATTGATTAACAAGATGAACTGTGAGGTTAGGATGAAGAAAAAGTCTTACCAGAAAGTAAAAAATGTTAAGAGTATAACTTGATTGATTAGGGATAAATTTCATCATAGTTTATACAGAAAAATAATCGTATAACATATTTCTAGCCTAGAAAATAATCATATGAATGTTTATATGAACACTTTTTCGAATATTAATTGCTGTAAAAGAATCAAACAAAATTTGTCAAGAAATAAGCCAGAAAAATTAGATTACAAATAGAGTTTTATTAAAAGAAGAAATGAAATTCATTATGATAAAAGAGAATTAGTTAGAAAGAAGAAAAAAGTTAAAGATGAAGAAAGGGGAATAATTAGTCTCATGCAGAAGCTGTTGAAGAAAGATATTCCGGGCTCTTTCCTGTAACTGATAGAAAGAATAAAAGATGTGGAAATAATTTTCTAATTTCACATAAAATATTCAGTAAGATCTTAAACCTGAAACAACATATTCAAGTCAAATAAGCTAAAATAAGATCAACAATTTCGCGTGGCAAAAGGAAATGGTGAGTTCAATTTTTAGCATTCTAAAACAAATCTTGAACCATTTTGGTAATTCTTTGAAAGAGGGTCAGATGTTTGGGTTTAGGGTTTATAGATAGGTTTGGGTTTGGGGTTTGTAGATAGATCTGAGGTTAGGGTTCTTGGGTCGGCCTGGGGTTAGGCTTAGTAAATAAATCTGTGGTTAGTAAATAGATCTAGGGTGAGTAGGTAGATTTGGGGCCAATGTTTCCGATTTCCATATTATTTATCGGTGTTGTTTAGTTACCTAGAAATTAAAACTACCAGTTTCAATATTGTATTGCATCAGTTAGCCATTCAAAAAAGACCAAAATTATATACCTGATTGAATGATAACATGAAGGATTTAATCTGTTTCTGTTGGTATTTGCAGCAACAACCCTAAATTCTAACCCAAACATTTTGTTCTAACTTTTGTAGTGCAATTTTTTCAAAGAGTTTTCTGATTCAAATTTTTCATAAATAATTGGAGAGTTATCTTCCATACTTTTATTCATGGAAGTTTATGGCAATGCTGAACTGCCCCCACCCAGTTTACGTTTCAAATTGGGAAGCGCCTTGATTTGATTTTAGAGAATCTATTCCATTATTCTTCGGAAGATCTTTTTTACATGATTTCATATTTGGACGACACTGCTTTTTGTAAGTTTTTCTACGTGTAAATTATTTTAATAAAACATAAAATTTGGATCAGGGAGAGGGGTTTCTATTTATGATACAACCAGAGTACTTAATGCTTTACTAGATTGATTAGCCATTTTTCCGGGAAAAAATACAAAACTTGATGTGGTAACGTCTTTTTTTCACTTTTAGATGTCAAAATTTCAAAATATTGGAGGAATTTTCTTTCACCTTTGAGGATGATAATGGAGAAGAATTTTAGTGTATACTTTCAGGTTTCAAAATCGAGGGGAAATATTTTTGACTTTAAGATGTCAAAATCATTTCTTTTTCACTTCTATAGATTCAAATCTAAGGTAGACTTTTTACACTTTTAGGGGTCAGTATCGAGAGGAAATATTTTTCTCCCGTTTCAAGGGTCAGAATCGATGTGGGAAATTTTTTTCAAATTCTGGGATCAAGATTCATGGTATTTTTTAGGTTTTAGGGTCAAAATCCAAATGAGACCTTTTCCACTCTTGAGGGGTCAAAATCTGGGAGGGATTTTTTCCACCTTTACTTGTTATAACCGTGAGAGAACTTTTATTTCATTGGGGTCAGAAAGTTGGCAGATTATTTTTCTTCACTTTTTGGAGCAATAAGGGGGTCAACATGGGAAACTTTTTTCTCATTTTAAGGGTCAGAATCGGGTTGGAGTAATAGTTTTTCACTTTCAGGGATCATTTTTGAGCAGGAATATTTTTCCACGTCTCCAAATGCAGGAAGGAATATTTTCTTCATTTTAGGAGTCAAAAACAAGGAGAACCTTTCTTACATTTATCTATTTCATAGGTGACTACATCAAAGAAACAGTGTTGTTATATTTGCAATAATCCCCCAGACTATGCCGGGTATGATTGCCAGTTAAAATGAAATAAAAGAATTGTGCAAATATCAGATCGACTGTTGCTATGACAATATAGGATATATAGAAAGACTACACAGACGCAGAGCTTTAAAAAAATTCCAAAATTTAGAAAAATGGTTATTCGTCTATCAGTTTGGGGGAAAGGGAAAGCGAAAAAAGGACGTATACTTTATATCCCTTACTCTCCTTATCTATCATCTTAGATTTGACTCTCAACAAGAACTCTAATTTAGGATAGTATTTTAGACAACTGATATTTTTCAGATCAAATTTCAATTCAACTTTTTATTTATTAAAAAGAAATACAACCAGTGTTTTGTTTGAAATAAATACATTTTTACTAAAAATATATTTGTATAATTTATAAATACATAATTAATCCCATCATAAAGAACGCATACGATATTATTTTTTTTTATTTTATCTGTATTTTTCTTGATTATATTTTATTATTTTTTGAGAACACATCTCATTCTTCTTAAATAACATTTTGTCTTAAGACTTTACGTCCGATCATCCTTCAAAAGTTGAAACATAAGATCAAACTTAAAATAAGAATACTTGAATTATCGTATTATTCGTATGGGAAAGCTTTTCCTTTGTTTTCTTCAGTCGAGGCGTCTGATCAAGCTGCCATGTAGTTGTTTATAGTGTGTTGTGTCAATGTTGTTGTCATCTTAATCAACAGGCTAATATATATATATATATATATATATATATATATATATATATATATATATATATATATATAGTTGCGTCTGAATCAATGTTCAGACTCTAGCGAAACCATAATTTTGAATACTGATTTTAAGAAAGACAGACGAAAAATACAGAAAAATTGAGAGGCCATTTTAGCCAATGTAATGCAGCTTGGAGATGTGGCTATAATTTGTACATCTGTGTCTGTACGTAAAAGAAAGAAGAAGTAACAATTGGGAGAACTCAGTTGTATGAGTGCATTCACATCTGTAGCATTTTCAAAAGATTCATTTTGACTCGCCATTGTTTTCTTTTGCCCGAACTACCTTTCTTTTGGTGCTGATTCTGTTTTTTACCATCCTACAATCTCTTAATGTCATCATTGATTATACTATTCAATGTTTAGCCTCACTTTGTTCTCGCCGACAATCTAAATGGGTCCCAAACAATCAAGAAATATATCAATGCACGCGAACTGAATTGCGTGGCAAGATATTCATCGATCAGTTATTTAGGTGGAAAAATCAATTGATGTCCCATTCAGGTCATTATTTTTCTTATCTAAATTTCTACTCTTGAAAATCCGTTCCGCCAAGATCCCTATGCCAACCATTATAGTTTCATTGGAATGATTTGTTACTCTAAGACTTTTTTTCCTTTCAATTAGCTGGACTCTTGTGCCACACCAACAAATATATTCATTTCCCATTCCAATGGTGAAAGTGTTCTCTCGTCTTGCATTTTCTTCTGACTGTCTATTTCTTACACCTGGTTACTAATACACCGGTTACTAATTGAACCAGATTTACTCTGATAAGATTTCATTGCTCAATTTTTTCAGATCCAAAACTTACCTTTCACAGGACTTGTTACAAAAAAATTAGATAACTATAATTTGTGTTGAGTCGGATATGAACTTTCTGAAAACTCAAAATTGAATACAATTATGTTCAAGAGACTTATCTAAGAATATCATCTCTTTGTTATTTTAAAATTGAATATTTTATTTGGACTACAATTTCTAGAAAATTGCAATTTATTATTTCTGACAAATCTACATGAATTCTTAAATAATCATAAACATGCAGCCAAAATATTGTATTTCTTTATTTTTCTTGCATGATTTTTAATGATTTGGATTTATAGCAACTGATATATTTCATATTTTGCTGGTAGATATTATCCGGCATTTATAATGGAGTCGTTCTGGCTGCAAAATTCATGTTCATAAAAGTCTTCAATGAACAAATATTTGTTTGCTGATAGTGGTATAAAGCCGCACTTGCTGAAAGCACGATGTTGAAAGAATAAATAATTATGCATAATGCAACAACCACTGTTTGCATGTTCCTCTCACAAGATGTGGCTGCTTTGCTTTGCAGCCTTTAGAACTTAAGATCTTACTTTATTCAATTATCTACGTCATGTTAGTCAGTTATCCACAATTTCTTTCACAAAACCCTTATGGCTGTTATTGAAAGATGTTAAAAGGGTTAGATCTTATAGTAGTACAAGGGAAATTTTCTTGGGGTATCATCATCATCATATATATATATATATATATATATATATATATATATATATATATATATATATATATATATATATATGTATATATATATATATATATATATATATATAAGAGATCGTGGATAGTTCGGCGCCGTCGTAGGTTGAATCACTTGCTTTAACTTTTGTTTCCATCACTTGGTGGTGCCACTCTTAGCTACATTTTGAGCTGGAAGAAATCGACCATTGTTCTGCTAAGTCTGAGTCATATGTGTAGTACGCACGGAAAGTTTTGCATGAAAAAACTTGTTTTAGTCCGGGTGCGTAACCTTTTTCACTTTGACAAACGAGTGCCTATTTAATGCTGTGTTGTATGGTTGATGATAGCGTCATGGTAATAAACAATGTATATATCCTATATTTTAAACAGC
>OY735215.1:15017767-15105267 GCA_963457665.1 Thysanoteuthis rhombus | reverse complement strand
AAATTAGCAAAATATAGCAGAGATCAGAGTATTGACTGCATAAGACTGATACAAATACATGGGAGTTCTCGAATGTAATACCATGAAATAGGAAGAAATGGGAGAGAAAATACCTTAGAAGAATAAGGAAAATATTAGAGATTAAACTAAAAGGAATGAACACATGGGTTGTATCGGTAGTAAGATACACAGGACCATTATTTGGGTGGACAAAGGAAGAACTCTAATCAATGGACCGGGGAGCAAGAAAGCTTTTGACTATGCACAAGGCCTTACATCCGAGAGATGACACAGATAGACTGTACGTAGAGAGGAAAGAAGGTGGCTGAGAAGAGAAGATTGTGTCGAAAGGGCCAAAACAGGACTAAAAGTATGTTCAAACAAATAGTGAAGACATTATAAAGAGCACCCGAAACAGGGCAACGAAGAACAAAAAAGTAGCAAACAAAGGAGCAGCACAGCAAACATGGAAAGAAAAATGGGAGCAGAAAAAACTATATGGAGAATTCAAAAGATAGATACAAAATGTCACAGTCGAGAGATCATGGACAGGGCTACTCAAAGGAAACCTGACGAGAGAAACAGAATCGCTTTTCATAGCAACCTAAAATAAATGCATCAGAACGAACTACATCAAAGCAAAAATTGACAGAACCTAATCAAATAGCAAATGTCACCTATGTAGAGAAAAGGATGCAACCTTAAACCACATATTCACATGTAGTCAAATGGCTAAAAAGGGGTATAGAAATAAATGTGATAGGGTAGCAACCATGATACAGTGGGAACTGAGTAAACGAATGGGCTTCAGCAATGCAGAAAAGTGGTACCAGCACAAACCAGAGACAGCCCCGGAGAATGGAAGCCATAAATTACTCTGGGACTTTGGCATCCGAACTGATCACCCCATCCAAGCGAGAAGACCGGACCAGGTAACCATGGGAAAGAAAAAGGAGAACCTATCAAATGATAGATCTGGTTGTGCCTGCAGAGCACAAAGCAAATAGGAAAGAGAGTGAAAAACTGGGAAAATACCAGGATCTGGCAAGAGAACATAAGAAGATGCGGAATATGAAATTGCTCAATAGTTGTTGCATTTGGAACTGAACCAAAGACATTCGAAGCCAGATTGGTGGAACTGGGGATAAGAAGGAGGATTGAGATTATATAAACTACAGCACTGCCGGGGACTGCACAAATACTGGGGAGAGTACAAGAAATATGAAATCTACAATCCCCAGCTATTAGCAAGGACCTTATAGCCAAAAAAGGCATTGTGGAGGCGGTACTAACCACAGCACTGCTGTGATAGGTGAAGAAGATATGAGAGGAGGACTGGACACCAAAGGAGACTTACTGTCACTCACCCTTCAGCGATGACCACCGTGCAATTGGTGTGAAACTGTAAGCCACAGAGGACGGCTAGAGACTCAATATGATAATAACAACAACAGTAATAATGACAATAATAACAATAATAATTACAACAATGACAATAATGATGATGATGATAATAATAAAAAATTGCTCAAAATGTGTGTTGAGCAAATATTCAAAATTAAAATAATCGTTTTGAAAAATTGAATGTTATGTCTTTGAACTTGGATCATCAAACAAGTAAAAAAAACATAACTAGTCTTCCCTCTTGATTGGCAATTTTCTCCTCAATTTTTATAACAATAAACTAATTATTCAGCAGACAAGTTGCATCAAGAATTTCGCAACCAATTCCCAGTGATAATAAAGTTTAACTTGAATGTTGCATAGTTGAACGAATTTCCTCTTGAACAGGTGAACATATTGGGGGGGGGGGGCTATTAGTTCCCGTTCTACTTTCATTTATTTTAGTAAATGAAGTATTATACATCATTATCATTAATCTTTGCTACTATTTACCATCATCTTCATTGTTGTTGCTTTCTATCACAACTAAACTCAGGCTGGTTTCGTACTCAGCAGTTAGTAAATAACTAAACTGTGGGGATTGGAATAAAAATAGATTCCCAGCTGTTCATTTATTTAAACTGTTCAGAGGGAAACCGGCCAGAGTTTAGTTGTGATTAAAAGCAATAACAATTTAGATGAAGGTAAATAGTGGTAAAAATAAAAATGACTTTTCCAGTAAAGTGCAATTCGATTAACAGGAAAATATCACTATATTCATTGATATATGTTTTCTTCAAATGATATAATCCTTTCTTCAGAAGAATATTTACGTTTTGTTGTATTGACAAATAAAACTAAAAGCTTTACTCAGCTCTTCCCGAAACTTCTTACATTTATAGAAAAATACTCAAGTGAAAACAACTGTTGCATTCAACAAATTATGCAAACATTTGTAAAACTTCTACCTTCTAATTTATTTGAAGAGCCGTAAATCGACATTAAACACTGAAAACGTGTTTTTCGATTTGTTTTGCCCGAAAGGGAGAAAAAACATAGATGTTTCATTATTTTAATTCCAGCAAAATCAAATATTGGAATTAAGATAAAATAACATGCTTGTGTCAGTTAAACTCTTCTCCCTTTCAAGTTGAAAAATATTGGAATACATCGAAATTAACGCTAACCTCAAACGTACTCTAAAGGGGCAGCTTTAATGTAAAATAGTTTAGATGATTTGTTTGATTATACGTCTGAACAGAAATTGAAATAAAACCATACATTTGCACCCATGTGTCTTCATAATCCGTATATTCGAGTTAAATCGACACAAAAATCTTCCTTATTTTATAATCCTTTTGATGATAAGCTTACTTGCCACCAGATTCCAGATTGATTTGGTTTATCACACGTCTGCAAACATAAAATGATCAAGATGAAGTATAAACTGATCTTATTAAATAATGCAAATTATTCATTGCTTAACAAAGCATCTAATTCTGTCGCTGTTCGATGATAGCAAAGCGCCTTCTCAAAATGTTACAAGTAACCTTTAAAAAATATATCTTGATAAGCAACGCTTGTTCTAACCGTTTCGTGCTGTTTAATTATTTGAGAAATCTTTTTGCATGGAGGAGAAACAAATTTGAAGGAAAATAAGCGAATACAAGAGTTCTCAAATATTGGATCTGTTCGATTCTTTGTTTACTATTGAGACATTAATTTGAGTCCAGTGGTAGACTTGTTTGTCGAATAGTACACTCAATAGATATTCTTAGTGGGCAAATAGTGATCTAATAATTAGCCAATAAACATACGGTAGCCTAAGGCTGTCTATGGATACAAGTATGAATATCTCAGTTAGGAGTTATTGTTTGTACAATACTGTTCGTCAACAAATATGCGTCAGTTACTTGTGTTTATTCGATGAGCAAGTTCGAATACGTCGAATAAAATTGATATTGCTATTTTTAATTGAAAAAGTGTTCGGAACAATTGAAAAGAAACAGAGTGAGATAGACAGGAAGACTAGAGGGCAAAAACAATATCCCTGAAGGGCGAATTGACAACATCGTGTAGGACAGGCTGGAAGGGTCGGCTGGAGGGTTCCGCTAGTTCATTCAGAATTAGCCTTAGGTAAACATACATGCTTACGCACACATGTACATACACACATATATATGTGTGTGTGTGTGTGTGTGTGTGTGTGTGTGTGCATCAGTGTGTGTTTGAGAGAGAGAGCACGTATATGTTTACGTTTGTGTGTATGTACCTACGGATCTTTATATGCTGATATCTACTTATATGTAACAGCAGCAGACATCATAAGTCCACAGCTGGACAAAACTCTTCCTCAACCCCTCCATGACAACTGCAATTGTGCCACCCTATGTGTGTAAGTCTGTTTGTATCTTTACATATTGTGGAAGTGTGTTACATATAGTCTCTGAACTGGCTCTACAATCATATATACACATGAAAAAACATACATATACGTATATATATACTTATTCATACATACATACATACATACATACATGTGTATATAATTGCATTTCATACACATACACACACACACATACTTATATATATATATATATATATATATATATATATGAAATGCAAATATGCACATATAGTCCCTCATGTCGCTCATTTTCTTTATTTCTCTATATGGTCCGCTCTTCCGCTTGTTACTCGTACGAAATATATTTCCAAATAAATTGTCTCTACGTTTATCATATTCTGTCGGACATAAACTGTCCAATCTGATGGTATGCATACTGTTGGCAGGCAAAATGCAAACACATATATATGCAATTTTTTATGCCTACGACGGCAGAGTATATATATATATATATATATATATATATATATATATATATATATATATATATATATATATATATATATAATGTGTACTATAGAGAGTGAGACAGACTCGGGAGTGAGGTGTTTAGAGGTAAGGTTTATTAATCCTTATATGTAAATTGTTCAGACATGTTTCGGGATTCTTCCCATCATCAGTAGTATGAGCTGTGTGAGTGTGAGTTAAAATTTCCCATGTGGAACCAGAGTCCACTATCAGGAGCTATGCATTGTGGGTAAATTGTGTTGTCTGGGCTGCTGGAGGCCTCCTGCTGAGTGGGAGAATGTCCAGTTAGGTATCAGGTCTTTGGTTAAGCAGTAGCAGTTGGTCTTCGGGAGTGATGTGGAGTTAGATTTTTTGGTATGTTAGGGATAGTCTAAATGGAGGGGTGGAGAGGACAAGGAGTTACATAGGTATCAACCTTATAAGTTATTGAAAATGTGTTGGCTATGATTTGGACTGGGGTTATGACTGGCTAAGTTATAAAACCCTATATCCTAATGGATTAAACACTAAACTGAACAACCCTCATCACACAGAGTCCTAATACACAAAACTCCTATCAATAATATCCTCACACCCACATCTAAGATACATTCAATAATGGAAGCTTCAAAGTCACTCAGACCCATAGGAAAAATTTCACCTTAGCCAGTTAAAACCTCTGTCCAAATTATATATATATATATATATATATATATATATATATATATATATATATACATATATATATATATAGGGAAGTTATATATGTGTGTGTGTGTGTGTGTGTGTGTGTGTGTGTGTGTGTGTGTGTGTGTGTGTTTGCATAGAGATATAGGTGTGTGTGAGACGGTGTTTTGGTCTCACTCCGGGGGAGAATCTAAATCCTATATTAGGGCCACCGATCCATGGATTAGACGGTGGAAAACATGCGTCTCTGTCCCTATGGCTTCTCTAACCATTTCATACTGGGCTGTGCCAGCGACAAGACCCCCTCAAGATGATTGCTGGTTTCTTGAAAAAGACCAGCATTGTGAAATAAACCGAATGTCAACTCCAACTTTACTCTTTTCTTCATTCCAAAACAGATGCATGTGTATTTGTTGGAAGACAATATGTATGTATGCATCTAAGTAAGGAGCCAGGGAAAGAATAAGTATATAATTATATACGTATATGCACATAAGAAACATTGTTCCTAAAGAGAAACATATATTATACTGCACTGCATGTGTATGTGTGTGAGAGGGAGGGAGATATAGACAGGGAGAGAGACAAATCGTCTTTTGGCATTGATGTTTTAAATCATATATGATGTATCGAAATATTTATGTACAAATATACGAGGTTGATAAACATAGTTATTAGTTGAATTCTTATCTGAAATGTTGACTACATAATGTCTGACTTATGTGAATAATGAAAAACCGTTTGGGTATGTGCATTAACAAGGAAGGAGATGATTTTGAAAAATAAATTCTCCTTTTCATAGTGATTTTTGGTGTATCTATTTTTGTGCCTCTATTCGTATATCTAATTCAAGAATGTATTCATATATATATATATATATATATATATATATATATATATATATATATATGTGTGTGTGTGTGTGTTGTGTGTGTGTGTGTGTGAGTGTGGGGGGTTGTATATATATATATATATATATATATATATATATATATATATATATATATATATATATATATATATATATATGGTACAGATCAGGTTAGCAATATAGTATAATATAAAACAACGTCTGATGTGTGATGGATTTATTTCATAGAGTGCTCGATACATTCAACTTTATACTTCAGAAGTCAAGTTGTTTCACAGTGGAGCTGGAAATATATAATAGGATGTGGATGTAGATATGTTTCTGCCCTCTCTGGTATATTTTTTTCCCATTTTTGTGCGTTACCATTCTCATTAAAATATTTAAAAATATATCATAAAAGAAATGTAAAAATGAACTTCAAAGTAGAAATCAAGGCTAACTTAAAAATTTTAAATGTCCTAAACATTACCTCTAATTTAACTAATAACACATCAATACCAGTTTAACAATCCAAATATAATAATAAAAAAGATACCAAAATCTACAGAAACGAGATTAACATACATGAAACAATATTCAATAAAGTTAAAAATGACAACATCAAAGCCCTAAATAATAATGGTTTCACTGAAACAAACCTTCATTACGATTTTTAAAAAAGTTAAATCCAATAGCAAGAAACGAAGAACAAAAAAACAGAAATAGAAGAATAATCTGGTACACACCCCATTCAACTTACAAGTAAGAATTATCTTGGGTAAAATATTCATTCAACCAATAGAAAAACATTTCCCTCCAACCAACCACTGAGCAAAATATTTAATAAAAATAAATTGAAAACTAGTTTTAGTTTTACTGAAATTTAAATAGAATTATCACAATTATACACAACATTAAAATTATTAGAATTGATAGAAATAAAGAAAGCACTAATACAAAAAAAACAGACTGCAATTATGCAAATGAGAGTAGCTACCCCCTGCTAAACAAATGTCTTAGGTCTAACATAGTATACCAGGCAGAGATAACCCAGGAAAACCCTTAAAAAATAAAATATTATTTCGGAATATCAAACTCATCATTAAAACTTAGATTAGTCAACCATACATCATCATTCACAAATGAAAAATATAAAAATAGCTCATCGTTATCAGCTTATTATTGGAAATTATACCGAATGGATTACAAACCAACGGTTAAATGGAAAATTTTAAGACAAACTAACACATGCCAAAATTTAGAAATTTTTTGTAATCTCTGCCTAAATGAGGTATTTGAGATATTAAATTTTGCTATAATTACAAAGTATATTCATTAAATAGAAAAATGGAATAATATTAAAATGCAGGCATCGCTTAAAATTCATATTAACGAATATAATATAATAGCAATCCTACCTCTGCTTCACGGAACTGGGCGGTCAGTGAGGTTGAATTCAAGCGATATATTTATTTAGCTTATATTCCCCATCCACCAGAGCGCTCTATTCCTATGGAAGAGCATTGCATATATATATATATATATATATATATATATATATATATATATATATATATATATAAATATATATGCGTGCTGTAATATGGGTTCAGGGATGTGTGTTTTTGCATATACAAACGTGTATGTGTGCGCATACATCTGTGTTTGTGTGTTGGTATCTTTTATTCTTAGTGTCCCCGTGTGTCTATGAATATATAATTAATTTTCTGTAATCCATGGCGAGCAAGTGAATAAGTTTGCTTTATACAAAACAATTACTTTCAGAACCACACTCTGACAGTTTCTTTGTATGATTTAAAAAAAAATGCTTCTAAAACTTCAGTATTTGAATTTTGACATGTAACTACAAACTGAGAATGTTACTGTAGTTAACTTGTTAATGACTATACGACCACTGAATAGATTTGGAATGTTCCTATCTTAAAACCAATCCTAATTTTACTTTTTATCTTACTTCCATCTTCACCTAATTTACAGAACGGAAACTTCCATTTTTATTTTTGCTGCTGCATTTTGCTTTAGATGTTAAATTTGAGAAAATTTTTTTTAATTTCCTCACGTTGGAAATTTAGTGACCACAATCAACCATTTAAAAGTTGGGAATCTGAAAACTCAAGAACACAAAATATGAAATAGGCCTCCTCTTTGGAAACATGGAGAGATAATTTTTTCGTGAATGATTCCCTAATATCACCAGCATCAGCAGCAGAAGCCATTTAAAGTCCAATGCTGGACAAAGACCTTTCCCATTTCCTTCCATTACGACTGCGATTGCGCTAGCCTCTGCCATGTCTAACCGGCGAACCTATCTCATCCCTCTACCCTGTGTCTGGCCTTCTCCTACGGCGGTTACTGCGCCACGGTAAGCCTTTTGCTCCATCTGTTGTCATCTATTTTTGCTAAATGTCCAGCCCATCCTCATTTTTATGGCCTAATTGTATAATATCCTTCATTCTGGTCCTCCCTCTGATCCAGATTGATCTTTTTCTATCTCTTATTGCTCTTTCCATGGCTCTCACTGTGATCCTAAGTTTTGTTCTATACCCTTTAAAATAACAGAACTGTAAAGAGTACAATTGTAAGATTTCAATACAGCATGAAGCATTACATATGAGCAATTCTTTTAATCGATTGTCCATGCAATAGATAGATAGATAGATAGATAGATAGATAGATAGATAGATAGATAGATAGATAGATAGATGGATGGATGGTTCAATCCGTGTATACAATTTTCTGCATGTCTACATTTGTATAAGCATGGTTCTATTTGTGTATGTGTGGATATGTTTTTATAGTACAATTTATAAAGACGTATATTTTAATATACTTAGGTGTTAGTATCTATAAGTGTGTGTATGTTGATGTATCTATAAGTTATTATTTATTCGAAGCAAGTTGTATAAAATGAAGCATTGTATGATATGAACTCATTTCAACGACTAACGAGATGTTCCGAAACTTTCTCAAAACCTTTCCTTCTAATCTTACTTTTTATCTTATTTCCATCTTTACTAAATTTACTGAACGTAAAATTTTACATTTTCTTTTTTTTTTGCGACTGCATTTGACTTTAGATGTTAAATTCTCTTCGCTTCAAGTGGAGAAAATTTGAAAAATTTCCTCACGTTTGAAATTTACTGACGTCAACTTGCAAGAATGAAGTCAGAATCTAAATTAAATAAGGATCTTTTTTTTAAATCAAACAAATTACCTGAAATTTAAAAAATGGGTTGAATCAATTATAGAATTAATTTAAGAAAATTAAATATACTTTAGTTCAGAATCAATGAGTAAATGAGTAGGTTTATAAGAAATTCTTTTTTAGAAGTTCTCTCTTCTATTAACTGTACGTTCCAAGTACATCATCTGCGTTCGTCAGCTTAATGCAAATGAATAAGGGTTAATTATACGGCTACCAAGTGTTGTAACATCTAAATTTCCCGCCTAAGTTTGTGAAAATTTGGTCGGAAATATCGGTACTTCAAAAACTTTAATTGAGTTAAGATTAACGGCACGAAACCCAAAATGTGAGGTGGCAACTGAATGAATGGGGAAATATATACATACAGAGCGATATAGTCAGGCGATAGGTGTAACGTACTTTGCTTATTTTGTCAAATCTTGTTTCTCATGTTTTTCGACTTGTTTACATCCAAATAAAAAAAAAATCAAAGTACAAGATGTCTTTGTGTGCGTGCGTTTGCGAACCGTGATTACTCGATAACTGGCCATTATACGAAAGTAACATTCGCCACTTATATTAGCTAGCACTCAAGGCAGTGCAGTGTCAAGTTTGAAGTGTTAGGTTCAGAGATTCTTGGGAAATTTAATAAAATGAATTTTTTAAATCAGAGATTACAGACTTTTCTTCATGACTACTATGAATCAATATCCCTTGAATTTTGCTCTTTTGCACAATCGCTAACGACGTCTTTATTTTCTTCTAAATTCAATTCAATCAGACTGGCTGCTTCACATACTACAGAGTCCGTCGCCTTCCAAATATCCACTGTACTGATAGTTAAAGAGATGTGGTCAAATTATGGTATGTACAGAAAAATTCAATAAAACTGCTTATGGCAGTATATTTGATAAATTTATTTCATCAAATTTAAATTTCCTTGCTTAGTGCCCACCCTTCCACCAAATGTAATTGAAATTCATTTGTAACTTTTGAACAGAACTTTAAACAGAAAATAAAACACTCTGATCTGAAATTTGATTCTGTTCTTTCCGTCTGTTCACATAATGTCTCTTAACGTTCTCAATGAATTCCAATTTTGTGGAAAGTTCGACAATACACGCTAGAAGCGTTGCTATTACCATTGAGCTAAAACTTATCAGTCGCAGGTTCGATTCCTGCAACAGCTCCATTTTCTTTAATTGCTTATACTATCTATGGTGTCCAGGCCAAATGCTACATTCACTGTGTAATAACGGGAGATCATTTTGAAGAGAGTTTCAAGTAACATTCTACATTTATTATATATATATATATATATATATATATATATGTATGTATGTATGTATGTAGAGAGAGACAGGCAGAGAGAGAGGGAGTCAAAAAAGTTTTACAGCTCTAAAAACTAAAGATTCACAAACAGTCATTTATTTCCCAATATTTGTCAATGCAATTCATGTAATTTCCTTCAGTATTTTCCCCTGTTTCACTTGTACTCTTTTATTATGGTACAATGTACAAATTTTCTCTTATTGGGATCATTAGTTGTCTATAATATTACCGTTTCAGGGATTTAAAAAAAACAAAACAGTTATAATAATATGGCACTCAGCCGTGTTGATCGAACACCACCTTTCTTTCTTACAATATAGCTATTGTCATACATGCAGTTTGTCATTTTATGTAGGGCATTATGTATATGACATATGTATATGGTATATCGATAATATTTTACATAACATACCATTTATTTTATGAAACAGGGCTTACCTACGTAGGTTATCCAAAAAATGATGCGTGATCAGTAAATATATCAACAGAGGTGAGTTGCTGTTCGTGTAATTTCTATTGAATGTTTACCCATGTGAATATCAAATTCGTTGGGTCGGTTTTAATCTCAGACTGCATGCAAACCAACTTGCAGTATCATCTTTAAGAATACTTATTGCGCTGGAACACTTATTCGAGTTTATTCTTTACCAACATATTCAACCGGAGAATTTCACGATTTCCACTGACATTGAAGTTTTTCCTTGCCGTATACCAGCAAGCTTCCATCAAATATTTTTCTTGACACTTAATTATCAAATAAAGTATCCTTATATACATGGTTGAAACGAAACCACCTTCTAGCGGGTAGTAACAACTCAATATATTTATATATGACCAATTTAAGGAAGTGGATTATTATTCATTTGACTGTATTAGCTTGAAGGGACGATTCGTAAAGCCAAAGTTGTTGTTACAAATGAGGTTTCTTTATTCAATTTAAAATGTTTCGTTTGTTTAAACATCAACTGTGGCTTTCTGAATTATCTCTTCTAGCTAATATATATAGAGAGAGATGGATATCATTACTTGCACGCAGGTTGGTTACTATTTATCATATATCTATGATATTCACACACACATGCACACACACATATATATGTATATTAATAGTTACAAGCACACAGGGGGGACGGGAATTCTCGCAATTTGAGTAAGCACCTTTCAACGATTGAAGAACTTATAACTGCTGCCCGAGTGTTACACAATTAAAATAAAGATTCTATACGCACTGAATACTCCCGTTCTATCTTGGCTTGAATAGTACATCCATATATGTGTATACGTTTATGTGTGCGTGCGTGCGTGCGTGCGTGCGTCTCTCTCTCTCTCCCTGTCCCTCTCTCTCTCCCTCTCTCTCTCTCTTTCTTTTATTCTCCCTCTCTCTTTGAGTGTAAGTGTGTAACGTGATCAGCTCAATAGAGAGAAAAGTAGAAGACTTCATCCCTCATTCACTGAATCGCTTCATCTAGGTTTCCATTTTATCTACAACTACATTTCAAGGAAGGAGAAAGATTAAATATGCTCTTAGTTATCAAACTGACATATAATCATTTTCGCTGACATTTTGGCATATCACTTTCCTAAATTAAAAATATTTATTCGGTTTGCTCTTATCCAACGCGAAAATAAACACACATATTTTTCTACGTCAAAACAGCTAATGCCATCATTTCAATTCTAGAGAAACTATATACACAGAGGCATCGCTGGCGGAGGGCTATTTTGAAAAGCTCTAAAATGCTGTGGAAGGGGATTCAAGGAGTAAAACCCACATTCCCAATCTCTAGCAACGCTTACTTATGTATGTCAGTCAAAATGTAATTTGCTAAAGCACATCAAATGTTTCACTTTCTATCAAAAGCCACTTGAGATCTGTCTTTCAGGGGGACGTCGTTGATAAATTCAAACAATCAGTTCAAAATCAAATAAATTGTATGAGTGCATTTGTGTATGAATTCCCGTATGTGTGTTTAGTTTGTTGCTTTGTCATCTGATAAAAGAGATCTTCACAAAAATGAACATCCACCAAAATGATATCATAGGATCATAGCAGTTGATATTTCTTTTCGTGGTTGTAGTATTGGTACTATTGATAATTTTTTTTCCAATTACCTTTACTCTTTCTCATTAGTTTTTATTTAGCACAGATTGACGAGTAACAAACGTGTTTGGTGCATTTCTCCCCTATACATCCATCTCTGATATTTTCGAATTCACGCTGAATAATCTCTTGCCAGAATAAGGATTAGCTTGCTGCAGTATGGCTAAATTTGAAACAATCACACTTAATTGAAAACTTATCAAGATATTCTGATCCTATAAATGTGATTTCGCTTTTTTATGCAAATGTCTGTTGGCGTGTCACTAAAATAAAAACCGTTTTATACAATTAAGAAACACTGAAACTCGATCGCCTGACGTTAACCTTCGTAGTTTAATAACGTACATATGAGCTACTGCAGCTGGGATTCGGTGAATCAGGAATTCAGCCCTAAACGATTATCAGTCCGCTGAATTAGGCAGTGAAAGTCGCTAGACAGATGGTCTGATTTATTTTTAAACGTTAATAACTCACCGGAAATCGTAAATCATTTTAAGAAGCAAATTACGGGTAGATTGGAAGAGGATATAATGGGCAACAAGTACAAAATATTTATAGATTTAATAATAATTCATTTCATTAATTCAGCTTTTTATATTTGTTACCGAACTGACCCAACTGCAATACGACCTCGAACACTAAAACTGACATGGTTCCTGTTTTTTTCTTAGCAACTATTGCTTCGAATTCATCCAGAAATCTATATGTTGTTACCATAATCAAGAAAAATGTCAGCCGTCATTTTGCAATAAGATTTAGTTCTTCTTGCATGATGATCCTTATTTTAACTCTCAAAACCCAGCATTAGAAGCATTAAAATGTATGTTTGTTCAAATAGTTATGACAAGTGTAGTATCAGTATGTGTATGTTTGGTATTTTATGTTGGAAAGATATATGAAAACGGTGCAAATGGGGGGATGTATTATAATAGTTTATGTGTTGTGTATTTGAACTTTTCCCAAAAATGCTCTACCCGTTTGATAATCATCATCATTATCAGTCAGTCATTTCATGTCCGTTGGACAAAGACCTTCACCATGAGTCACCAGACCTCTCTATCGTTGACGGTGCGGAGCTGATACTTTCTAAACCTGTCCAGATCGTCCCGCCGTTAGCCTCAGTTCTGCATTTGGTCTCTGTTTTTCCCCTGATATACTGTGCTATCTTGTGGTCTCTCCATGTGATTTGGCTAAGCATGATTCTTTCATGAGCACGTTGCAAGCTTCTCAGTTTGTGGGCCAGTCGTTTGTCTAGTTTCAGCTCCATAGGTCACTATTGGGTGGATGCATTGGTTGTATACCCTTCTTTTTTTGACTAATGGGATTTTCTTGTTCTTGAAGGTTGAGCTTGCTCTACCAAAGGCTTGCCATCCTAGAATGATTCTTCTCTTGATTTCTTCTTTTGAGAATTTCATGGAGATTCATTATCCTAGATAGATGTTGTGGTCTACTTTCTCCAGCTTTGTGTATCCGATTCTGATTGTTGTATGTTTATTCCAAACGTGCTTGTTGCAAATGACCTTTGTTATGCTGAAGTTCATGTGAAGACCAACTTTCTGGCTTTGGGTACTTTCAAATTGAGTAACTTAAAATGACATTCAAAATCGTTTTCGTTAAAATTACCTACGTAAAAATAACGAAAGAAAATGATTCACGAAAACACATTCTAATGATTCTTTTTAAACATCCCAATATAATCCTAGGCATTTAACAATCACCAACTCTTTCTATACAGCAAAACTTGGGTTTCAGTATTAATTGCATGTAAAGTTTCACTATTTTTATTTCAACCGAAATTATTACAGCGATTTATATGCATTTTGTTGATAAAAACTTGGTGTTATAAATACTCCAGCTTTTTGTCTTTAAACAGTAAGGCTAACATTCTTGTATATAATTGGGGGAGGCAATATTTTGCTAGTGTGTCTTGCTTTTGATAGATAGAAATGGACTGACTGACTTGGATTGAAAGACAGAAAAACTTTGGAGATATATTGAAATGAAATAAAAAAAATTATTCAAGTAATCTAGGGAGATAACCGTGATTTAGCATCGATAAACAAACAAAAAACCTTCGAAGTTTTTTATCGGGTCGGCAGATATCAGCAATTCTGTATTTTTTTTTTCTTTTGACACTGTGCCAAAAGACTTCTCTCCCGGGTGTTTAACGTATTTTTTACCAAAAGGTTTTCTTTTCATGTGATTTCTTCTTCACTTTTTTTGACTTTTAGAAATATCAAATGTAAAACTTAGATTATGAAACCGAAGTTGGAAATGTCTCAAATAAAGATTAAATGATTCCTTGGCACTAATACTTCACTTCTATGATAAAAATTCTAAATGCTGTAAATATTTGATCAATTTGGAGCCAGAATTGCACAAATGTTTATCTCAAATGCATAATGCGTCATCATATGTTTTATTGTTTATTTTCAATATATATATGTTTACCATGTTGCATTTTGTGAATACGCTTCTTCCACACATTTTAAAAGCAGTCGGATATGTGTTTTGAAAATTGAATATAAAAAATTCATTGAAATTTGCATGATGATCATTTGATTTCCTATCTGCAAGGTATTAAACTCTAAAGTAGTAAGTGATGTGGACCTTTCAAAACAAGTTCCTTTGAGACAAACACAAAATCAACGGTCCTTTCATTCTTTCTTTTCAAGCATCATAATAGAATTTCAAGCAGGAATGATTTTATTTCCAATAATTCTGCTAATGATGATTGTGTATGGATGGGAGTTTTGGATTGCATGCAACAGTAAAGCACAGGATGATTTTAGAGGTTTAGATTAAGATTATGCAAATCTAAATTCCGATATCCTTGCTTAAAAAACAATGCTCAATCATAATTTAACAATTTCAAGGGATTTTAAGCTTATTTTATTTAAATCAGCATCTATTATTTTATTCGAACTTGATAGAACGAAAATAACGAAAGACACTATTTTTTGTTCACAAGGTGACACGTTAACCATTACAACGTTAACTATCACAGAGGGTGTTTGTGGTGCCCCCTATATTTTTGTTAGGATTAAATTTGAAACCATTCTTTTAGCTAGATATCTAAAGTGTCACTTCCTATGATGACTCCTAATAAAAGCCCTGAACGCTTGAGGTCGATTGTTTATTTGGCCCTGGCTTTCGAGCCGGTTACCTTCCTTTCCTTCTCGCTAAACTCACGTAGTTTCTAATCTTTGACTGTGACTATATATATTGTCTTGTCTTCCTCGATGTGAGAATTCGCAAGAATTTTATAGATGCTATATACAAATACTACAACTACTATTTTTGGCGCTCACTATTCTGCTCTTTTTAGCTCCTTCTTGCACCTAACCTGAAATAACCGCCTTTTTATAATCTAGCTTGGCCGACTATATCACTCATTATAACAGGCACAACGCAACGGGCTCCATTCGATAGATAAACCACACGACATTAGACTTGTCAGTCTCGTGTCTCCTGAATTCTTATTCTTTCCTATATTTCTTTTTTATTCATAGGAATAACATAAACCCAACAGGCCTCTACTCTTTTCTTCTTTACACAATCGAATGTATTAATGATTCCATTCCATGTATTTTGTTTACATTCTTTATTTGCGCATTAGACGTATCTCTCATTTTTCACATCGGAATACTTGTGTCTTTTTTAATCTGTTTAATATCTGCGTCCACATTTGTACTTGGTGTGCATCTTCTTCATACATCTGCATTCCTCCTTCAGCATCAACAGTGATATCGGTGCGAACACCAAACCACGTGGGAACAAATTCCTGTCTACGGCTTAATCTTCTCGCCACATCAACCCAACGGCTATTTTCTATTCAATATTCTCATAACTGATGACCCCGATTAATATATAGAAGAACCATATTTCTTGTGCATTGGTGCAATTTAGAGATTGAAACCAGAATTAAACAAAGACGGACACTTCACGTTCTCTTTTGTGGAAGAGGCATAATCTTTGAGATTTCATCTACTTTCGCCTACATTCATCATCTTATACGCATTCATTAACACGTATCGATCAATGTTAGGGATATCATTTTTAACATTACTCCAGTTGAGTACACTATGTATGTTAATCATATACATTTTCATATCGTTGAGGCCCTGCAGTAAAGTAATTAGCGCGGTTTGGCACAAGGTTGCTAGATTAATCTAGCAACCTTGTGCCAAACTGCGCTAATCATCGTAGATATCTGCATAGATGTAGAGCACAATTCCAAAATTATGGAATGCAGGTGAGTAAACTGAAGTCAAGTCGATATAAGGGAGGTAATCCTACAATTTATTTCGTCAATAGTTACGAGTGCAACTGCTTGTAGGATTACCTCCCTTCTCGTTACAAGGGTGGCGAAGTACATGACAGGACTTCATTAACTGATCAAGGTGGCATAGCTTATCAAAATTGCACAGAGCTTTGCCAGCAAATTCCTTTGATAAATGTTGTTTTGGGACTGCAATAAGAATTTTACTTTTACATATATTGAAGAAAGTGATCGTTTGCTGTGTATTTCAAATAAAGGTTTTTCGCATCTGCTCCTTAAGTGACATAATCATATCAAAAGGTCATTCTGTATGAAAGACGTATATTCTATAAACTGAAAGATCATTTATTAGAATATCATGGCTTTTACAAAGTCAAACTTCCCTGAATCCATGCCTCCTTTTTTTCTCCTCCAGAAAAGTAATGGATAATCAATCCGTATAAATATTCATTTTATTCGGTCATGAAGCCGATGTGTTGTGCTGTGGGTGTTACCATAAAGTGAACAGAGCCAGAAGAGCAACATGGTGTAACCGGTGTTGTTATTCTGTAGCAAGTGTATGTTGGTCGACAAGTTGACAAATGCTACATCTTTCGATTAACAACTGTACTTACGGTATGAAATCGTTGTGGTTTATCTTCTATTGACCGACAAGTGTCTGATGATTGTGAATTGCGATGTAGGAGCCGATATCTGGTGAATGACACATGTGCGCATAAAATGTAGGCGCCATTGTCTGACATGTGCACACACCACCACAGTCCTCTTGTTGGATGGTATCGGTATGTTGACACATATCCAACTCCGACATCCACCTCCAGACTGCCACACTTGTCCCTCCCTGCTTCATAATCTGTCCATTTCCATGTAGATCAAGCTTGTCTGTTTCTACCAGTCTCTAGACCCCAAAACCTCACCACCCAGTAAACATGTATTGATTACTGCAATGTGTGAACGCTAATATCTTGCCAATATTTCACTTTGCTTTTTCCCGCGGTTTCTTCCTATCACGCCCACCCCTCAAACACATTCCCCTGCCCCCGTCCCTCTGCCCTCTTCCTCCCACGCCATTTCTTTCTATTACCACCACCCTTCAAACACATTTCATGTCTGTCCCCTTGCCCCCTGCCCTCTTCCTCCAACACCAGCCATATTCCATCAATTGTCTGCCATTCAGTATTGATCAGTTCGTTTAGATTCAGGCTTCTGAAAATACATCTCCTTTCGGCTGGCAACCAGTGAAATAAAACATATACAATAAACATGACAATATCAATATATATATATATATATATATATATATATATATATATGTGTGTGTGTGTGTGTGTGTGTGAGTGTGTGTGTGTGTGTGCGCGCGTGCGTGTGTATGTGTGTATGCACGTGCACATATTTGTGTGTGCACTTACGTAGACATATTCATATGCATAATCTTTCCACATCTGGAATGCACGTACATACAATGATATGTGTTCATATGGTGAGGTATCAATGCACACGCACACACACACATACACACACACACACACACACATATATATATATATATATATATATATATATATATATATATTTATATATATATATTTATATATATCCTACTATACACTGTTATATATGTATATATATATATATAATGAAAAAAATGAGATAGATAGATCAAAGGAGATCTGGCTGTGTGGATGAAAACAATATTCTCGGGATATATGTGTGTGTGTATGCGCATGCGTGTGTGTAAGGAGCACATTTTTTTTAAAGAGAGAATGGGTCAGATTTTTTTCTTTCCAATCTTTGACCCTATTTAAGTAAGTTTAACGCCCAAAAAGCGAGTAGTGCCAATTTGTAAGAAATATCGAACATCAGGAAGAAAAGAGAAAACTTGCAAAGATTTGTGCGTCCCATACACTTTCACGGTATTAAGCAGCTTGCTGGACAGCCAACGATCAACCAGCCAGTTTTAAATTCCCATTACTTCGCTAACAATATGCCTAAAGGTGCTCTGTCGGTATGTTTACACAGTAATTTGAAAGGTTAATGCAAGGTATTGGTGACTAAAATTCTTGTATTCATTTTGAGTAAAAAAAAGGGAATGGATACCCCAGCAACAGTTAAAGCCGTAGTAGGTGTTGTAGTTAAACTGTTAGCAGCCAGTAAACGAACATACACACAGCAGAACAGCATTTTGTGTTCGTGTGTTCACAACACATCATTTCTCTCTTTCTGTTTGTTGTTACGGACTGACTGACAGCTCACATATAATATCGTGGATGTAGAATTTCTTCTAGACACACAGGTTGATTCATTGTATTCCTTTGAAACACGATGAAGGAAGCATATTGCCAGTTCCCTACTCGAACATAAAGAAAATCAGGTTAACTAGAGTCTCAACTAGATTTCTCGTAGATTTAGCTTAGTCTGACACAAGACCAAATCAGAAGATGTGAGGTTATTATATTACGCTTACAGGATAGGAAAACTAATAGTATTAACAGATACTCACTCACTCTCTCTCTCTCTCTCTCTCTCTCTCTCTCTCTCTCTCTCTCTCTCTTTCTCTCTCTCTCTCTCTCTCTCTTATAAACACTCCCGAGCGCACACATCCACCGTAAGCAACATACCCATTTTTTTTTTAGATAGACACTCAATAATATACAAGTACGCTCTTATTCAGTCTTGTCAGTCGATGCTAATTTTATGTAAACAGACGTTGAACGCCTCGAAATTAACGAGTGACACTTAAGGTGTATTATGGTTACAAACTAACAAATATACCGAGTTTGGATCTTCGGGTAAATTCAATCCAAACGTTTCTGAGCAAAAGCAGGAGCCATGTCAGTTTTAATGTTTCTGTCTAAGTGATTTAGTTTAATGTGTTTTTTAATGTGTACCGACAAGAGGATAACGAATCTTACTGATTTTAGCTGCTGGAAGTGGGGTTGGCATTGTAGTAGAGGTCACATTGTACTCAAGTGAATTCACTAATAAATATTCAACTATTGAATATTAAATCAAGTAACATTTTGTGATTGGAGCCCACGGTATACTTTCTCGATCAATCTGTAATCTACGATTTCTGGTAATATATCTTCGGTTGTTTTGCTTTTGGGGTTTCTTTTTGTTTTGTTTTTTCGTAATTAGACTGTCTGTCTTAAGGACTTTCGCTACTTTTTGATATCTTCTCCCCCCCCCCTCACTGAATCTTACTGACTGACAATACATGGGACTTGAAATCTTGATTCATCCAATCGCTGCAGTGTGTACATCAGTCTACCAAGGTCTATGTCAGGTGATCGATTCGCAGTCTTGGTAGTGTTTTTTTAATTTTATATATTAGTTTTAAATAGCGTGACAGACAAACAAGCATCTACACAAAAAGTGATAATGATATTTATATAGTTCGAATTTCAAAATATTATACTATAAAAATTTCATACCAAAATTCAGCTAAGAATGGTGTCACGCTACGGACTTTTTTCTCCTCCGGGAAAGTAATGCACTTTCTTATATTCTATTTTCATGTAACAAACTGATTGGTGTACCAAGAAAATAATTTTTGTTATCAAAAGTCAAGTGGAAGAAAAGAAAATCTACGCAAGATCCCATTAACTAAACTATCAGTCTTGTATTCATCAAATTTTCAATAATCATAATTAAAATATTGTGCATTAAATAAGATTGGTTTAGCCATTAAGCAATCAGGTTCTCAAACCCTGGTTCTGGCTTTGATTAGAACACTAACAAAGCGATTTTTATGTGGTTAAATAGATAATCGTTATAGGTTGAGGATTTATCAAAAACTAAAAAGGGCTTGTAACAGGAAATCAGGCGTGGATCCTAGGGTTACATGGGGTCTACACCCCTCTTCCCAGCTTGGGCAAGGCAAAATCAAAAATATTTTTTTGATACCTAGATAAATAAACCTTATTAACAAAAGGCCCGAATAATCCCACGAATCAATCTGAAAAATAAGGAAAAGAACAGTTTAAAATCTGCGACAGTGTATTTACAATTTTTCACAGCATTTGGCAATATTTGTCAACATTTGTTCCTATGATGAAACTATTTGTTCCCAGTTGATTTTTCAAGTTAATCTTTGGTAAAACAGCCGAGAGAAAAATAAATAATCATTGCATCAAAAATGAAAGAAGAACATCGTCTGAAATGCAAATATAATTCATTGAGATAAAGTTATAAATGAATAAATGTGTATATATCAATGTTAAGCGCTGTATAGCCTGATTCATTTATTTGTTGTACTTTCTTCCTTTCATTACTTCTTAATCTTTATCCATATATGAAAAAAAAGAGATTACGTAGCACTGTAATTAGAAAGATGAAGTAATTTTTTTTTAATTAGTCAACGGCCCCGTGTTCGAAATCTTGGATTCGCCTCTGGAAATGTCTCGAACACTTTCAACTTATTCAGAGAAAGAAGAGAAGCCTTCTAAAGTGTAGCAAAATGTTTCTTTCGGATGACTTATGAACCATAGAACCACTGTAAACGGTTGGTTTCGGGTCAGCGCATGATCAGGATCTCAGGTACTGATAATTGTGAGATACTGCGCCGCTATGTCTATCTGTGTGCCTGCCGCTTTGTAACTAAACACTTTTGATGCACACAGCAAGTGTTTTTCTTTGTCAGGAAATCGATCGCAAAATCGATCGATCAAAATAATGATGGACGGGTCGCTTATGTGCTTCAATATTAACAATGCGTCGCTTAAGACGTAGGGGAATGGGATAAATACAATAAGGTCGACGGGGTTACAGAAGCAGAAGTCTTAAATTAAAAACAAATTCACACCAATGAGGAGAAATCTGATTGCAAGTTGTTTAAAGCCCAATACAATAGTATAAGAAGAATGAATCAATGAACGTAAATTTTGTGGTATTTCGACTGCTACAGCCTTATCGAAAATTGCAGACACTCACTAAACAAATAGTTTCATATACAAGCGTATATATATATATATATGTGTGTGTGTGTGTGTGTGTGTGTGTATTAACTACCTAAATTTTGTCTATGACAATGTTAAAGCCTCGTTTCATTTTTTTCAGCCTATCAGATAGACAATGTAACTGGTCCTTATAGTTGTTTATATAGTCGGAAGACAGTTTCCACAATGATTTAAAAATTGTTTATTTCTCATTCAGATGATTAGCCTATTTAAAAGCATATTTCTTGAATTTTTATCGTTTTGTTTTCCAGTTTGTTTCTGGTTATTCTGGTGTTTTATAATTTTTTTATAACATTGTAATATTTTATTTCATTAAGCTGCTTTTATAAAAATATGTTTTTTCTAATATATTTCATTATTTGTTTGTTTTATGTTCAATTCCTATTACGAGATAGTTTTTATCTTTATTATGTTTTACGGCTGTTTTGATTTTTTGGAAAATATTTGTGTTGGGTAATTACTTGATAATATTTCTACATTTTTTATTAAGTATTTGTGGTTTTGTAGGCACCTGACTATTGGAATGAAGATATTTCAATAAATATAAATGACTTGTAGAATATATTTCACTTGCCTATGTATATTTTCTACAATTGGTTGTCCATCACCCTAGTAATGTCCTGTATTTTTAGAGCTTACTTTTCTGGTGAGGTTAGAAAAAATATACAAACCAATCAGGTCTGACATCTCGGCTGAATCGTGACTACCCATACAAACATCAAAACTGCAGTCTGTTGTTCTTAGTTATTGAACACAGTAGACGGGTGGTAAAGTTCAATAACCAAGAACAGAAACAGTACATCACTGTCGATATATTATTGGAGAGTGACCGATAGCAACCTCAACCTCACAGTAAAATGGAAAATTTCAAAACAAACTCATGTATGCAAGAACATTGAAATGCAACGTTAACTATGCTTAAATGAGAAATTTGGAAACCTCACTTTTGCCAAAAGAACAAAAAAAACACAACATAGAATTATTAAATTAAAAAAATGAAGTAGCATTAGAGTGCCAACATCGCTTAAGATGTCTATTATAAACATAATTCTGGCCATGTTGCAAGAATGACAGACAACCGATGGACATCACGACTCACGACATGGATTCCCCGAGATCACATGCGCAACTGAGGCCAGCAGAATATTAGATGGCGAGACGAGCTAGACAAGTTCAGGGAGTACTGGCTCCGCGACGCCCGTGATAGAAAAGTGTGGTAAATCCTGGGGAAGGTCTATGTCCAACGACGGGCGTTAAAAGACTGATGATGATGAAGGTGACCTCCATAACTATCTAACTCTTATCGTTATTATTAACAATAGAAGTAGCGATATTCCTAGCAAGATTATCATTATTTTATACATCCAGTCACTTCAAGAACAACCCATCCACTTTTACACTTTTTAATCATCTTAGATATGTAGAAATAGACCAAACCTAAAATGATCAAACTAACAACTAAGGTAATACAAAAGTGAACTCAAACACTGAGAAACAGATTTAGGTAAGAATAAAATATTCTCAGAATGGAAACATACAGATAAAGAAAATTCCTACAGTATCTCCTGATGATCTATAATTTATAACTACAAGAAAGCAAAGTATCTCCACAATGTAAAGCAGAAAAACATAACAAGCAATGACCAACCCCTAAATAAAGAAAGAAAAAAGAAAAAATATACAAATAGAATAAGAGGAAACTCATACACCGTAGAAAAATAGACACCCCCAAAAATGTCCCAAGTAGTGAAGTAAAATAAATCGAATCATTTTCCTGAAGAAACCCAAACAGTGCAGATACATAAACGTGTTTTCATAACGAAACCTTTAATTTATCATTTTCAAACTATACGCTAACTCAATCTAATGTTTGCTATTAAATGCTGAATGTATCGAGCGCTTTATAAAATAATCCCATCACACATCGGATTTTGTATCATATTTTATAATACTATATTGTATTCCTGATTTGCATTGTATGTATATGTTTGTAGTGTGTACGTGAAGAGATCCGACAGAATGTTGATGAAAATGACGATTGGAAGGTTAAGAAAAAAAACAAGAGAAAGCAGGTATAACAACTTTTTTTAATTATTTCGAAGGCATGTTTCGATGCATTTTGACGGGTGCCAGATATTTTTTTCAAAGAAAAAAATTACAGTGGTTCATAGAAAATCTTGCTTTTTACATGTTTGAGGTCGAGGGAAGAAATGGGGATATATGGTTGTTTAGTTGGAGCGGGAAGGGACATGTTTGTATCTGTGTAAGTTTCGTATGAAATAAGTGTCTGTGAAGGGCGGGGTCAGGGGGTGCTTGTTTCTCTGTTGGAGGTTGGCTTGTCTCAGATGAGAAGGATAGTGAGGGGAAAGGGTCAGAACTAAAATGGTCAGTCTTAAGGAAAGTGTGTTTCTTTTTTAATTTTTCATTATAGAATGGAGAAGTGGTGTCTAGCATTTAATGGATAGGTATTGGTGTACGTGGGGCAGGGTGGAAGTAGGGTGAGAGTTGTTTTTCTCATCCGGAAGGGACCGTATGAGTGTGCTTGTAACATTTCTTAAATGGACTGTTGGCTGTTAGCCAATTTCTTATATGTTAATGTTGTAGTGTGTTGTATCGATGTGATTCTATTTTAAAATCAATACATTTTTAGGTTTTACAATCTGAAATTGACCATACCTTTATGTTATTGCATTTCATTGAGATAAAGGAGCTGCTTCGATGCATCTGCGTGTAGAGAAGTCATGAATATTCTTGATGAGATGGGCTTGGCGAAAGTTGTGGTCGTGTATGTTTCTATGTTCGACCAGGGCGTTTGTCTTTTCATCCAGTTTAAGGACTCTCTTACGTCCACATATTCGTTTTTAAAGAGGTCTCGATGTCTTTCCGATGAAGATTATGCTGCAATCCTGGCACAGAATCACGTTCATGCTGGCTGAGGTGTGGGGGCTCAGATGGTGGTTTGTTTAATAAATCTTTGATGGTTGTTGATGTGTTGGTGGCGATGTGTATTTCCATCTTGCTCAGGTTGATGCTAAGGTTGATGGTGGTTATGTTGGTGGGTAATATAATACATCTAGTAGTGGGTTTATTTTGTTGTTGTTGTTGTTGTTGTTTGGTGGTAGTTCATATATACATATATATGTGTGAGTGTGTGCTCTTATAGGAACTCATCAACCCACTCTCATCAATGTGCTGGATATTTGGTCCTAAACATGTTCCCGAGATATATACTAGACCCCCACAAAAAATGAAAGAATGAAAAAGGAAGAATCAAGTTACATTTACACTCCTCCGTGTCTTTTATTTACGTGTTAACGTTTATTTCTTTTCACACACACACACTTAGCCACACATATATATTTATGCATATCTGCTGCACCCAACAAAGATGGAGTAAATAAAATAAATACCTGTGTACCCTTATACCCACAGTCTCCTCATGTACCTATGCCATCACTGCTAGATTCACATATCGTACGCAGATTCGTTCGAATTTTTGTTCTCAATGCTGAAATCAGCCGATCATTCTCGTGACACATAAATCACTTTGCTTTAGCGTTGAAAGCAAATGCAAACACCAAGTAATTTAATGCTTGAATAATTTTCTATTCAAAGCCACGAACGGTGAGTTACAAGAAAGCAAAAAAAAAGCACATCGCTCTGTTAGTGCTCAGTGCAGATTCCGAGGATCACAAGAGTTTGTACAACTAACATCACTCCAGGTTGACTGCTTTATTCTCCCCTTGTATAACGAGTGATAATCTTTGCTTCTTGACTCGCTCATCCAAGAAGAACGAACTGAAACCGAGGCAGGAGTTTAAGCCTAAAAATGATGTCATCAGATTCGCTTTTGATTCATTTTTCACATGGAATTAGGATGGCCATTTCCAAATTCTCAAAAAGAACGACACTCTAGACCAGGGTGGGGGATCTACTGCCTTAAGACTGCACTTGGCCTTCTAGACTATCACTTATGATCTACTGCAGCCTTGATATTGCAATGCTTTCTCACATCAAAAGGTTAGTAAAGTTATACATTTCTTTTAGAACATGGATTATTATCCAAATGTTTCGTGCCTCACATGTGACTGTTTAGGTACTAAAATGATTTTGAGTGTAACGTTATTAGAAGACAATTTCAATGTCGTCTTCAAACATGAGAAAATTATCCACCCATACTTTAGACGATCTGTTCCCAGTCTGTGGTCCCTTGGGGTCAACAAAGGTACTACTGAGCTTGTTGAGTATTAGATTTTTCAATGTAATCGATATATTTTCTAATCAGATCCCAAAAAGGAGGACAGATTAACGTCCAACTCAAGGTGGTGCAAAGCAGAGAACAGATTGCCCAATAGCTAGCGTAAAGCCAGACGTCCGGTCATCATATGTGAAATCGGAAGTACTTTCACGTGATAAACGTGTATTTAAACCTATACTTAGTTCTGTGGTTCTGTGAGTTGGTAAGTCAATATGTCTGTAGTCTAATGATGAACAAAAACCTTCATTTTACGCAAGAAATCTTCTCCCTTGTCAATGCACGCAATTCACTGCTGAATGTTAATCTCATAGATCGAACATTGCACAATGAAAATTTCAAACCAAAATCAAGCTAATGAATTCGTGTCAACCTACGGACTTGTTGCTCCACCCTCATATATGAACCAGTGTGTAGCAACGTTGTTAAGTTCACCGGTTTCGTGAGCTCGTATATGTGTGTTAAAACAACTTGGAAGCTTTGTATATGCTCATACAGTGTTATGTTTGTGTCCATTACATGACTGTGTGTGTATGCATCATGTATAAAGCTTTACACCCCAGGGATGATGTTGACAGATTTTGAAGAGAAAGGCAGGAGGAAAAGCACTGTCTGACTTTGACCTTGAAATACACAGAAGTTCACAAAATGAAGAAAGAATTATGGTTATAGCTAGAACAAATAGCCAAACTGCAAATATAGGAACAAAAAGCGAAGGTTCACAGAAAAAATTACCCAGGGTAGAAGCCAATATCGAAAAAGCAAAAAAAAAGTCTACGAAAAAAATCAGCAGACAAATAGGGTTGAATATGGCTACGCAGAATATAAGCGTAAACATGGAATTACTGGTAATTAGTAAGTATTAGAACGAATTAGATCAGGGAGAAAATAGATAGAATAGAAGAAAATTCTTTCTGTGGGTGAAATATTTATTTGCCTTCTTTTCCCATAGATTCAAGGCGGGAAATTGGCGTTTTAGACACTGATAGTGAAATGCAAATGATGTCATAGAGAATATGGAGGCATGATTGCGTCCTGATAGTGATTCACCAAGAATGATGCAAGCGACTTTGATTCGATCAAGCGAATGATTTGAGCAGAATATTCCTTTGAGAATAGGAATAGTAAGATATGTTCGTATTTTGGAATACAGACTGGTCGCTCTTTTCGCGCCTTTTATGAAAGGAAAATCTTCCTCCATAAAATGAATCTGACAGAAAAGAAAGCTTACATATATAAGGATTAGAGTTAAAATCTATGAACATGGAGTTGTTGGTCGATCATGTGACGTAAAGAAATTGGTGGAATGAGGTAGGAGTAAAAAAAAGCCAGCTTTGTCAATCAAGCAGAATCGCATGGACGTTGGATTGAATGTATAAATAGAATATTAATTATCCCCTTTACAACTTCACTTGTCCAAAAGACCCCAATAAATAGAGCCGGGAAATTAGCATTTTAGTCACTCTCGACAGTTCTTTGGTGATGATGCAACCTAATGCAACGTGGATTTGCTGCCCCCTGCGACGACCCGCTCAACTTAGGACTTCTGACTCGAAGTTTAGCAAATCCCTGACAGAATCTCAAGCTAGCTCCAAACAACCTTGTACGTCTTGTCACTGTACATTGATAGAGCATATAGTTGCTAAAACCACTTAAGCAGTCGTAGTAAGTCAACGGGAAGGGTTTACTTGAATCTGCAATCTTGTCAACAATAAACCGTTTTGTTGACTGCGACGAAATCGAAAGTTCTAAGAACGGAAATTAGTCAATAGCATTCAAATTAGTCAACAGCATTTATGAGGAATTAGGTGACCCGAAGGGAGACTGATTAAAGTGATGGACAGTGTTCTTTTAATCGGTTCATAGCATTGGTAAGCTTTGAAAGATACGATACAGAGAGTAAGCCAAGAAAGGAGAATGTTTTGTTTTCTCTTTTGCGTTACACTATGTCATATTATTACTATTTTTTAGTTTAATTCTCAAGATGAAAAATGGAAAATACATGAACGAAAGAGAAGATAGAGAGAGAAAGAAAAGAAAGAAAGAAAGCTGACTATACAGTGTTCTCAACTAATGTATACACTATATATATATTTATAACTTTTTTATTTGGCAATGCATGGCATCGCATTTTGGACGAACTTTTTCGTTTTATTTCTTATGCAATCATTTTTTTTTTTTTCGGACGTCGTTACGGCGATTGGGTTGATAACCCGATTGGAAACGAATAGTTTTATTGCAGAAACAAGTGTAAATAAATGCAGCCAGAATGTGCGAACAACGTCGCATTTTGGGACTCTCTCTCTCCCTCTCTCTCTCTCTCTCTCTCTCTCTCTCTCTCTCTCACACACACACACACACACGCGTAAAAATAGCTATTATTATCATAACTCTTCAAAAAATTTATTCTATGCTATGTGCTTTAATAAGTCTTTAATGCTTGAACCTTTCACAATAGAAGGGGAGAGAGGAAGATCATGCAGCGCCTTATTGTCATTCGATATTGGCCAGCGTATTATACAATGTATATGTGTTTACCTCAAATCAGCATACCTTCATACTATTGTATATCTTTCTGTATGTGTATGTATTCGCATTTGTTCAAAATATTTCATGCATCTTCTCTCTTCAACCAAGCAAAACACTGCAGTCTGCGATTATTTCCCTTGAACATAGATTCTTCTTTCAGACTAACAGTCAGCTTTTGAAACGAACTGCTGAAGTTTTTTGCTTCTTTTGATTTTTGTTTTTCATCTTCTTGACTTTATGGATAAATTATTGATCCCCGAAAATCTTTATTGATTTTGGCTTTAATGATTCAATACTTGATAATTTCGTTCATTTCGATTGTTTTCTTGTGAAAAGTTTTGGATTTTCTCACCGAGTTTTATGAAATAATGCAGCAAAGTACGTTCCGGAAATTCCCACACAATGCCCAACGTTCATGCTTCTTCAGCTCTAATTTCTTTTACACACATTTTCATTTTTTTTATAATGGATCTTAGTGACCTGCTTGGTGGCTCAAATGGTAGCAAGTTTGCCTCTGGTACCTATACACGCTTTCCAAGTCGACGAGAAACAAATTCGAATACTATTTTATATTGGTTCATTTGGATAAATTTTCTCGTCTTTGTTATAGTTTTTTTTTTATCACAGCATGTCAGCTGTTGTTCCCTCGAGCCTTCCTCAGGTATTCATTTTATTTTAGAGCATCGAAATTTGACTTGAGGAGATATACGTGTTCCTTTCTGGAACCTCAAATTCATCGTCTGTTTTTGTTTGTTTTTTTTCTTTTAATCAGTCGCTCCCATATGCTGTTAGTATCTATGCTTCATCTATTGTTTGGAAAATTTAAGCATAGCATATGTGCTGGTTCCTTCAAGCGTCTTATTCTGCAGTGTTGTTCTATGTTATAAGAAATGGATATTAAAAAAATTATATAAATGCGTTATATTACTTTTAAACTGTATCTAAAATGACCTCCCGTTATCACTTAGTGAACGTATTATTCGGCCTTGACAGCGTAAATAGAATAAACAATTGTAGAAATGGACCTATTGCAAGAATTGAGCCTATGGTCGACAGTTGACCTATTTAATACAGCGTCGCTCTTACGATTGAGCTTTATCTCCAGATCCCTGAAGTAGTTATTTGGGCCTTTGCAGAACTGTCGGCTGGTTAGCTCAATTATAAGAGTGATGCAACATTAACGCGCCTACCTACCGAGCGCAGGTTCTATGTAGCAGCTGTATTTCTTTAATTGTTTATTCAATTTACGCTGTCTAGGCCGAATGATATATCCATCGTGTAATAACGGGAGGTCATTTTAGAGAGAGTGTGTGTGTGTGTGTGTGTGTGTGTGTGTGTGTGTGTGTGTGTGTGTTTGTGTGTGTTCATAAAGCATATCCTACTGCTTAGCACGTAACTGGCTACTGGCACCGATTGACCAACATTCCGAATGTTGATGTTTTAAGAAGGCACAATTCAAGGTACTAATGCTACATCATCTCCAAAACCTCATAAAAAAATTGTCTTTTTTATGCATGGGTATCAATCAAACCCAAATTTGACTTATGGAGTAGTTTTATTGATTGAAATAAATTAGAAATATGAAAAATAAAATCTAAATGTCCTTCAGAGAGGAAATAATGTAATCGATATAATAATAGTAGTTTTCCTATTTTAATGTTGGTACATGGCTATATTGCCGTAACTCAGCAAAAACGACACATGGCAGGAAGAGATTTTTGCGCTACATCTTTCAAATACTCAAACTTAAATAAAACAAATCACGATGGTTTCCAACGGTTACATTAGTTTTCAAAACTTGAGAGAAATGCCTTCTTTCTTTCAGGGGTCAAAATTGAGGAGAAACGAGGGGTCGAAAGTTATAGGAAACTTTTTCCCTCTTTGGGGGGAAAATAGAGGAATTCTCTATCTTTTTAAGAATTAGTTGTCAAAAGTTAGGGAAAACCTTTCCGTTTTGGGGAAAATACCAATCATATAGTAACTTCTCTGATGTATGTATTTTAAAATAATTATAATATCAATTCCATGCACAGGGAGTGACTTGACATTGAGCTTAATGGCGAATCAAGTTTGGAAAAAATTAAATTATGAAGTTGGCTGAAATATGGCCGAAGGTAGTGGAAATATGCTGTTCCGTAAGGGTAATATAAAAAAACTGATATCTTTACTCGAAAAGAACTTTATTTCAGGTAAAGGAGGGGATGCTTCGAGAAGAAGAAAAAAATAATACAACGAATTGGGTTAACTAGCAACTTGCCTTCATGGACAGTTCACATTAAGGTACCATTAGTTTGTAGCGATGGTCTTCACTCTTTGAAGACGGAAAGTCAAATATCTTCTTATGCCAATACATTCTCGAAAGTTACACAAGGGTTTAGTAGCTGATCTCATTGAAGCACACCAGACAGACATCCACGGAACTATCTCCCGACAAGAGAATACAAATTTACTTTCGCCTATACACAGCAAGTGACTACCATCTTGCACAATGACTTGACGACTTGGCATATAAGAACTCTGTTCTTTTTTTACATTCATATTTACTTTGTCAACAGACGACTAACCACCTGACTGATATGTCCTCAGTAAAATAAATACTTGTCATTAATACACCTGGGTCCGTTTTACATTTACATTTTTACACGTTCTGCTGCAGCAAAAGCAGGAGGAGCGCCTAACAAGCACTGTACCGACTTCAACTTGCTATAAACGTATAAACACACACACACATACACACATTCACAAACATACACTAATTCTTTTTCTTTTTTAAATACTCCTAAACACGCCAATTTTATCTACTCTTTTACGAGGAAACTTTTGATACATTTAACAATAAATTTACCCCAAGCTTTCTAATCGGGTAAAGTGAATAAATATTAGATATACTATATCAATCAACTCTATTTCACAATTTCAACAAAGAATTATTAATTCGAACAACAGTTGTCACAGAATTAATTCGGCTAGAATGTACATAGAAGGTTGATGAAACAAATTTCAATACTGGGTATTCTCCCTTGGAATGTAGATCTATAATGAGTTATTTCCCTTACATTCTTATACTTGGCTTTGTTATAATCACTTAATGAAGGCCATTACTGGGACATTGCATTTTAATCGAATGGATCAATGGACAGAAAAAGGCTAATTAATCAAATGATAAAGTTTCTTGAATAAATTCAATGTGAACATTGAGAAAAACTTTATAGTAGAGATTCATTACTCTTTCTATTTACAATAAGATTATCTTTCCAACTAGCTTCACGTGGAAACCGAAAATCTCCTCTCAATAAAAATAACCGACGATTTGATAAATAGTTTATATATTGTCGCCATGCACACCTTTAGATTGCATCCGATTTTATTATTCAACATTTTGGAACCAAAATACAATGAAACATCAAAATCATGAAAATAATGAATCAATTGAAAAGCATCATAAAAAAGACCTATAAAAAGTAATCAGGACTGGTTAATGACTCAATCGATACTGTCAGGTGACCAACGATTTTACTAGCATGCGTTGTTGGGAGTGATCAATTCAAAAATTGGGAAAAAAGGGGGACGAATTGATAGGTCACTTCTCTTGGCCTTTGTTGGGCAGTGATTACAAAAAAAGTCTGAATTTTTAAAAAAGTGAATGTGAACAAAGGGATCAATTTAGCATAAACTTTCATTAAAAATTCACACACACATACACACACACACACACACACACACACACACACACAAATTCAGGGAAGGGGTTCAAAAAATAAAAGAGCGTTTTTGTAAATGAGGAGAAGATGTTAACGTTTCAGCCCCCTCCCCCAGTTCAATTGGTGCGACCGGTGTGCATGATATTTACGTAGCCAGTAGACCTGAAAAATTGAAGAAACCTACGTTGACACTTTTGGTAACAGTTTTGATAAGCAGTTTCTGATATGAATATGTAATTGCATGGTTGATTGAAAAAGTGAATAAGTAAAAATCCGTAAAATGGAAGAAGATAGAGTAAAAGAAAAAAAATTAAAAAATTAAAAGTAATTTAATTTTTTCCCCAACCCAGCATCTTCATTTATCGATTTTCTGAATATTTCGGCAAGTTTGCTCTCCGACCAATGTCCGGTGAAAGCTTGAAAATAAACCAACCAAAATAGTCAGATAAGATTTTCCAAAATAAAGGAGAATTCATTAAATCATCTAAGAATTATTCCCCCAATTATCAACTTCCTAGAGAATTCATCCTATAAAAATGGGTTCATTCAAAATAAATACTTCAATATTTATATTTGAAACTCATCAAGTCTCTCTCTACCTGATTTGTCAAAAATAATTTTTCTCCGGTTTTCGTTATTTAATATTAGATGCGAGAAAAAAAGTAATTTCAAGGCTGTGAAGCTTTATCCTTAAAAAAAATAACGTAATAATATTTTGATTGATTTCTGGATATGATACGATTTGTTTTTGTTCTGTTTTGTGTTTTTTGTTTTTGTTTTACTAAGTTAATGATTCATGGGAGGTAATTGCCAGAGTTATGTCCCTTGAACTATGCACTTTTTAAAAGTTCAATATCCGTTTAACCTTAAGATAACCTTGAAATAAATTGGGGACTAGTTCTACTGAGAATCAACACGATTTCCAAATTATCAAAGGATTGAGAAACAAAAAATATATTTTGTCCTACCTATTATGATTGCTTCTGTCAGAGGTTTTAAGTCCGTCTTTGGATTTTTCATAAAAGCAATCAAATGTATACCTACACCCCCATAGATACAATCTCCCCATGATTGCCACTTCCGTCAGCAGGATACACACAATTTCTTTTTAAAAACTAAACATAATCAAGTATAATGAATGACATCTCTTTTTGCTACAAAGCCAACGATCAATTGAGACAATTTCTACGAAAAAAATGGGAAAAAATCTTCCCCTTATAAGGATTAAGGCATGTTACAATATGAGGGCTGATGGGACGCTGTAATCGAAAATTTGATTATATTCTTAAATATTTTATTTCATCTTTAAATAGCATTTTTTGTCAACGATACTTTTGGCGAGGATATAAGTGAAGTTATACGTAAATATTTGATAAGAAGTCACAGAATATTCCTTTCCAGACGCCAAAAGGACTAGAGAAACACCGTAAGTAGATTTATTAACAAGATAAAGAGTGAACGCTTTGAACTCCTGCAGATAGATAGCCAGTAATAGCCACCAAATTAAGAAAAACAATAGAAAGAAAGTGGGAATTGGTTGATAGAAAAGGGACTGTGTATGCAGATTCTAACGGCGGAAGTAAGAAAGACAGATTGTAAGTTTAGTTGCGTGCGAAACGTAAGAAAGCAGGGAGAAAATAAAAAGAAAAGGCTAGATGATCATTTGGTTCTAGTATGAGATAAAGAAGAAGGTAAGATAATCTAGTAAAAGAGATAGCAAAAGAAAAGTGACCCTTGCCTTTAAAAGGGAGATCAAAGGTTGGTCACCAGAGCAGACAAGCGAGCAGAGACTACTAGAGTAGACGTACGGATCGCTGCTGGCCCTGACCGCTGGCAATAGAAAGACATTGAACTCCCATCTCTCTCTCTCTCTCTCTCTCTCTCTCTCTCTCTCTCTCTCTCTCTCTCTCTCTCTCTCAATGAAGATTTTGTTTAGTCTTCAGTCGAATTCAATTTTGAATCCTGACATGAGTCTTGCCTCTCTTGTTTCTTCCTCATGCTGCTACTGCTGCAGCACCGCCAGCACGGTGCATCGTCGAAAAAGGTCCCGACGCCATTATCCTTCAGGGCAAACGCCAAACATAAGTAAAATCCTTCTTTACAATCACATGTACAATGACCAAACAAGGATGGAATGGATTTCAATATATTTCTGCTCAAAATATAACTCTATCTGATCCTAATGAATGAATTAAACTCATCCTCAGTTTAGCAAAAGGATAAATTGAAATGTATCTAAGTAACCAGAAAGTTTATGTCAAAAAATACTTCTTAGGTTTTGCTATAATTAACAGAAGTCTATTCCCTCTATTGACACGAAGATATTCAGATTAAGCACATTATTGGCCTACACACAAGATCCCTCTGCAAGATGATTGCCGATTTAACAAAATATCTCTTTTCAAGTCAATATATTTCACTGCTCTTGGGGGGGGTATTATTATTATTATCATTATTATTATTATTATTATTATTATTATTATTATTATTATTATTATTATTATTATTATTATTATCTTTTGCCTTCTGTAGCGCTGGAACCACATTATGATCCTAGGGCCCCATATAGGAGACTTGTTATTTTATCGACAGTACTCATCGTAGTGTGAGCTGTTTCGAATAGGCCTATGTTTCAGACAGTGGGAATTTCATATTATCTAGGATACTTTCCCGATTCCTTCTGAATGAGTCCTAGGTGTTATGTTGGTCTTCCTACCCCACAACCTGATCATTTCGATCTCCAGAATAGTTTCTTTGTAACTTTCTTAGGGGTGATTCTCTCGGATGGTATTGCGATGTCGATGAGCATGCACCTCTTTTCTTTCTTATCCTTCATATCAATATCAGGTTTGATTGCTTTTTACTTCCCTGTCCGTATAGATGCACATGTTCCAGAAGTTGGTGATGTCTGTTTTCAGTTGGGGTCCATACAATCTTTTATTTTGATCCTATATTTCCTGTAGATCATCCAGTCTTCCAGTTTGCCGCTGCCTTGTTGTTCCAATGGATGGACTCGGTCTTCGCCAGTTCCAGTCAGACTGAGACGATGTAGCCAACCGTTTCTTCGTATTTTTCACAGATTCTGCATTGCAAGTCTTCTCCATCTTTGATTATGCAATGTTGATAGGATCTGGTTGCGAGGTTTTGGTCTCGTGCAGCGAGAAGTTTCTGCGAGTTTCTGCTTTCAGTCCGGTACTCTTCAGCCACCGGTGAGTCCTTTGTTGATCTGCTTCTTTCATCCTTATGGGGTACTTCCTATGCATCTTCTTGTCCTCCCAGGTTCTCTGCAGCTGTTGTTGGTAGTGATGTTCATCCTTCTGTTTCATTCGATTGATGTAGATGGTGGTCACCTCTTTTTCTATTGGTAGGGTTTGAGGGACATCAAGCTCTTTCTTGAAAAGCACAGCCTCTTTCTAAATGGAGAGGATTTGGTGCTTCGCTATTTGAGGGAGCGGATTATCTGTTTTGACAGGTGTGTATCAAACCCAATAGTGGTGGTCTTGAACGCGAGTTCAAGTTGGACAAGGCTCCCTACCCCTGGAACTCTTAATAGGTACAGTCTTTCTTACTTCCGGGTGGTGCGACTTCCTTGTCTTAGTGTTCAGTCTTTTGATATAATTCAGCTTTTAATTAATTACGTTGGAGATGTATGCTAGCACAGGTTTTTCTATAGTTTTCATAGTTTTGAGTTTATTGGCTGCCTTGAACTCACTTTTTAGTACCATACACACTCTCTTGTTGTACTCCTCTCGAATCTTCACCATATTCGAGTGTTGTATACCTTGTGAGAGCTATCACGATCCAGCTCTTTGATCGTTATGCTTATGTCAAGGTCTATGTCCGCAGTTTTAGTCAGCTTTTCTCTTTAGAAAGTGCCTTCGACACACTTTTTGATCCCGAACTTCATCTTGATATCGTCGCTGAAGGTCTTGAGCTGACTTTTGTCGATTTTCGTCCGTGGAAAACGTCTTCAGGTCATCTACATAGAACAAATGGTCCCCAAAGCTTTTTTGTGAAGCGTATCCGTAATCGCTGCAGTTTAGTAGGTTGCTTAGTGGCACTTGTGCAAAGCCCTGTCCAGGTGTGCATCACGTTGTCAATCCCATCCAATCATCTATGCTATTGATGGTCGTTTTTCTTGACCCCTTGTAGTACTGCTTTGTTGATCAGTAGACGTTCCTTGTACCCGTAGCTTTCTTCCTTTCACTCCTTCTGTTCCGCTGGGATAAAGTTGTTTTCTTTGAAGAAATTTTACATCTCCGTGATAATGGAAATGAGGATTTTATATGTTATTGGTCGTCAGCTTATAGGCCTGTAGTATTCTATATATCTTCTGCCTTTGGAAGGAGGACCGTGACCCCCATGTGAACTATTTTGAACATTTCTCATGATTCCAGAAGATGTCATTGTAGGCCCATGTGTGCTCTTCGTGGATGCTTGGTAGGTTTCGGATCTGGAAATTGGCAATTCTATCACACCCTGATGCTCTCTGATTTTCGGACTTGTTAATGGCAGCGACAGTCTTTGTAGTGTCTGACCAAATCTGCATCTCTACGTATTTGTAGAATCCCTACTGTTGATGTTGGATCCACGAAGCATTTCGTTGTTTTTTGCTGTTTTCCAAAAAGCAGGTGGTACACAGACTCTATCATCCTCTTGTGCAGCTCTCAGTAGACTCTTTTGGTATCTTCTATAAAGATCTTGTTCCGCTGAAAGAATTTGCTCCTTTTGACAGATCCTCTGAGTCTCTGCCCTTTTTCTGTTGTTTCAGCATATCTTTTGCTGTCGGTATATCTCCTTTCACATGGATGTTTTCTTTTTGTTCTAACTGCTTTCATTTTTTCTTGATGTTGAAATCTTTTTCTATCTCACTCAGAAATGATAGTCAGCCTCGCAGTATTTTTCTTTCTTTCTCGATTCCTTCTTTCTAGGTTCGTAGTTTTTTTTCCGTTTTTGTTGTTCTTTTGGTCTTTCTCCTGTTGCAATGGTGTATATAAATTGATTGATTTCCGTTATCAGCAAGTTTATTATTCGAATGTAGTCTCAAGACTGCACTAAAGACTGTACAACCATATGATGTTATTTTTGGGGAGGGGGGAGATAACGGAATTTATTACGCACCGATAATAAAATAAAAGGTAAGCAAAATGAGTCTTCATCTGTAGCAAATGTTTTATAGGGTTTTATATTGAAATTAAAATGTTCGTTCGTTTTTGTGTGTTTTGGTACCTTTCCATGCAAACTTTGATGCGTTTTCAAAATATATTTTGGCAGCACTGGTCAGGACATGCCATTGTTTTTGTTCCTTTTTTCTCTTTTTTCCCTTTCTTCTTTCTTTCCATCTTATTTATATCTATCCAAACACGACACACAATACACCCGTTTCCATTTCAATCTCAATCTTTTCAATTCTAATTCATTTTTTATTTGGCTTTTTTTTTTTTGTTGTTGTTGTTCACTTGTGTATTGACAATTTCTGTTTCGGAACTGATCTTTAAAATTTTATTCTTTAACATTTTTTATATTTCTGATTTGATCCATTTTTTAAGATCGATATTTCCTTTAATTTTAGGGAAAAAATGCAAATGAAATGTTATAAAATGTTGATATTTTCCTATGTTTCCAAATGCAAGTGAATGTGAGTTGCTTGTTGGTGAAGTGAGGCCCCAATTTACAATGTGCGTCTCGACCCTTAATTCTCTTCTTATCTTTCATTAATATTGGGATTTAGAAATCTTAATTCTATCAACTATGGTTTATTTAGTGTACCGAGAGCTACCGGTGAGGGTGAAAAATACCCCCTTTTTCATTTCAATAAGCAAAATAGAAAAAGACTAGAAACATTGGATGCTTTTACCTGATTAACATATGAACGGAAGAAAGTTTTTTAAAAAAACAAATTCTATCATTTCATCACAACTTTTGATGATGTCAGCCAATTTTCATGTGATTGGCGATTCTTTGTTGATTTTCTGTTTATAAGCAAGATAAATTGAAAGAAAAGTTAAATATAAGTAAAATGAATGAGATTTGATATCTTTCAGTTTTTTGAGAAATCACGTTTTCAAATTGAACCCTTTGGACAGACTACTCCGAAAAATTGAGATCTTTCACCTGGAAGGATGAGACTTTTAGAAAATATGTGAAATTGATTAAAAGCAATTTAGAAAATGTCTCGCAGTTTCGAGTTTTCTTTAAAAAATAATTTTCCGAAACAAATGACACATCTTCGTAGCTTATAGAGTTATCATTTTCCTATGTTTGTATGCAAGTGTGAGTGAGTATTTGGCCTCTCAAATGTATATTAAGATAGTAATTCCTCTGTTAGAGGGTGGGGGCTGTTGATCTCAAGTGCTGTGTCCACAGTTGGACAGTGTTCTAGTGCCTCACATATTTGCCAATGCCAATAGCCAATAGCTACCGAGGATTTTCAAAAGACCATGGGTTTCCTCCAGACACAGAATATCAAAGAGTTCCTTGGTTAAGTATATTAGGTTAGGTTTTAGGATCTCTTCAATGCTTTGTCCGGGTTAGTCAAGAAATTAGCCCCTCCAGTCGATGGCCCTTACTTTTACATTTCGAGAACATATTCAGCTTTTTTTATTTTTCATATTCTTCCACCAACCATGATGTCAGTAATTCTTTTTTCAAAATGGCTTTATTTCATTGTGACTTTACTGGCTATTTGGGTAGGTCATGGTATTTTCTTTTATGAAGGATTTCTTAAAGAGATGAATGTTATGATTTGTGACCGATAGTGAAAGATTAAAGTTCCATATTGAGATTTTATTGCATATTCAAAGCTGGGGCAGATGCCATTGTTCTGTCATTGCATGATAGATGCCTTTACTTAATTGATATTATTGAAATAATTTTGTTCATACTGATATATAGGTGGGGACAAATCATATTCATTCATTTCAATTTATACCTAGTCTGAATGCTGGTGCACTCATAGGAGCTGTGTGGGACAAACTGTAAGTGAACAATTTGGCAACAAAATGGGTGTTGGGGTTTTACTATCCCACATACAGGTATAAGACATTAGAATATCCTCTAAAAAGGATTTTGTCTCGTTTCAGGGGTTGATCCTAAAACGTAGGAAAACACACCAATTATGTTAGATAGGGGCACAAAAAAAACCTTTAATATTGACACCATTACCCCTTGAAAAAAAAGGGATGTTCTACTACATTCGTCGAGTAAGACCCCAGGAAGATATTAGGACCAATAAAACCTATGAAACGTTACAATTACAGTTTCTCCAGGATAAGACCCTATTTTAAGTTAGATTGGCTATGATAATATTAACGCAAAATTCATAAAACGTATATGGATGACAAATAGCCATTCGCAAAGAGTAGTGAAAACAAAGTTAAAAAATAGATTCATCTGGATAGAAGATACTCGCTAATGGTAACGCATTGGGGAAATATTACTTACCGGACTCCGCTTCCAGCATGGAATACTGCTCAAATGTTATTAGAGCAATATTAGAACTTGTTAGAAACGTATTTGCAGTTAAGATATTGTGCAAATTGTGCAAAACAGCGTAATAAACCACAGAAAATGTGACAAATGAGGGAGCAGCAAAGAAAGTAACAAGGAAGGAAAATAGAAACAGAAAAAAAATAATTCGTAGAATTCAAAAGACGGATTGAGAATACTGCAGACGACCTATCATGGAAAGCTGAAGAGAAAAACCGAATTTCTCATCATAGCAGTACGAAACAATTGCATCGGGATAAACTGTGGCAAGCTATGTGGAGGATTGGTGAAATCTAATGTATTTTTAACACGTTGATTAGTGTTGTGACTGTCCCCAGGGTTTGAGACACTTGCAACATCTGACAATAATCTTTAAATGGTATGAGTAATTAACAGACCTGTACGGCAGATTAGCAACTGTTATACTCTGGGAACTATGCAATGAAGATTCGACCATACAGACTAATGGTATCAGCACAGATCGGAGATTGTCCTGGAAAACGGAATTACACCGACATCCAAATCGATTATCTCATCCAAGCGAGAGAGCCGGGCATGGTTAGTAAGGACAGGGGAAAGAGAATCTGCCAAATAAAAGACGTGACTATGCCTGCATATCATAAAGAGAATACGAAAGAGAGTGAAAAGCTAGAAAATCACCAGGACTTGGCAAGGGAGCTGAAAAGGTGTGGAACATGAAGGTCAAGGTTGTAACTATAATAATAGGTGCACTGGGAACAAAGACACTGGATAGAAGATTGGAAGAGGTTGAGATAAGTGGATGGGTTCAGACTATGCTGACCACAGTATTGCTGGAGAGTGTTGGAAATGTGAGTTTGATTATGTTAGTTCCATATGAATGAAGCAAAATAATCTACAGGACCGTGTGCGATTCTCTACTTAAACATGGTTTCTACAGAATCTAGCTGTATTCGTTCACGTATTCATGAATCACTTTCCAATCGTCTATGAGCAACGACTGTGTTTTGTATTTGTTAAAAATTCTTCCTCTAACACAAGTTTTGTTTTTGTGTACTTATTTACGATTTAACACCAATCTGTTAAAATAGATTTGACAACTCATTTTGAGATTTCATCATGTTTGATTTGTCAAGTATTAGCAAGTTTCGTGTCGAATTATGGAGCACTTTCTTCATTCAGATAGCTCTCTTTATAACAGTAACATTGTATATTACCAGTTAAGTGGTAAAGATATACAGTCATCCATAAATGAGTACATCCCTATTACATTTTATGGGAAGTCTAAACCAATATTTAGATAATTATTTTCTCGTATGAGTTGTACTCATTTTTAGACGCCAACATATTCCTATTTTGGCAACAACGTTTGAAGCTGTGAAGTTTGGACACAAATGATTCATGATAATATCAGTTTTGATTGCATCCTGTTTCACAAAACCTAATAAAATCGTGCTATGTTTGGTTTAGAATAAAATTACTTTTCTATTTGAAAAACGCGGTAGGGGTGTACTCTTTTATAGGCGACACAGTATATTCACTTGAAGATAGTTATAACTGTTGAGAGACGAAACGTCTACACTGAAACTATCATTTACACGGAATCTTTTGAGAGAAACGCCTTCTAGTCATCTGGGAAATTGATTGACAGAAAACTCTTTCACACATATCGATGTGATAATAATGATGATAGTGAGGAAGATGCTGTAGTAAAGAAAAGTAGTCTGTAAAAGAAGACAAAAAAAAGAGGAGAAAGGAAAGACCAGAGACTTAATTCCAGAAGCAAACATCTGTTGATGATTAGTTGAACCGTGTCAGCCGTTGTTATCGTCACTATTTTGCTATTTAGTCGCCGCAGATGGCGTTAAAAAGAGATGTTACCATAACTACTACTCCTCTTCTCCATCGAGTCGATGTAATGCCCCAAGTCATAAACACAACATCCGTCTTGATTTTTCCTTTTCATTTCTACCGCTGCCTCTGCGGTTGGTGTCCTTCGTGAACATCTGCTCCGACTGACACCGTAATTACAAGTTAACACGATTTCAATAAGTACTTTGTAACGGAGGAAAAAAAACGTATCAAATAAACAGAATGATTCTTCGTTCTGTGCCAACGCAAGGAGACAATGGTGGGTCAATCAGAAGTTGTAAAAGGCGGACGAAAGGCAAAGCGTAACAGATTCTAAAAATTAATGAAAATTCGAATGTAAAAACTGTGAGAAAAAAATTAGATATCGAGCACTTTCTTCTATCAAAACAACTCTTCGCTTGCAGAATGTAGCCCATAAGAAAAACTTTAAGGTTGATTTGATTACTACGCACAACAGTGGATAAAATACATCTACGTTACCCACTCGAAAAGATTTGTGTACCAAACCAACACAGCTACAAACTGTTATTGATAGATAAAATTGAACATTCAATCAAGAGTTCATGGAAAAAGATACTTCTATATCAACACTTGAAATAATGAAGAATCCAACAATACAGAGAATTGTGGTTTTAAGACGCAGAAAACAGCACCATAGAACAAACTTCAAAATGGATTTGAACAAAAACTTACTGAAATTGATGAAAAAAATGAAATCTAAAGATAAAACTAATAAATTCCATGAAGAAACAAAATTTTAAAAAATCAAAAGATATTCTTGTATCCTCAAATAAAACAAAATACATTTACACAATTTAACGAAAAACATGAACATCTAGTGGAAGAAAACATCACCATTTTTTTTAAAAAAACAAAACATTGAAAACACAAAGAAGTGGACGTTAAAACAGAAAAAAACTGAAAATTGAAGATTGAGTAAACAGAATACAAATACAAGTATACATAACGAACAAAGACGTAAAACTAACTTCAACACCAGCAAACCTGAATGCCACCTCATCAACCCAACAAAAACAAAATAAGCCATTTTGCTAACAAAACCATCCTAAAAAATATAAATGTTTTACTAAAGGACAAATCAAATCTCAACCTCTGGAGGGACATCAAAAACATCATAAACTTGTTTAATAACATCTAAGGAAGAACAAATTCGACGTAAAATTCAATGAGAATGAAATAAAAATAATACACCACTGCAGAAAACAAATCCAAACTCAAAAAGATGAAATATGGATTAAAAAAGCAACCAAAACTGAAAAGTGGAAAAACTTTTTCAAAATATTCAAAGAATTAGATTTTAAAATAGAAATTAAAACCCAATCAAAATAAATAAACTTCCTAGGTGTCAACCTAAACCTTGACGATAGCTCTTGTAAAAAAGAAAATGACCAAACGATTTGCATCCATTTAGGTTCTAACAAAAAGACTCGCAAACAATTACCCAGAATAGACAAATATTCGATGAAATTGTAGAACCGTACAAAAACACGTGAAAACAAAGTAAATTAAATCCAGATTAGAATTCCAACCCTAGAAAGATGAAAAAAAACGACTGAATAAAAAAAATATATTCTGGTTCAAGCCACCATTTAATTTAAAGGTAGAAACAAACGTTGGTAAAACACTTCTAAACCTAATAACTAAACACTTCCCCGAAGAGAGCGTATCTCACAAAATCTTTTTTTTTCTTTAAAATAACGGAAGGGTAGAGGTAGAATAGATAAATCCTTGTCAAAATAGATTTTAAAAATATAGACATTGGTTAAAAGTATAACGAGTATCATGACAAACCTAATTATAAACGGTTTTATAAAGTGATCTTTTAGAAAAAGCAACAAAAAACACATTTTGAATATAGAATTTCAAACCATAAAAAATATTATCATTAACTACGCATGAAATACAAGGGAAATAAATTGAATTTCAGAATTAAATTAATACCACGTTACTTTTTCCGAGTTTGGGCCATACTTTTGTAACTTGTCTAAATCTTCATAATAAACACACTTTTGTTTTGTTTTCAAATCAGTTTTTTTAAATTGCTGAAATGAAAAATTCACTCATTTTTATAAACTCTGTCGATATTAGATCATTTAATGCAAAATGAAAAGTCACATCAAATCACATGCATATTCATCTGTGCCATGCATAGCCAATGAGATTTCATGATTTCAAGTCAAAATTAAAGCGTTTACAATATCATTCTTTTATTCTGATTAAACGATGCTTAGCAATACTGACGACCTTAGTCATGAACGAACAGATTGATTGCAATCATTTTGGTATAAATTAATCAATACCTAGTTTTTACAAACTGTTATCCTCCGAAGGAATCGATTCAAATATAGACTCGGATTGAAATTATGAATTTAGTTGTTTCTTGCAGAATAATCATTACATAACATAAATTCCCTCTTGACAAAATCCATACTAGATGATTTTGATAAGAGTCGAAAGAGTATGATAAAATGTTTGTCTGAATACTATAACATCTCGACTATTCACACCCTCACCCTCTCCCCCCCCCTCTCTCTCTCTCTCTCTCTCTCTCTCTCTCTCTCTCTCTCTCAACTGAACATTATTTGTTCCAACTTGAAGAAATAAAACATTTTTATGAAGCTGCTACAATTATGCACTGAATTACACGCAGCAGCCACTACAAAATTATTCAGGCAATAGATTTTTCTCTATGAGCTCGAAAGCAATTTAGAGGAACATCGTGTGGACTCAAGGACTGCAGACCACATTACTTTTTTTTCGGATTTTATAGAGATTCACATCAGACTCAATAGAATACACATCCCCTTCCAGACATTTTCCTTATGTTAGACTTATTTGTGATAAACCTCAAGAAACATGAAATCTAAGATAATATGGATACTACCAAGAGCTCCAAGGGACGGGGCCTAGTCTAACGGACACGTTCAAGTCCCCTACTATTGGATTAGATGCATATCTGTTAAAAACAGGTGACTCCCCACCAAAAAAAAGAAGTAAAGCATCGGATCCACCCTATTAAGAAAGAGCTTAATATTAAAAAAACCCACAAGAGAAAGAGGAAACTACAATCTGCGACAAGTTAAAAAAAAAAAAGAGCAAACCCTGACTAACAGCAACTGTAGACAATACCCAAAAAGGTGAAAGAGATAGACAATAGATGATACAACAGTGACCGGGGAGCATCGGACTGAGAGCCGAAACTGTGCAAACAGAAATAATAAACTCCAAAGTGCTAGCCGATCAGCTGCTCCATCGTGGAATGACAATTGACATGATTGTCAGGAGGGACCACAGAGGCACTCACTCGGGTATGAGACGGTTCCGCCGTGCACATCTCGACCTTTCCTCGGTAGACACGAGGTCCTCAATGTTGCGAGCTCGATTCATTGTTGCTCATCGGGAAATGTCTATTGCTACTGGGTGTCTACGCTTGTCTTCAAGACATTAACGTCTAAAACAGCTGATGGGATTTCACTTCCGGTCTGGTCATCGCTGCACAAGACCAAACCGTTGAAACTAGATCAATTCACCATTGCATTTTTATAAATGGGAGAGAGACACAATGCAAGTTCTTTGATGAGTACGAAGGAATGATTGGAAAAGTCCGAATACATCCACAGATACAAGGCAGCAACATATTTGCATTGGAAGTTTTACAGGAAATATAAAAGCAAAACATCCGAAAGATGGAATGAGAATCAACCAAACATGAGAACAGCGATGTCATCATCCTCTTAGACATGGCTGTCCATTATGACCAGGAAATAAAAGCAAACAGACTTGACATCGTTTCAAAGACAAGAAAGAAAAGAGAAGCATACTCATTGACATAACAATACCAACCAAGAGGAAAGCCCCAGTAAAAGTTACGAAGAAGCTGTCTAAACACAAAGATTTGGAGATTGTGATCAAAACGATGTGGGTTAATGAAGATCAACATAACACCAGTGGTCATCGAAACTCGCAAACTCGGGAAGAAACCTCCCTAAAAACATATTTATGAGGTGATTTCCAAAAACTAACTCGCTAGAAAACTATATATATATATATATATATATATATATATATATATATATATATATATATATATATATATATGACCTAATCTTATAACTCACCAAAAGTTCGTCTATGTGCATGTCTGTTCGTGTCTAGCACATGGACCACCCAACTAATTAAATATATGAAATCTTACATATATACTTCCACATATATAGTCTTATAAAATTTGTGCATGTATCTATATATTTGCACATTCATACATACACAGGTATGCACTCATGCACACGTGGCAACAAAAACGCATAGAACGTTACATGCTAAAATATGAAATGTTTATAATGATTTGCAGAATCGTTTGTGCTATAGATTGACAATTGTTGTATTCTATTGTGCATTTCTTCATCAAAGCCAATAGTATTGACTTTCTTTCAAATTTAAAAGAGTACATTCTATAGGGTGGGTTAAAAGTAAATTTGATTTGTCCTTAACTCAACGCAAGTTGCATCACTATTTACTAGTTGCTTCTAACAGTAATTTGATAGATGTTCCCCTTAGAACTTAGAAGAATTTCTCTTGCTCACTGAACGGGATGTAATTTTAAACAATTGTATATCCATAAAATTTCATGTCTTGTCATCAACTTAACCATATGGATTAGAGGAGAGCAAGTGAAATTAAAAAAGGGTTTCCGCGTGCATGAATATCTGGTTGGAGATAGGAAAATAACAGGAAAATTCTGAGATTAAATGATTTTTCTAATTCTATTGAAAACTATATTTTCTACAAAGGATTCTATTAATCGATTCCATTCGTGATATTGGAGTATTTATTCACATATTCTGTTTGTGTATCAAAGTTTTAGAAGCAGAAATGGCCTTTCTTCTGAATTATCTCAGAGTAATCTGAAAATGTTCAGCCAATGTTTCTTTTTATCCAATCGAGATAATTCGAGACTTTTGTGAAGGCACTCATCTCTGACTTCTGAGCACACCCACGACCAAATGAGGTCACTCCGGCTAGAACCCATTTGTTTTCAACCAAGCACATCAGAGGGCCGCCTGAATCACCCTGCAAAATAATTGAAAATTGATTGATTTGATGAAATCAAAGGACCTGATTCATGAGTCAAGACAAATTAAAGGACACAAGATGGAAACACACCTAATAAATTGCTAGCCAAATATTTTTTTAAAAGGCATTCATAATTCGAATCTCTTGAAATATTTGAATATCAAATCAGATTGAAAAGATCGGTGAAACAGCTTATCAGTGATTTGATGGATTTCTAAATCTAAAACTGCCAGGTGTAGTTTGGTTCGAAACCGAAGACCTCGGATAACAGTTTTGCCACATGAATATTGAAAACGAATCACCATAATTGTTATGATAAGTTTGGCAACTTTTGGTCCGTCTCCATTGCAATTGATTATGTGCACTCAGGAGAGTGGCGATTTTGAATTGTTAAAAGTGGCTCGATTTCATTCCCAACTAACTATATCGCTCTAAATGTTATATACACACCAAATACTCATACAAAGGCTCAAAAAGGTATAAAAATACAACGTATTGATCAGATATTAACACAATAATGAAAAGCATCACCATCATCATCATCAGTTTTTCAATATCTGTCGTTGAACAGGGAACTCCCCTAAGATCCACTACATTCCTCTCTCGTGGGCGTCGTGGAGCCAGTATTTTCTAAATTTGCCAAGTTCATCTCTCCATGTTGTATTCTGTCGACTTCGGATCCGCATGTGATCTCTGGGGATCCATCTTGTGGGTCTTGATGTCCATCGGTTGTCTGTCATTTTTGCAACGAAACATGCCCATTGCCATTTAAGTTTTTTAATAGATTCTATAATGTCTTGGAAATCCTTTTTCTTCCTGGTACACTGTGCTGTCTTCTGATTTCTCCATGTGAGGATGAGCATGATTCTCTCATGTGGGCTTTGCATGCTTCTCAGTTAACAGGTCAGCCTCTTGGTTAGGTTCCATGTTTCAGCCCCATAAGTGACGAACGGGAGGATGCATTAGTTGTATACTCTTCTTTCTGGGATTATTGGGATCCTCTTGTTTTTGAAAGTTAAGCTTGCTTTGCCAAAGGCCTGCATCCTCGGGTAATTCCTCGTTTGATTTCCCCTTCTTTTGTGGGTTTCATAGAGATTCGTTGTCTTGTGTAGATGTAGTGGTCTACTTTCCCCAGTTTTGCATCTCCGATTTTGACAGTTATGTTCTTATTCTCGATGTGATTGTTGCACATGAATTTTGTTTTACTGAAGTTTATGCGTAGGCCAACTCTTTTGCTTTCTTCTTTTAGTTCATCTAGCATTAGTTGGAGGTTGTGTAGGTTCTCTACGAAAAGGACGATGTCGTCTGAAAATCTGATGTTGCTCAAATATTCGCTGCTACACGCGCAACAAAACAACGGCCAGAATAAGCAAGACGCTGACAATCAGTCCGAGGACTTCCCAGAAGTTACACCATGGGAGGTAAAACAAGTCATCAAAAGAAGGAAAAGCCCCTGGACCAGATAACATCACTATCGATCTACAAAAAAAGCTGGTAAGATCGTCAACAAAATTTAGCTACTCTATTCAACTTATGTCTAAAACAGAGTAAAATCCTGAAAGAATAGAACGCAGCAATCATTATGCTTCTACATAAAAGAGGAAACCCCAAAGACTGCATTTATAAACTTTTCACAAAAATCATCACCAACTGGATCACTAAAACACTTGATGAAACCCAACCAGCTCCAAAAAGGAGTAAGACAAGGTGATACCTGCTCACCCAAACTCTTTACAGCCTGCCACAAAATGATCCTCTGATAATGAAAAAAAAGCTATTAATCTATTTTGTAAGGTCAGTGTTTAGGGTTAGGTCTCGGGTGATTGTCATGGTTAGTGTTAGTGTACGTTTATGGTTATGTCGATGTTTAGTGTTAGTGTTATGGGTTATATCTAGGGTTAGTGTTTAGCGTTAGTGTTTAGGGTTAGTGTGTAGCGTTAGTGTTTAGGGGAGGGTTAGGTTTACGGCTGAGCAAATGAAAGCTTGTTATTATTGCGATGGCAGTTTAGTCACTGAGAAAATAGTTTGGGCTGTTTATCATAGTATAATCCATCCAGTGTCTTTAGATCGGGAAAAACGGAGATGTGAATGGAAAAAATCTAACCACTATTAACCATTCAAAATACACGCGTGTATCCAAGGATTGACAATTTAATTCATTGTTGATCAAAATTACAGAGTAAAATTTATCTCATCCACTGATGACCTTTGAGTGACAGCGGATCAGAATACAAGACATCTGCGTGAAACTGACACCAGTTAACGTTTAATCTATGGCCGATGTACGGCCCGGTACGGTGAAAACCAACAGTAGATAAGTGAGCCGCCTTCCAATCACTTGATCATGATTTCAATATTACAGTAGAGAAATGTTAATTTAAAAATCGGTTTGAGTTTAAGTGATGACTCAGATTAGCAGTGAGTAGTTTAATCCTTTAAATCCTGTTCTTAGTGTCCTTATTCTTGATGGTTTGATTTTGGCACCCTCATTCTTGATGGTTTTGTTCTTGGTGTCTTTATTCTTGATGATTTTGTTCTTGGAGTCCTTATTCTTTATGGTTTTGTTCTTGGTGTCTTTATTCTTGATGGTTTTGTCTTGGTGTCCTTATTCTTGATGGTTTTGTTCTTTGTGTCCTTATTCTTGATGGTTTTGTTCTTGGTGTCCTCATTCTTGGTGGTTTGTTCTTGGAGTCCTTATTCTTGATGGTTTTGTTCTTGGTGTCCTCATTCTTGGTGGTTTTGTCTTTGTGTCCCCATTCTTGATGGTTTTGTTCTTGGAGTCCTTATTCTTTATGGTTTTGTTCTTGGTGTCTTTATTCTTGATGGTTTTGTTCTTTGTGTCCTTATTCTTGATGGTTTTGTTCTTGGTGTCCTCATTCTTGGTGGTTTTGTTCTTGGAGTCCTTATTCTTGATGGTTTTGTTCTTGGTGTCCTTATTCTTGGTGGTGTTTCTTGGTGTCCTTATTCTTGATGGTTTTGTCTTGGTGTCCTTATTCTTGATGGTTTTGTTCTTAGTGTCCTTATTCTTGATGGTTTCGTTCTTGGAGTCCCTATTCTTGATGGTTTTGTTCTTAGTGTCCTTATTCTTGATGGTTTCGTTCTTGGTGTTCCAAAACGGACTTATTCCATTTAAGATCGACATCAACTTCAGCTAAATTATAGTTTATTTCAGGATTGGGATTTTTATACCATCTGTATAGAGGTATAATAGACTTTAAAATCTTTTGCATCAAGATAATGATTCATTTAAAATATTTCTATTGTCAGTTTCCAAGATAGAACAACAATTTAAAGTTTGGTTAGAAAGATTTAAACATAGCTTAATAATTTATTTACCTTGCAAACATCTTTTCCAGCTTCAATGTAACCGGCGCAGAAAGTTTGTTTTTCTGAAATAGCATGAAATATCCGTTTGCAAACTGTTTGGTCCACAACTGGCAAAGTCACTTTCTGGAGATCAGTTGACGTTGGTCCGTTTTCTACAATAAATAATAACGATTAATAATTCCCTTCCATATTCGACCCTTTACATTCAAAAAATGCTGTATGAATGTTTATTTTAAAAGATAACAAATTTAAAGTTTTGTTGAGAATTTTTTGAGAAAATATGACTGATTTCTGTACCTTAGATTATTCATAATATCACTAACAGCAGTCATTGTAAGCCCACTCCTTCCATGATGACCGCGATTGAGTTAACCTTTGCTAAGTTTTACCGACAAAACTTTCTCTCCCCCCCCATCTTGTGCCTGGTCTTTTCCTACTGCGATTGCTGTCCCGTGAGTACCAATTGTTTAGTATTTTGCTCTATTTGTTGCCATTTATTTTTGCTAAGTGTCCAGCCCATTTCCATTTTTGTTGCTTCATTTAATATTAATTCTAGTGTTTTCTCTTATCCATGTTGCTCTTCTTCCATCTATTAGAGTTGTTCCAATTATTGCTCTTCCCATAGCTCTCTGTATGGTTCTGAATTGATTCCCAGTTCGCTCTGATAAGTTCCACATTTCGTATCAGTAAGTCATAGCTTGAATTGTGCATTCATTGTATACATTGTATTCTAAGACCAGCAATTATTAATGGATGATTTTCTTTTGTGGAGTCTAGAGAGTGCTAGATTCAATCTACACGAATCAATGTTAAACCAGTGATTGTTGTACAATAGTGAATTGCAGACTTTGTTCCTTCTTTTTTATAAATAAAACTGCAAGGCATGTAGAAAATATAGTATTAGGAAGACTATCGAATGAGAAAACTGCAAATATGAAGGGTAAAAGGTGAAAAACAGAATTTAGGTAAAGGAAGACATATAGCAGAAGGAAAAAGAGAAAGAAAGAAAGAAAGGAAAAGGGGGAAAATGATTCCCACAGATATAATGAACCACTGCTGCGATTCACAATAGGAAAAAGATAAAAAGCAAATAAAAGAACAAAAGAACATTACTGGTGAAAAGAGACATCTGGTGGTAATGGGGTAAAGCTGAAAAAAATAGCAGAAAATGTAGTAGAAAGAAAAATATTAGTCAGTCGGTCGGCGTAAATCAAACCAACTGAAGAAGAAAACTAGGTAAAGAAAGCAATATAGCAGAATGAAAAATGTTATTGTCAGTCGATGTCATTCAAATTGGCCTAAAAACAGAATGAAAACTGAAAGACAGAAATAAGGTAATGGGAACCTTATGAAGGTTCTGAAGGGGAAAAATTGATATCAGGATATACATTGTACTGCTAACACGATTCACCATTATGCTGAAAAGAGACACGGAGTGTTATTGATACTTGTGTGGTACAAGAGAAATGTACTTTTTATTCTGGCATGTTTTTAAACTAACCTTTTAAATCCTCCATTGTTGTAAGTTATTCTATATTCCACTACTACTCCCATACTCAGCGGGAGAACTCATTCGTGACACTTCGATCGTCCAGATTTCGACATTGTGACAAAAAAATTTAGCTTGAAATAATTCCACTGATAGTTGGGAAAACCCTTGAATCGTTTATCATATCTCTTTTTTGTCCCGTCAAAATAACTGACAAGCATCAATCATCTCACTCCACGGGTTTTGATGATTTTGTAACCATATTTTGATCTGATTACCAGAACTTAACACTTTATTTTTCATTCATTTTTTCTGTCTAAGCCTGTGGGTGCGTTTTGGATATTGGCCACAAACAGAGACTCTCCAGGCATCGTGGTCCTGATCCAATTTTACCAGCTGTCTCCGTGTAAGTCCAGTTCTCTCTTTCCATCTGTATCCGGGTCACGGTGATAGGTGTTTCCTGGTCTGCCTCTTTCCCTCTTTCCTTATGGATTCCAAAAGAGAGTATGTAATGTTGGATGCAGATGCCGAGTGTGACCAATCCGTTTCCAGCGACTTGGTAGGATTTCTTCCCCTGCAGGTCACTGTCTTGTTCGTTGCCAGAGCCCCTTGTTGCCGATAGTATCCAGCCATTCATATAATTCTTCTAAGGGTTATGTATATCTGGATTCTCCTCATTGCGATGGCAACCGTCTTTCAGGTTTATGCTTCATTCAACAAAACAGGCTTCACAGTGGTATTGAAAATCCTGATGTCAGTGTTGGTTGTCAGATCTGACGGTTTCCAGATACTTTTCAGCTGATGGAGCCGTCCTTCATTTCAGCACAATTGAAAAAAGAATCCTGGGAGCTTCAAAATATAATCCTTGAAATCTGGCCTTGACTTGAAGTCAAAAAGCTTTAAGAGAAAGAAACAAAAGAATTTTGGAATTAGTTGTTTCTTTCTTTCCAGCCTTCCTCAACCCTTTTCAACTGAAACCACAGAAATGTAATCTATTTACAAAAACGGTACAATAATAAATGAAGGGAAGTTGCTAAATAAGAGCCTTTCAATTGTCTAACCTTGTGTTAGGCCCCAGCCTGCAGCCACGCACTGTTTGCTGGTGAGAAGGGATTGAAAATCGCTTGAGGGTAAGCACAAGGGCCGAACACAACTGGAAAATTGGATCGACGGTGATATCTTTAACAGGCTTATGTCGTTATCTGAGGAAAGATAGAAATGAAGATTTAATAATAATAATAATAATAATAATAATAATAATAATAATAATAATAATAATAATAATAATAATAGTGATATTCATTGCCAACTCTATGAAAAACTGGAAAGTATAAAATTTAACAGAGGTAAGTATAAAAAGGGGAATCTTCCAGGGAGACTCGCTGTCTCCATTACTATCTCTTCTCAACTGTGATACTGTTCAACAGAATCCTGAAAAACAGCAAAGAATACCATTTCTTCAAAGCAAAGGGAAAAGTCAACCAACTAATGCACATGGACGACATGAAATTGTTTGCAAAAAACGGGGGAGAGCTCATGACAGTGTTCAACAAAATGAAGAAATACAGTGATGACATTTAGATGGAGTTTGGAATAGAAAAATGTGCAATTATGGTAATGCACAAAGGGAGGTTCGCAGCGGCAGAAAGAATCGAACTTCCGGGCAGCAGGATGATTAGAGCTCGAATAACAAAAAAGTAGAAAACAATGGAGCAGCACAGCAAACAAGGAAAGAAAAATGGGAACAAAAAAAACTATATGAAAAATTTAAAAGACAAGTACAGGATGTGGCAGACAAGAGATCACGGACATGGCTACGAAACGGAAACCTGAAGAGAGAAACAGAATCGCTCATCATGGCAGCTCAAAACAAATGCATCGAACAAACTATATCAAAACAAAAATCCATAGAACACAGACAAACAGCAAATGCCACCAATGTGGGGAAAGAGATAAGACCGTAAACCACATAACTAGTGACTGTAGTGACTCCAGAAGGAGCATAAATACAGACACGATAGAGTAGCAACAGTGATACACTTGGAACCGAGTAAATGGGATTCAACCATGCAGAAAAGTGGTACCAACACAAACCGGAGATACTCCTGGAGAATGGAAGCCTCAAATTACTTTGTGACTTTGGCATCCAAATGGACCACCCCATCCGTGCGAGACGACTGGACCAAGTAATCGTGGACAAGAAGAGGAAAGCCTGCTAAATAATAGACGTGGTCGTACCTGCAGACCATAGAGTAGAGAGAGAGAAGAAAGTGAGAAACTAGAGAAATATCAGGATCTGGCAAGAGAACGAAAGAAGGTGTGGAACATGAAAGTCAGGGCAGTACCAGTAATGATAGGTGCACTAGGAACCGTACCAAAGACGCTGAAAGCGATATTGGAGGAAATAGGGATATAGGGGAGGATTGAGACTGTGCAGACCACAGCACTGCTGGGACTTGAACGAATACCGAGGAAAGTGCTAGAAATAACAGCAGTGGCCTAAAAGAGGAGGAGGGGGGAAACACCCAAATAGTTGTGAAGGTACGAATCACGGCACTGCTGTGATAGGTGAGGGAGAGATGAAATGAGAGGAGGGCTGAAGACCCGAGAAGACTTGCTCTTGGGATTGTTATATGATAACGGAATGCATCGAATTAGTTCAGAGTGAGTGAAAAATGGACTCATGTCTCCTGGTCTCTGCGTAGAAATGACGATTCACTAGGAATTATGAAAATGTCATGAAAACCAATTGCAGATGCACATATCAGAATCAGTCCAAGAGAATAAAAAAACAAAAGATTATCTGGGATTTTGAAATTCAAATCACCGAACACAACCCTGAAGAGCCTGGCAAAGATATAAAGTTGAGAGAGAACTGGAGCCATCTAAAGAACAGCATTACTGAAAACTACTTTAATACTGAGGAGACTGCTGAAGCTTTGAGAAGACGTGCTGCCAATTGATTTCCAGTTTGATCTGAAAGCTTAATGAGTGCAAATGATAATCCCTATGATAATGATTTTCTGTATATATGCTTGTATGAGTGTATGACTATGTAACACAGCCAAAACGGCACATTGGACGAATAATTTTTTAGTTACATTCAGGATGCTCTTGAAGAATAAATCACATCCGGGTGATTTTTACCCGACACATAATGTTTTAGTCGGAGGGTTCAATTTACTATACAATTACAATGTGGAACTGGACACTGAGTTCATGTCGTTCCCCTTATTACGTATATTTGGAATTTTTATGACATCTCCCAAATGTGCTGCGTAAAATATATTATGAGTATTGTGTTTGCCCTACTTCCACCACAAACTTATCAATCTAGTGTTTCATCACAAGATGTTGTAAGAAGTCATTTTTTTTCAGCGAAAAAAGATGATGATGAGTTCATATATCAGTATGCTGATATGTAGATTTTGTTCATTCATTATGGAAAAACATTTTTGTAAACAATGACGACTGAAATGTTTTGGTCCAATTAAATCTATTTTCAAATTTTGCGTGTCGGATATGTCAAGTATATTTCTTAGTGTTCCGCCAAGCAACAAAGTTTGAGAACCACTGCAGTCGATCGATAATCTCATTGGTACCTCTAGTTTCAATACTTACATACTGCAGACAAGACCAGATGATTACATCGATAGGGCCCAGAGCGTAACATTTCTTTTGGGACCTTCAACTTTTGTAATCAGCAATTATTTTCGCTCGTTTTGTCTGTCTGTTCACACAATATCTCCAAAAGTTCTCAATTGATTTCTATGATATCTCGTAGAAAGATGGCACTTTGATTTTAGGACAGTTCTAAGAAAATTTACAGTTACTTCCTCTGTATCATAGCTATATAAAAACTAATTTTCCTCCAGTTCTTAGCACATGGTATGCGCTCTCTTAATGACTTTTCTTTTCTTTTTTTTGCAATCAAAAATGTAATGCTTCTTTTTTTAAATGTCCTTTACAAGGAAAAGATGTCTCCTTGCAACAATGAAACTTTTTAAAAAATCTTTCGTGCGTATCGAACATTGAAGACGTTTGCCATATTATTGCGAATAGCAACCTATGGAAAGGCAAGTTTCAAGTCAAACAGGAAGGTTATTTCGCGAAGGTGGACCGTAAAAGCAAAATAATCAATGCCTGATTATTTTTTGTTGATGTTTGACAATACTGCGTCCAATCAAAAATAAAAATCAAAATAATATCTCAACTAAGACCTGAATTGATGAACATAATTTTCATCCCATTCCACAGGCATGTTTTACTTTTGTAAAATAGAACCACGAACATTAGGCTTCTAAGAGGTTACAATATTGTTCAAAGTCAACTTACTGAAAATTAAAAATCTCTGCTGGTAAATAAAAACATCTCTTGTTTAACAACCCAATACAGTTACACCTCAGTTAGCGTTTTAGATAAGTCCCTAAAATATTTATCGCTAATGTGCCTCAACAAGATGGAATAGAGAAGTGTTATTATTTTATCTAGTATCAACTTTCTGGGGCTAGTTAAATAATACTAAATGTCAAGATATATATATATATATATATCGCTACTTGGAATCGTATATTTGTAAGCCAGTGCGTATGTATTCCATCTCATACACATTGTACATTAACCAAAATGTATGATATACATTTACTTCGGAGACTGTCAGTGATGATTTCTTTCATCATTATTTATTCCAGAACTTCAACGTAACTAAATTTATTACGAATAAATTTGAAAAAAAAGTACTACAGTGATTTAGCGCAATAGCAACCCAGTGTTAAATGCAGTAACGTTAACCTGGGTGTTCCTGTATTTTACTGTTGAAAATAAGAAGAAGTAATTCTGAAAACCATTCTTGTTGGCCAACGGAGTATCAAGTAAGCGTGGTTATCAACAACGAGCCATTTTATAGCAAACTACGCCGCACATAAGTAGAGGTCACTCCTATTTCATATGGCTTAAAAATAATCCCGTAGTTATTTAAATTTCAAAAAGACACATCGTAACCAGGATTTTTTCATTTTGAGTATTTTGATAATGGCCTTTGTTTCGTCAATAAACTTTATTTATTTTCTAAATGTAGGTTTCTGAAGATCATTTTGTGGTAGGCTGTGAAAAGTTTGGGTTAGCTGGTATCAACATGTCTTACCCCTTTTTTTTGAGCTGGAAAGGGTCAGAGTCTTTGTAGCCGGATAAAGGATCTGCTGTAACTGTATATATGTTGCAGTACTCTGACGTATACAGAGTCTACACCTTATAGAGTGTTGGCTTTCATGATCATTGGAATTTTTACAAGGTCAAAGGCCTTCGTGAAGTCGATAAATGCTACAGCAAATGGCATTTTGTATTTTGCTGCTTTCTCTTTTAGCTGATTTATCGAATAAAGATGGTCCACGGTTGAGTAGTTTCTAAAACCAGCTTGCTCCCGTTTCTCTAACCCAGTCGGTGATGATTTTTGTGAAAAATTTGTACATTGACTTATAGGTTTGTAGTTATTGAGGTCTTTCGGGTTTCCTTTTTTATATGAGGCATTATGATTGCAGTGTTCCAATCTTCTGGGACTTTACTTTGTTTTAGGCATAAGTTAAATAGAATAGCTAGTTTCCTAATGATGATCTTACCAGGTTTTTTGAGTAGATCGATGGTGATATATTCTGGTCCAGGGGTCTTTCCTTTCTTTGTTTGTTTGATGGCTTGACTCATCTCCCATGGTGTAACCTCTGGGAAATCCTCGAACTGATTACTTGCGTCTAGCGTATCATAGTTTTGTAGTCCTTATCTGGAGGAGTAGAGTTTTTGGTAAAATTCTTGGGCACCTACGATAATCCTGTCTCTGTTGTTAAGTCAGCCACCATTTTACTCGAGTATGTTAGTTATTTGTTTCAATCCTGTACTGAAAGCTTTGTTTATAGCTTTGAAGTCCCGACATTTTTTTAGAATTGTTTGCTGTCGGTCGAGTAACTTCTTTTGTTTTCGATTTGTTTTTTGTTTTTTGTTTTGTTTTGTTTTGTTTTTAGTTTTTTTGTTTTTTTTTTCATTTTTTTTATTCTTCCGTTCTCTCACTTAAATTTTCTCTTTTGCTGTTGGTGGAAGCTTGAGGTTTCTGCGTTTTTCCATGAGATTCTTGGTTCCATCTGAGATTTTACTACTGATTTGTGTGCTCTCCGGTTTAAATATAGGGGGCAACTTCTATTAGAGAGGCTGCTTTTTTATTGTTGATTTCGTTGATGTTGGTGTCGTTCTCCTCTGGTTCAGTAGAAATTTTGTATCTGTTTTCCAGTTCAACTTGAAGGATCGAGTGAACTCTTTTGGTTCGTTTTGTGGTTGCAGTTTGATATGGAATATTTTTCTGCGTTCTTTGTTGGAGTTTATTTGCATTTTACTTCTTATCATTCTGTGGCTGCTTTCTATGTTGACTTGATTGACGACTTGAATGTCTTTGAGCTTCCACGTGCATTTTCATTGGGTTTCTTCTTCAAGAAAAGTGTTCATGATTTTGAACCCGTTTGCGGCTGTGAAGTTTATAAGATCTTCACCCCTTTCGTTCTGTACTTTATATTCGAATTCGCCGACGCAACGTTCATTTCTTTTTCCTATTTGTGCGTTGAAGTTTCCCATTATAGTATGTTAGAGTAAGGAGTTCAAGTCTTCATAAAACATGTCTATTTTCTCTTTGGTTGACTGCAAAGTGGGAGCGTAGACTTAGATGATATTCAGTTTGTAACCCTTTGAGAGCTGTATGGTGACGCTGGCTATACGGTCAGAGACAGCTTTGAAACACACCACGTTGTCTTTGAGTTCATTATTGATGAGGAAGCTTACTCCACTTTGTTTCACTTTCTCTTTTCCGTAGTCGTAAAAAAGATGTTTGCGCTTTATTTCGATTATCCATAAATATAAAAGCCCAATTTACTGGATAATTTCAACCAGAATGAGTGAAATGAAAGCCTGCGTGTTCATAATTTATTTATCAAACGCACTTGCTCGAGTAATGGTACAAAACTTTTAAAAATGTCGTTTCAGCCAATTGCATAGGCTCTGGGTGGGGATTGTGACAATCATAAATTTACAAAGTATACATTTTCCTTAGGACCCCAAAGGATTTTTGCTCAACCCCTACAATGAGGTAAAAGAAACTTATTTTCTCAGAAACACTGCCGAAACACATTCAAAATAAACAAGCAAAGCATTTATACCCATGTTTTCTGAGTCAAGGATAACGATAAGCTTTGTACTGTAATTATTGAAGTCACTATGATGTCACAAAAATGCGAATAAGACCCCAAACCTTTTATATATTCGAAGCTGAAGGATACCAAACCTGAGTTGAATTATGGTGGGGGCGACAATAACTGAGATGAAAAAATATTTTAGTTGGAAATTAATAATAAAGATGCAAAATGTATCTAGTAGAATGATTTCTACGGTTTTCCATCTTCTGGCTCTCGCAGACCACACATCATTCTGCCAAAGTTTCTCTACAAGGAATTCTCACACAAATGCATTTGTCACAATGACTAACGTGCCTTCAGGGTTTTCCATTATATTGATGGCAAAAGATGCCCGTTTTTAAATCTAAATCCGTAATATACTTGATCAAAGTCTCCTATTTCAATGTGCAGATGCCTATCAAGGGTGTGCATAGTAGTCTATGCATTTTACAATGCACGATAGATGTAAAATTCAAGGCCTTGAGTCCCAATGAGCAAATTCATAGAAGAAACTTTGCATTGCATCAGTATGCAACTTCCATAACTCTTCTCGTTGAGCTTGCAACAAGTCAAAATTTATTTCATGTCGTTTCAGGATCTAACACTATAATAGGAAGTTCTCGTTTTATGGGAGATCTTGACGATGAAAATTTTCAGATCATCGTTTCACTTGGGAGATGACGTTAGAAACTGCTAAATTTTCACTTCCTGTGCTCTTCTTAAGCTGATCTAGAATTTCTATTCCATCAGAATAGTTTGCAATTCCTTTATCTGCGAAGAGCTTCTTGTACAGCAAGCGTTTGCATTGTTTCAGCTAAGAGTTTTTGTGAACCCAGAGAATGGCTGTAGTGACCTCCACTGAGAATAGAGTTTTGGATTGCTTTTCACCAATAAACTCCAATATCTGACCACACACTATTTGAGCCACTTCTTTCCTAAGTCTTTCCAATGCATTTTAGCAATGCCTTGACGTATGGAATGTCCCAAGACATAGCATGAGACTCTTGAATTCTGCTGTTCTCAGAGTCTGGATCTCTTTTGTCATGCTACGCACCTTTCGACTTGCATAAACAGGAACTTTGTCTTTGATCAGTTGTGAGCAAATAACCACCAGATTTCTCAATCTGTGTGTATACGGTTATATACAATGAGATAGAATATGGCAAGGCGTGTAGAAATGCTACTTGGAACGTTTCCATCTGTCCTGGCGGCATTAATAGTACTCCAAGAAGGAAATGCCTGCATCATGGGTAAATTATACAAGAAGCCTGATTGTCTTTGACGGCAAATCGACCATATGAGGTCAATGAATCTCTTTATGGGGGGTGGGGGTCATTAGATTTGTAGAGTTCATCATTGCCTTTGAATGAAATATGAAGGACAGTTTGTTTCACGCGTGATTCGAACTCTAGAAAAATTTGGTGTAGGAACAATTCCTCATAAGCCCACTGGAAATATTAAGCCAATATATCAGACCGTTTGAGCGTGAATTTCTGAGAATGGGGTTTATCCAGGAGAAAAAAAACACTATGTCATGTTCAGATACGCTATCACCTTCATGATATTAATAGTCTATCCAGAAAAAAATTAGCTGGTAGCACCATGTCCTGTTTAATTTTATTGTGCTGTGTAGGTTGCAATGTAATGATATCGTCGCAGTTTTGAAAAGCTCAATAGGAGCCCTTGGTAGTGCAAGATAATTGTAAAGGTTTTCCCTCAACGGCCAAGATTTATCAATCATTATATACTTTGGCGTTCTCTTTCTGTCACAATGTTGTACTTAGTCTGAAACAGGACGTAGATCTTCTTGCAGCATTAAAGGAGGTAGCCATCATCAGTCACTATCACAATCACCCTCATAATCCCCTGTTACACCTAACTCTTCATCGTCTACATCTTCTGTAGTAGGACCTATCTCAGTCATTACAGCTCCAGCTGCCTTGAAGTATGCGCCTACGGTGGATATCAGAGCAACCTCAGATTTACAGACGACATTGTCCCTTTAAAGAGAACCGACACGACCTCCAACGAATGCTAAGTTAACTGAATGAATGAATGGACCGGAGATTGTCTTGTGGTGAGAATCAAAGACCGAGTACGCAGGTGCAATGCGTCAACCAATGAGGGTACACTGAGGCTGCGCATTTGGGGCCTTTGGATCCGTCCTTGGGCTCTCCCACTATTACTCGGCCCCGCTGTGGGGAAGCTGTCCGCCCCGGGGCAGCACTGTCCCATTGTACTAACACAGACAGATCGGACTCGTCCTGATGCTTTCGTGACTGTGGTTGATTTAGTAACCACGGTCGCTGAGCAACCCTAGTTGCATTGGTGGGACTCTTTTTGATGGGTTGATCCGTTTATCCCTGCGTAAAGCCTTTACCTTGTGTTGCATTTTGCTCTGGTGGGAGAGTGAATAAATAGACCATCCCCATTTTTCTGGTCTTTCGGCATGGATTAAAGCGTAGTATCTCTTCAACGGCATAGCCCGAGTTGCCGGTACTGACGCTTACCTGATGATTGAGCCGGAGATAGTGTTGTAGTGGGCATCAAAGACAGAGTGCGCAGGTGCAATGCGTCAGCCAACGAGGGTACACTGTTGTTACGCGCATTGGGAACGTTTGGATTTGTCCTTTGGTTCCCTTTCTATTACTCGGCCCAACTCTGGGTTGCTAAAGCAACCATGGTCATGAAAGCGTCAGGACGAGCCTGACCTGTCCTTCTTGGTGCAATGCGACAGCGCCCTCCACCCCCAGGATGAACTGTTTTCCCGTAGCTGGGCTGAGTAATAATAGGAGAACCCAAGGGCGAATCCAAAGGTTCCCAATGCGTGTAGCAATGCGTAGCCTCAGTGAACCCTCATTGGCTGACGTATTGCACCTGCGCACTGCTCACCACAAGACAATCTCCAGCCCATTCGGCAAGTGCCGGTACTGACGCTTGCCTGAGGTTTCACTGACGCTGCGCATTGCTTTAACAACCACGGTTGCTCTAACAATCAAAGTCACGTCGGCTAGAGCTATTTTTGATGGGTTGCTCCATGAGAGTAAATAAATAGGTGATCAACCTCACATGGAGAGATCACTAGACAGCACAATATATCATGAAGAAAACAGGTGTCCGAGACATCATAGGATCCATTAGAAAACTCTAAAACCAACAATGGGCTGGTCATGTTACAAGTATGGCTGGCAACCGATGGACATCACGACTCACAACATGGATCCCAAATGATCACATGCGCAACCGAGGCTGGCAGAATACGAGATCGAAAGACGAACTAGATGAATTCAGGAAGTGTTGGCTCTGCGACACCCATGATAGAGAGAAGTGGCGAATCCTACGGAATGTCGATGTCCAATGACGGACGTTAAAATACTCCCTCTGGAGAGGAAGAAGAGTGTTTAAGCTACAGTGAAATGTTTTGAGATTTTGACCTTTGACGATCTATTTAATAGTCATATTCAGAGATATCGTGCAGAACATGAAATTCCGAACATTTTGAGTTATCATACTTAGAAATTGAAACAATATTTCAATATACACTGTAATTTGCATTACCACAATACCAGCACTTATGGGAAACTTTCTTTTTAAGGAATTGTGGGAAATTTTTATTGTTAATTGATTACCAGACTTTTTATTCCATTTTCAAGTCTTTGCTCAATAGTTATTCTATTAATGTCAACTTAAAGGTATTTGAAATAACTATACTCTAAAATAACCACTATCTGGTTACCAAATATGTAGGTTTGTTGAATTTCGCTAGCATTTCGAGTAGAAGTAAATAGGCATAGAAGTATTGCTTGCAGATCATCCTAAACGCAGATGCAATACCTCCGACAATAGTTGTGAGAACTAAAGAGATCTTTCGGAGATTTCCTGCCTCACACGTTTGCGTGTTAGTTTCGTCATGTTAAATTGACCTTGTGTCACGTTCTGTTCTCGCTGTGGTTTGGGTAAATAGGAGTATCGAATTATTGTCATGAAAAGAGCAACAAAATGATTTATAGCTATGTGGGATAGAAGAAATGGAACGTAAAGCTTGTCACTTATACATTATTCTCAGTTGAACTTGAGTGAGTAATATTATTTATCATCCATTTTCTGACATTTTAGAGGTTTAAAACAATTTAGAAACTTAAAAGACCATATATATTTTATAGAATATTCAAAACCTATCATAATTATTTCATAATCAATGGCCATTATATGGAAGTCGATATGCTAGAGAACTGCAGTAATGCTACTGATACTGATGATGTTGTGGCACTGCTGCTGATAAGGTAATACAGCAACGTTAAGTGGAATAATGATAGAATACAGAAGCAATCAAAAACCATACACAAGACGCTGAAGAATTTACTTCATAATTACGTGGGTTTGAGTGTGTGTGTGTGTGTGTGTGCGTGTGTATGTGTATGTGTGTGTGTGCGTGCGCGTGTGTGCATGTGTATGTGTGACCTGATTTCTCCCAATATTGGAAACCTCGTAGATGTCTTTTTAGAGAGGTTTATCATGGACCAGTATTCATATTTGCGAAGGTAGACAGCCTGTTTCTTTGATAAACAGGCTTTTCAATAAATTCTTTCATTTGGAATTATCTAATATTTTAAAATGGCTTTTTCCCTTTTTTTCATCAATTAGTCTTTCTAGAATGATTTCCTAAATTATTCTTTTCTTTTCTTAGAAAATCTCTTGTCCATGGATTTCGTTTGCAAGATGGATGACTTGCATGATATTCATCACTCAGCAGGAAAAAAAACTTTCTCTCACGAGTAGTTCCGAAGTCGAGCAATGTTGGGTCTGGTGCCATAACCAGCTGGGGAGACATCCCCTACAATCATGCTGATCTTCAAAAGTATTAAAAACTTCTTTCTCCTGGAGTCCTTCAGTAATGTCGAGAAGAGGGAAATGGAACTTTGACACAACATTTCCTAATCGACGCCCACGTATGGCCGCTAATTTCTGTTTAACTATGGTAAACTTTGGCTAATATGGGCCTCAGAAGTTCCATAGAATCTGCGTTGCAGATAAAACAAAGGTCAATAATGTGCTGCAGAATGTCGAGAGATGGAATCAATTGTATAAGAATTAATGGTAACTCCGTACAAGAGAAGCAAATAACAAGGAACAAAAAAAAACGGAAAGTGAAAAAGAAACAAGAATCGGAATGACAACAAATTTAGAGTGAAAAAATGGAAATTCTGAAAGCGAAAAATCGACGAATCTAGAGATTTTAGAATTGATGCCAGAGAGAAAAGACAACAGAGATATTAGGAACCGTCAACCAAAACTCTCAGCATAGGTTTCTTCAGTTTTCAAGTTGGTTTGATAGCTGGCTATGTATCATATGTGCAGAACACCATTGGAGCTAGATAGTTGAAGATATTTACTTCTTATCATGTCTTAAAAGAGCTGGGGGTTAACCCCTCCCATAAAATAGATTTTTAACGGTGGTTTCAATCTACAATGAATGTTTATGCTCAATTGGCCCCAAATGTGTGTCCAGATGCGTTTTTAGTGATCCAACAAAAGCGAGGGGGTAACTTATTCATTGATTACCCCTTTTTCTCATCTTTAATTGATCATTCCCAACACGGCATGTTACCAAAAGACGTTGGTTATATAATGGTTTCTATCGAGTGACTAACCTGTTTCTTTCGTTTTTAGTTGATTCAATTAAAATAATAGATCTTTTGCGTATAGTCACCGGCAACTTTTAAGATTAAAAGCCGCGTAACAGGAAGGTCTAAATTATTGATTTGATTGCTGCATTTTGTGTGCGTGAGAGTGTGTATGTGAGAATGCGTGAGAGAAACGGTGACAATTTTCTAAACGTTTACTTTTTGTAAACGTTTAGAAAATTGTCACCGTTCAGCTGTTACCTCGGAAATTGATTCAGTAAATCCGGTAACATCTGCAAAAAGCTGACCTTTTGAAAGAGAAAACGGAAGTGAATCACCGATGGAAATATAGTTCTAAATCACAGGATTTCTGATAAATTTGTCTATTTTAAATAAAATCTTTTATAGCGAAGCAAATGCGAATGTGTATCCGAGAAATGCAGAGTAAATCCTTTACGCAACAAGTTTATAAAAAGTGACTCAAAAACAAATCAGTTCAAGTTGGGTTTTTGTTTTCAAATGCCTTGCACGGTTCCAAATCACTATCACTCTTAGTTTCAGAATTGCTTGTATTTACCACAGATGGAGAATAGAGCAGCATATTGAATTTTTTAATATACACATAACAAGGAAATTAAGTCTCAATGCTTTTCATAAATGAATATTTATTGTTGCCGTTGACTTTGCTGTACATGTAAATCTGTGAAGACACAAAACTATACAACTCTAAGTCTAATCAAAGTTCTGTTACATCAGAAGTCCTGATCATCGTGATACATTAAACAATGATAACAAAATATGATTATGAATGCAGAAAGAAATTATCTATCATTTATTTAAAGCCACTAAAATATCAGATCATGTAATCTTCATTGGTTGAAAAATAAAATCCAATGTAAATATAGTGGCGGAATTAACTGTGAATTTTGGTCAAGACTTAAAATATGAACATTTGTTTGAGAAAAAGCTTGAAAAATTGTGATGAGATAGTTGCATAGATCTTTGTATAAGTTGCATTTTTTGTCAACATTAATAACGGTCAGTGTTTTGTGCAGAATTTCAAAAGGCAGAATTAAGAAAATGAGTTCTTTTCTTTCCATCTATTCTGATGAGAACTAAGACAAAATGTCACACCGATTTAACAGCTGATTTTATCAGGCTGTTGAATAGAAAAGTAAATTTCAAATGTGATAAAGAGCCAACGTCATTGAGAGATTCGTTTATTAGTCAATCAGAACGTCATTAAATTGAATTTACCGGCGCTAAAATCTCTTTGAATTGATCAAGAAAATTAAATCCACTAGACTAAATACCAGCCCTAACGGGTGAAGTAAATGGCAGTCCAAAAATGCTTTAAAAAAGAGCATTGCAGGTTGATGTTGAAAAGGAAAAAGTTCACAAAGGAAAAGTTCGCACTCTATTTTGAGTCCATAGAATGGAAGTTAACGTTCCCTCTTGATTTTGAGCCCTAAAAGTTTGTTTTTGTTTTTTGTTTGGTTTTTTGTTGTTTTTTTTTTTTTCATTTTGACCTCTAAATGTGAGGGAAAAAATCTTCGACTTTGACCTTTAAATGTAGAAAAAATATTTACCTCCCCTAATTTTTCCCCATAAAGGTGAATCCCCCTCATTTTTGACCATCAAAAGTGAGCCCCCCACCCCATTTTGAGTAAAAAAAATTCTTTTCTCATCAGACACCTAAAAGTGGAAAAATGACCCTTCAATGTCGACCCCTAAAAGTAAAAAATGAAATTCTCCCTCTAATTTTTGTTCCTAAAAGGGAAATCTCCCCCTTCAAATTTGACCCGTATAAGTAAAAATAAATTCCCTCCAGTTTTGACGCCTGAAGTGAAAAAAATATTCCCTTGGATTTTGACCCCCTAAAAGTAGGGAAAAGGTACCTCTCAATTTGGACCCCTAAAAGTAAGGGGAAGGAATTCTCCCTGCTTTCAATCTTAATAGTGAAATAAAGGAATTTTTAACCTTAAAATTGAGAAACAATGTTTTGATTTTAACAGATATATGTAGAAAATAATGATAGTAAAAATTACCTTGTAATAAATGAATTATAAATGAAGTAATTCTTTTTTGTGATTGGTCAACTGGACTCACCATACAAAGATATAATTGATTCAAATTTATCATAAGTAGCGACACCAGTTGAATTACTGATGACGTGAGAAACATGTCTGTCTCTGTCTCTCTGTCTCTATCTATCTTTGTTTCTCTCTCTCCCTTTCTCTCTCGCTCTCTCTTTCCTCCCTTTCAATTTTCTCTTTCCATCTTTCAATATTTCGTTTTCCTTACTTATCCCCTCCTCTCTCTCTCCCTCACTCTCCCTCCCTCTCTCTCTTCCTTTTTGACCCTTAAAAGTGAAAACAAAAGCCCCTCGAGAAGAAAGAGAAAGAAAATAATATCCCTCTCCGATTTCGCCCCTTAGAAAAAGAAAAGAAAAAAAAAAGAAATGTCTCCTAGATTTCATCCCCAAATTTGGTAAATTAAAGTTCGTTATTGATTTCCCTGTAAGTGGAAAATACAAGTTCGCTCAATGTAATCGACATAACTTCTGATTCCCAAATTTCGTGTCTTAGAAAGTTGTATCCAAACAGTGCTACATCAAAACTTGTATAATGAAAACATCACTATCCAAGGTATCTGCAAATAACTTAAGAACGTCGTGATATGAAATACCTTGAAAAATGTTCTTGCTTCTTTCTCAATGAAGAACGTATTTTTATATCTGTGAAGTGAGTTGAGAAAAAAGAATGAAAAATATTCTTTTATTAAGTCATCAAAAAGTATTTTTACCATTGATTGTTGATAATGTAAATAGACCCCCATCCCCGATTTAAAACGCTCAAAAATATATTTGGGGGGCTGGTTCTCAAAATCTAATTTGCTAAAAACACTTCAAGATCAAATCTGTACCCACTGAAAGTTTTATTTATATCAAGCAGTTTTGATTTTTTGTTTTTGTTTTTTTGTGGTTTTAAATACAGACGGACTTTTGACGAATTGTAATACCATGAAAAGATTTGCATGAATGTAGAATGTTATCGGTCAATTTCTTCATTTAATCCACATTGAAATGAAAACCTTAGCATTCTTTATTATGTAGAGAAGTGTTTATTTTTCTAAAATACATCTGATACATCCATGACATTCAGATGGAATGAAACGGCTAAGAAGCAATACACATCTTAAGTGTTTCATGGGCAGAATTATCTCAACATTACACGATTCTTCAAAATCCCTCGAGTCTAGTTGTTCAGCAGAAATTATAATTGTTACTTTTTAAAAAGGAAAATATGTTCCATTTCAATCGCTTGTTAGTTGAGACACATTGTTGGAAATCCTGATAATCAAAAGGGTAAAGAAAGAAGAATAAAATTAAACGATTTTCAGTGAATAATCCCACATTTTAAACTCATGAGATATGATGATTTCCCCACGCCTCCCATCTTTTCTGTTTCAACCATTTGGGTCTACCAACAACAATATAGTATCTTGTTATTTCTGGAATGCAATAGGAAACGATCCTTAAGTGCTGCACTCGAAAATATAGACAGTGTATAAAATGAGCATAAAATGCTATTGAACCTCTCAAGAATGAAAACGTTTTGAGCACGAAACATTTGGCAGGTGGGGCAGAAACCAGAACCAACATCGTATTCACTATTCTTAGTAGTAGTAATAGTTGCGGGAGGAGGAAAGTGAAGGGGAAGAGTAAGGTGAGAATGGTCTGTCCGAAGGTCTGGACCAAGTTTCAAATCAATCCAACATGATACGGCTGATAAAATTGATATTCGTCACTGCTAGTTGCAGTAGTAGTAACAGAAGGAGACGGAGGCATCGAAAAAGATATGAGGTACCGACAGACTGAAAAGTTTCTTATATCCAAGGGCAAATGGGTTTTTACAGACATTGAATGATTTTGAAAAATTGTGACCCAGAAATTATACCTGGGACTTTCTAGTATCATAACCTTAGCACACAACCTGGCCAACTAGCTACTGGAAAATAGCAGGCGATGGAAATTGTAAATCGCCGACTCAGCAAAAGACTTGCTTTTCTCATCTCAGCAAGGAATTCTCTATTGTAGGTCAAACCAAACTGAGTTGATATCTGTTCAGTGGCTCCTAGCAAATTAATAACCTGCCTTTATTTATTGTCTCTGTTATTATGAATAAAGGCCTATTTTGGTAATGAAAGAAATAAAATGCCTGGCAGGAAAACATTTATTTCACTTTAATACTAAGTCTGACATTGACCTCCTTGGTTATTAGCAACAGATTGAAATAATCCATCTGCAAATATGATACAGAATCGAGAGAAGTTAAACACAAAATAATCTTCCGATTGGCCAGAACTAGAATGAGAGATTGCCATTCTGAACAAATAAACTACACTGAATATAAATGTCCTATGTACCAACAAATTTTGGTATCCACCATTGTTGCATGGCAGCTATTTTGAGTAAATTTGCTGAAGAAGTAAACACAGTTTTTCGCTTTCTGGTGATTTTCAGAATCTCTGTTACTGTCACTCTTCTCAAGTGTTGCAGTGCATTGTGTCTTACTACATTTGGTTGCCTGTCCTTCACAATTACACCCTATGTAGCACAGGACTGCCTTCTTTGCACAGGACTGCCTTCTTTGCACGGGACTGCCTTCTTTGCATGGGAACAGTTCTTCTGGCAACCCTTAAGACATCAACATGAAATTGTATTGATCATTGACACAGGTCAGGGTAGTTGTGTAGATGGAAACGGAACTGTATTTCCAAAATTCAGAGACCATTCAAATTCTGTGCATGGCGATGTGTCCATTCTCTTTAAGGGTGATTGCCAGAACAGACCTTTCCAGGTGCAGGAGAAATGCGTTTTCTAATGTTGGTAGCTTCAAAGAGGTTGATCAATTATTCAGGAACTTGTGTGTTCTCAGTTTACCAGATCACATAAAATGTGATTGTGTACACAGTTATTGTGAGGTCTTGTGCCTGGTTAAGGAGGTTTTCTGTTATGGCATCGGCGAAGTTCTTACCAAAGAAAAAATTGCAGTTATATCCAGACACATGCATACCAGTGAGCTATCTTTATCACTTGGACTGTGGACGAAGGGCATGATACGATATTATGAAGGTCCCAGTGCCACAACCATCGCATGGATAGGCATGTATCAGGACTCTTCTCATCCACGTCTCTGGTAGATCTCTGAATTGCATTGCACTACAGTACATGCACATGATAATGATACCAGTATCGTGCCAGCAAAGTCCTCATATTAAAAAAAAACAGGATATCTATGCATCTATGTATATGATATATTGTGATGTTTCAAGTGTTAGAGGTCTAGGGGTTCAAAGAAAATAATAATGTATCCAAAAGCCAGCTGGTCTAAGTTCAATATATGTCTGCATATAGCATTTGTCTTATTCTAAGGCTAAGCATTTTGCATCATAAGAATAACTGGAATATATTTTCAAAAAAGATATTTTGCCAAACAAGAAAAAGAAAAATTATGTGGAAGAAACGTCAAAGCTTGAATACAAAAGTCAGTAAAGTAAAAGCAACCCTTCGACTGAAACATAGGAAATGGATGGGAGAAGATTCATTAAGACATCGAAATAGAAAATAACATTGCTTTCATATCATGTCAAAATCTTTGAAAAATTGATAGAAATTTCCGATCCTTAAAAATGATGTCAAAAGGAAAAAAAATCTGATTGATGTAAGGTCAAATTTCACTCCAACTTCAACTGCAAATCAAGATGATTACTACAAATTTTGTATTGTATATAGAATGAATAAATCCGTAGGATATGAGGTCTGGGGGAATCCTTGTATAACAGCTCATCATCTCGAAAATTACTGACAAAAGATTAAAATTGTTAAATGAAATAATTTCGGTATTAGTTCAACATAGAAGAAAATACCAAAAGCAGAATGTGACGTTTATTGACAGGAGAGGACTCGAACATAGTTGACTGACAATAAATGAATGATAGAGAGATTTAGTTACAAATGTATCCGTTTAAGAGCAAGACTATCTGGTGTCACCCTGGCTAAATACCTTCGAATATTGTCTGGTTTTAACGGAGGAAACGAATCAAAGGTGCTAGAGGAAAATCATAAATGAGTGAAGTAAATGACAAAGACAATTCTGTTTAATTATCTTAACAGCACCTATTCCGATTTCGTAGCTCTTTATTTGCAGCAGTCTAAAATTACATCGAAGTGTTTCATTTGTATCTACAGTCATTATTCATTGGAATCCGATCACATTAAGCAGCTGCCAACCAGCACAGCTGCAAGCTTACGAGAAATAGTGTAAGAAATGGGATTTTACAAAACTAACTTAGAAAAATCTGATTGGGTCTTCGTTTGAAATTATCAGTAATCCACCAAACCAATGTTACTCATTGAAATAATATCAAAATGCAAAACAAATACTTTTTGATTTATTATTTATGTAAAATTGTCAACGATTAGTCCATATTTGATCAATCAACAGACGATAGATGAAGATATAAATAATGGAGTTGGTAGGGAGTGGTGGGAGACATCATTCTAAGTTGCTGTGGTTCTTCACTACAGTGAGAAGTAATATGAGTGGGGAAAATAGGAGGAGCTATGCGTCTCCAAAGAATAGCCATTGACGTCACACCGGGTTCTTTATCCGTAATACAATAAGAGATAATAGATTATTCCTTTAAGAGAATTAAAACTTATCTATGCTTACCACGAACAGCAAAAAAACAATTGTATCATAAAATGGCCTGAACTGTTTTTAAAAAAGAATTTTATTTGGAGTTTTAGAAGCTGCAAGAACGAACATTTTACAGTGACTTGAATGCCAATTTTTTAATAAGTCAAATACAGCTATTTCATGTTGATTATACATCCTGCGTACTGTGAACTTAAAAAGCACTTGACCGTCTGCAACTAAGAAAATTTCGCCATGTTAGAAATTTGGATTTTTTTCCAAACAAATGATGCCGGAAATAGTATTGGATCTGTCTGCCTGATACCCAATCATCTAAACATTGATATTGATAGATACTTATACTCTTTTGGTATCGTGGATTCCAAATTTTAAATAAATAACTTGGACACAAGTTAGATTTATTTGGTGAGACTCTTTCTGCACAACCTACGATGTATATGGGTAAGTTTTTGTCATTTTGTTTTTTTTAGATATCCACACAATAAGGATTATTGCGCATGTTACAAATGTAAGTGGAAAGACCCTTACATCATACTTTCGGTTGTCTCCCTTTAGTTTATCCTAGATTTTAAAAATAGAAAGATTGTGTAAAATCTCTCTCTCTCTCTCTCTCTCTCTCTCTCTCTCTCTCTCTCTCTCTCTCTCTCTCTCTCTCTCTCTCTCTCTCTCTCTCAGAAAAATTGCATTGCGAACCGTCGATAAACAATGCTAAATCGAATTACAGTTATTTCAGGGTACAGATTTTTATACACCACTTTTTTAAATCTAAAATAACAACTATTTTCTTAATTCCTCATTATACTGATTATGGTCAAAAAGCGAGGTTATACAGTTCATCGCCTTTTTTCACACATTAAGCCTTTTTTTCTTTCTAAATCTGGACTCAGACGACCTGCTTTCAAATATTAGGAATTTACTCTAAGCAAAATATATTCCTAGGAAGTTGATATGAGAAAATATTGCACGTAATAGGAACAACATTCCTGTATCCAGTAGTACTCATATGTATCATTCGTGCACTTCGTACTTATCGAGACACTCACCGATGTCTCTTATTTTATCATTACTAAAAATCCAATTTGATTACTTCTCGCGCCTTTCTTAAAGATTTTTTAAATCTTTCCTTTTTTACAACAAAGATCGAAAGCTGTTAAATCTCCCTAATCAGGCTGTTTCTGTGCTATAGAACTTTGTCAGACATCAGTTGTCATTATAAGTCCTAAATCATTCAACATAAGTTTGCATCATTCCCATTCTTTCCTCTAGGCTAAGTTTTGTATGTCAACTTCTTATAACCGAACTTTAGCTGGTATCATAGTTTTCGAGAAAAATTATTCATTTACAAAAGCCAATCATATATAAAGTCGGAATAACTGCCGTCTTTTCAGAGACCATAGCATAATCAGAAGAGCAACATCGATTGTAAGACTAACATAAGAAATTACTTACAGCTTTGTTTTAATGCTTTCTACTTTTTACTATACTTATACTGTTTGTCATTTGTCAAAGAAAACTTTGATAATGTTGCAGATCTTGCTGTAGAAATATTAATAATCAATAAAAGCCATTGTTTTTCATTTCTTGTGAAATTTCATGACTTACTTAAATCTGACATTCGACACTGAATCAGCAATTTTCAGCTGTTACAAGATTAATCGATTACATTGTCTGATTGTCCGTCGTTTTTTATTTATCTCGTCATATAATGAACAGTGATTTTCTGGGGTTTCTGTCCGTAACTATGGACTATTCCACTAAGAGGGAACAAGTTTGCTGATAAAAATATCTATCTACCATTTTAGAATGATGGACTCTTCCACTGAAACGATTTTTCTGTTCCTTTTTTTTTTTATCCATCAAATTGAAGCGTACCCCGCCTCGTTTTCCGTAAGTGCACTTTGCCACTTTTCTTTGCCTTTTCAAACAAAAGGGCAAAACGTGGAAAAAGCAACCCATTATAGAGGCAGCACACACCTTTCTCTCTTCTACACCCCAGATTCTTGCACCTCCTACCACGACAGCCTTCGATGACATCTAGTTCTTTTTTGATGTCTGGAGAAGCTTAAAAAATTCCAATATAAATTAATGTTTATTACATCTTCGTTTTACGCCATTTCGGCTTAAGAAGACATTTTATAGGAGCACTTCACTTTTGGATAGCGATTGGGATTAACAAGTTTATTGTTTTTTAATGACATATGCAGATAAGGAAAAAAATCAAAAGTATAAAAGTTCCCCGACAGAAAACGGTTGGAATATAGAGTGGCAATTAGTTGCTTATTGGGACTGTTAACTCCAAGATGGCCAGCCTCTCTTCAAACCATAGCTCTCTTAAAAGCGTTATATATTTTCAGTAATAGGTGCCCAAGAACATATATAACAATTTCCATTTTAATTGGTTCAGAAGTTCCAAAGATCAATATTTTTTACATGCTAGCATATGCTTGTTTACATTTTATATGTAAACAAGCGATTGGATAGACTGTAGCAGGCCATGTTTCAATTCCTAGGGGCTTTGTCAAAATTATAACTAAATTTCAACAAAACTGGTCAAGATTTGAGAATTCTTTTAATGCTCATAAATCGTAAACTATCAATCTAATCAGCCATACTCTCAAATCCTTTTGGTAGAATTCCTGCACAAGCCTACATACTGCCATATCTATAGCACAAATTATTAGTTGTTTCCAGGAAACAGACAGATCACGAAGCCCTGAGTGGTAGATTTTTATAGGTGAGAAGCATCTTATCAAGGGACACCTTTCCACCAAGTTTCAAGCAAATCCAAGTTGAATCAGTTGAGAACGATATGGAGACAGACCAACCGAACAATCCACGAAAGGACAGAGCCTCATAGAGGGATGAGGGCTCCACTAGAATCAACGTTTGCATAAAAAAGCAATTGTCCTGAATTTGATGTCTATAGCCTAAATTATTAATTATTTTGGAGAAACTGACGTATGTAAAAAAATCAATACTTGCATAAAAAGGCAATTAGTCGTTATTCATTGTGATAACATAAGTTCGGAAAATAGTCCTGTATCAAATTACCCTTGCCGTATTTATATGAATAAACGCCATTATTTCCAGGTAACATGAAACTGAGTAGAAGATAATTTTAGGTAAGAAGCATCTCATCTGGGTACATTCTCTTCAACATTCAAGTAAATCAGATTTGAAATAGCCAAGAAAAACAGAGTTTAAACGCAATTATTGCCAAAACACGTGACCCTGAGTGGAAGATTTTTTTATGAGTAAGAACCATATTATCAAGGGACATCTTTTTTGCCAAGTTACAAGTAAATCTGATATAAACAGCTGAGAAGCGATATTGGGACAGTCCTACCGAGCGACTGACAGAGCCTCTTATAGAGAAGCGAGGGCGCTTCTATATCAGTTTTTGCATAAAAGGACAATTTGTCGTTATTCATTGTGATAATATAAGTTCAAGAAATAATCTTCTTCACCCTTATCATATATAAATAAATGCATTCCTTTGATGGGAACAACATTCCTTTTAATATGAGTGGTTAAATGCTGGTCTTACTCTAAATATCTTAAACTCTTTCGTATTCCTTTCCACAGTATTATAACCTCTGTAAAACCACATTTCCTCCGTGTACCTAAAAAATTGATGATATTTGTACAAATAAGTAATACTAAGGAGGAAATTTTAAAAAAGAATATGAAAAGCATGTGTAAGATTTCTTCCTACTTCGTTTTTGCCCAGAATTAAATTAAAGATGTTCTCATTTTTTAAATGAACGAAATGGGTATAAATAAGAAAAGACCACAAAAAACTGAAACCAGAAGCAGCACTCATAAAGAGTCTTCTAGTATAATCTGGTGCTTCAACTCTCAATGCTACATGACTTGTAGAACACAAACTCCAACCCAATGTCTTTCACGCACATAACTGTGTTATTTGTATCAACTTTTCACCGAAATCTAAAGGATTCATTTTCCCCTACTACATCTAACTTTCAATTCAAGTTGGCGTTTAAAGTAAGAAATCAGATCATCATGAGAAAAGGACCTGTCCTCCAACATTCGTCTCAAGCACCTGTCCCATAACCACTAACCATAACCAGCAACGTCAGAATATTCGCTTGTTTCGCCAATCCCAAGCGAAAGACGGACTGTTGCCCACCAAAAATCCAGAAACTGATCGGATCCAATGAAAGTCACCAAAACACCAACGAAATTCCAAAACGGGTGGACTCCCTAGAACATTGGTAGATGTGTGTAGACGTTTTTCCCACACCAGACATCTTCAACCCTAATTTTGAATGGAAGCAAATGAGCAAGAATTTAGTTGTCTCGGTAATCGGCACCAAAATCAATATTGAACAAAGATCCTCTGCAGACGAACTAGGCCTCCCTCAGAGTGGATCCAAAAGCACAATTCTTTTTTTTTTCTGAAAAAAAGATTTTGATACTGTTTTCGGGATTATCCTATCCTAATCCTACAATTTCAAACGTAATCCGAAAGATCCTGCCAATTGGTCAGCGTCAGCTGATTAGGCAATACTTTGAAAAAAAAACTGATACCAAAGGTCGAATAACAAATATTTAATCCCTTCCAGTCGACATCTTCATATCTATGGACCCTAAACACGAGTGTGCAAAATGTAAAAATACGTCATACTTACAGAAAGCATCGGCCGTCTGCTTGTATTCAGGATGCTGGATTATTTCCACCACTTCCCGGCGATAACTGGTTTGGTCTTTTCCGGAAGTGACGAGAACATTCAAAGTTGATTTATCAAAGCCTGAACTAGGAAGAAATCATTTCGTCAAAGATCCAGGTGACAAAAGCCGAAAAAATGTATTTATTGAAAAAAGAGAAAAAGGTAAAAAAAGATATATGGAGATTTATATTTAGAGATCTGTAAAAAGAAAAGTTTGCGGCTCAACGGCCCGAAAAGTGTCGACAACAGAAGAAGACAAGTTACATGAATAAAATGATATCAAAAATACGTATTGATAATTATAAGGTGTAGGTGCATGTAGGTATTTTAGGTGTGTGTATTTGTGTGGGTGTTTGTCGCTGTCGCCTTTTTACATAGAAAATCACCAACTAGTTTGTTTGTAGGACTGGGCTTTTTTTCATCAAAAGGTTCTGTCTGTTATACATATTGATGAAAGACTTCCCAAATGTGTACTCCATTGATTTAATGAATAATGCGTCCTCTAAATATTATATGACATACTGTTTCAGTGTTGATCTTATAATGACGTGATGTTTATAACTTGTTGCATCTTTGCAAGTAAAGCAGACGTACTCAAGGATTCTAATATTTTCTCTCCGTACAATATGGCTTCTGTTTGTAGTCACATTCTTCTTATCGTCAACCTCTTTTCTTACTAGCCAATATTGGTGATCTTTAGCAAAAGTGTTTAGGTAATAACTTGTCTGTTGTATGTGGAATTTTAATGTGCAGACAAATTCTCTTTCACGATTCATCTTTTTTTATTTAAAAGTTTTTAGTAAGTTTTTATTTGTCCAAATAGAAAACTCATCTATGGATCTTAACTTTCAGAATTCTAAAATCACGATAAAAATATTCATACAAATTAATATGAATTTTCAGAAATCAAACTAAAAGCGTCGTGTGTGGAAAATAGTGAAATCTCCCAGTAACGGCTGGTCGCAATTTACTTATGGGGTGGGGGTGAACAGTCCATCAAACTTACGTGCAATGAGCGGCTGTAATGACATGCTGAGAATCGATGAGTGTCCCACCACAAGAACCGACACCAACAATGTTGACTTTTACCATCCACGGGAACTCACACTCATTGGCTTTCACGCCGCCCACAATAAAAGGAACGACATTCTGATCCGTTGGCATGTATTCACTGATTCCACAGTTGATCTCACCTAAATTAGGAAACATGTTTGATTTGAAATGTATCCATTGTGTATTCAATAAAAGTAAAAAGTATGAAAGGCTTTTAAAGATCCTAATTATATACTATGAATAAATGTATGATTTCGTTATGCCTAGCCTTGTAATTTGCACGAAACATAACCTGAATAATTGCTTGTGAATGCAGTTCTCCAAAGGATGACAGGGACATTTTTCGCACAAATCATTATTCAAATTTAACGAATTGTTTGAATTTATAGATGTGTGTGATCGCATTTGCCCCTTATAGTAATAGAAAGAATTTGCCTTAAGAGGCCTGCCAGTTTATCCAGTGTAGACCTTTCTGCATTTACACGGGATAATGCAGTTACTGATCAGATTGTGATACTATGGAAATGGAGGGTCAATTAGAAAAATCTGAAAGTTAATAAAAAATGAAGGTCTAGCTACTGTCTTTCTGGGATTGAGGGTACTTTACAAACCCAGGACGGTTGCCCAGGAGTTTTCGAGATAACTTTTAAAAAAATCTAAGCTGTAATTGAATCCGGTAGTAAAGTACTAAAAGAATCGGACACAGTGAGGCTTGTACAGAATACGGATGTATGATTAATCGCATTTCTAAGAGAGATTTATGAATCTCTGAGTTTGGAGAAATTCTTCGGAGGAGGGATTGACCATTTCAGCTTCCGGGCAAGTAAAATTGATTGTTGGAATGATTTGGCCCCGCCTATCTGCCTACGCATCTTTGTGAAGAAAACTTATGGATTTTGAAATTTGGTCATTGCAGAAAAGATAGTCACCACAATTTCAAATTTACCAACTGATAGGGGAAAATCAATCATAGACCCTTCAGCCATCAGCCCAACACGCAGAGGGAGCCCATCATCATATAAGTCAGCCATTTTTAGTAGCAGCAGAAAAGAAGCCGCTGGGACACTGCAGAGAAATCCATGTTCCTGGTCACCACGAAGAGTCCTGACCCCAGAAGACTAGAACTTTGCAGAAGCTATACAAATAGACATACCAAGAGACATCAAGTAGATGACTCCAGAATACTAAAACTTTGTGGACGCTATACAAACAGATATACCAAGAGAGATCAAGTGGATGGCCCCAGGAGACTAGAACTTTGTTGAAGCTATACAAATAGACATACCAAGAGACATCAAGTAGATAACCTGAAAGACAGACTGATAGTCATTCCATAGTGTCCTCACCCACATCGGCGTGAACTTTAACCCGTCACCCTGTAATAATACTGACATAAACTTGTTGCATATTATACACCCAGTGTCGATTCTTCCTTTCCAACTTGTGACACCTCTGGTGGTTTTTGTTCCAACGTCGCAGAATCTTTTAGCTGACAGCTGCACCCCCTCGGATCTGAACACAGCGTGGGTGAGGTGGGGGCGACTAGAAGCAGAGACCAGCGACCAGTCAACTACTGCCTAACCACCGTCGTACTTCACCAACCGGCGGAGGGTAGCAGAAACCAATCCAGGCGTGGTGGCTCAAGAATTTTTCTCTCGTGGAGGACTCACTTGTGAGTAAATTTCGAAGGGTACTGGAACTACAACAAACGATCCAAATTTACAAAAAGTATCTTCTTTGTTGCACCTTTAACATTATATAAATATAATATTACACCTGAAAAAGGCTGTAGAACGAATCGGCCAATACGCGTCGTTTAAACACAAACAACAATAAAGAGTTCAATCGTCCGGAAAAATTTTGGAATGTTAATCACCCTTCTCGAAACAATAAACTGTAAGATTTTTTCAATCTAAAAATATTGCATCCTTTTTGTGTGTGTAAAAACTTACTAAAAAAACGAAGTATCTACCTAAGTTTTAAAAAACAGTATTTACAAGAAAAGTATTTGTTTTTTATCTCGTCTCTGGAAGGTATTGATGCTGCAAAGCTGTTTCACGAATCATCATTGACATTTTGAGATCAAATTGTCTTTATGACTTTTTCCAGATTATTTAAGGTGGTCATTGCAGTAATCTTTTTTTTTCTCGATATTCTACAGAATCCCTATCGAATTAAGGTCCTGTGAGTTCCACATCCATTTCAAGAGCTAAATATGATTGTCTTTAATCCATTTTTACACGCTTAGCAGTACGACAGGGAGCATCATCCTGCATAGAGATTTTTCTGTTTCTTATCTGCATGATTGGTAATAGATGTGACTCCAAAACAGTCTCAGATCTGAACCGAGATGTAAAGTCACTTTTGGTGGCAGAAAACTGTTGCTTTATGCCAAACCGTGTCAAACATACAATCTACTATTGAAATTTTAGTTCTGACTGATCACTTTGAATCTCTCTCTCTCTCTCTCTCTCTTTCTCTCTCTCTCTCTCTCTCTCTCTCTCTCTCTCAACACTTATACACATACCCAGTGTTACGTCTCTTTTAAAAGCAGAATAGAATAACTCACACTTGTTACAGCCACATGTATAGTAAAATAGACTGATGATGTTTTGATAACAAACTGAAGATGCTTTGTCAAATTCCGATAAACCTTCCGCTGCTTTCAAGATTCCTTCGGCTTGGGCACAACTTTTTTCGTTCATTATGCAACATTCTGGAAAAGAATTGAAAAGCAAAAACTGAAATTAGGGAATAGAAAAAACGACACTTTCGCTAGGTGTTATTATTCTACTCAGCCTAAATGCTTCAAAATTAGCCATATGAAAATCTGAATACATTTGTATGGAGACAATTTATCCACTTCAAAAGCAGCTTGTACTTTTAGAAACTGATCTGAGAAAACCCTGCTGAATTATATTGCATCCCTAAAATCTTTGAGTTTCAAAGAAGAAATTAAGCAAATGGGAAATAATGCCAAAGCAGAAAAAGTATCAGAATTTATGCAGGGTTCAACTCTTATTGTACAATTTTGACATAATTGTTCACGTTGTAGTAAATTATGTTGTTCTCGGAAATTGTCTTGGATAAATTTAGCAAAATATCTTGAAGAAGTTTAGCAATTTGATAGTTCAGAAGATCAAGCAAAAAAACGAACAAGAAAAGCTTAGAATCATATGAGTCACAACGGTGGATAAGTTGCAGCGACTCCCTTTGTGTTAAGTTTGGATTCGGCCTTTGACCCGTGCGTAAGTCAGTTGGGTAATCCAGTAGAATGCAGTCCACCAAAATGTGCGAGCTCTACCAATCTAAACCTCTCTTCACTTAAGAGTGCTTCAGAGTATCAGATGAATAGTACAAAGTAAACAATCCTTATGAAAATGTATACATTGTAAACAATTGGAACTAATAAAAGAAATCTTTTCGTCAATTCTATCAAGAATAACCAAAGCATATCAACGTATTCAAAACTATTGGAAGTTGTTTTTTTAGGATTTCAGCTTGATTTTCCAATTCCCTCATGATTTCACCTGTTCTGTTTTTTGATGAAAAATGTTGCTTCGTCGGAGAAAATATTTGCTTAGGGCGAAAAATTTGCCTAGCTTTTTCCCCACAAGTTGAAAATTTCCGTCCAGGAATATGCAGTCTAATTCATTTACTTTCTGACACAGGTACTTTTCCTTAATGTTCCCATCGTTGGAGGCTGCTATGAGAAATATCTCCTCGATCGCAAGCTTCTCTAAAATATCTTTTGAAAACTGCTGACAGACTTTAATATTAATAGAAAACATGCAATAATCATCTTCAGTGGGAGTGGAGTTTGACCCTGCAGCAGCCAGGCTTGTTTTTCCTTTAACTTCCGTTTCTAAAGTTTTACGCAGTTCTTTGTATAGTTCTAATGCCCATATCAGTGAATAATAGACATTTGTACATATTATCATGAATCTTACACGAGCTAAAAACTTTCAGATTGCGAATGAAGAAATGAAGATTTTTCTAGTACGTTTTTATGTGGATTTCCTTTAGCAAAAATGAAAAATTCAACGTCTCGGATGTCAGTTTCTCTTCCTTACCATTAGCTGAAACTGTAAGTGCTGCTGCTGCTTAGATTGTAAATTCAAGTATTTTACTTAATGTCGGGAAAGCAAATCAAAGGAATCAAAATTAAAACTCATTTTTCACATGTAATGCAAGTCATACATAATCATACGGTACTGAGACAAAAGTACTCACCATTTGGTACGTATTTTTCAACGTATGATAATGGATCTGCACACCATTCTTTCGGGTTTTTTCCAAATTTTTCGAGAATATCAGAAAAAGTCACAGATGAGATGCAAGTATTTGTATAAGAGAGTTTTAGAATGAATGTAATAACAAAATAGAGAAAATGCAAATGCTCCATGTTGTTGTAAACTTTAATGACACGTTAATAAAATAGTCAAATATTTATAGACATCTACATTAATGTTTATTTTTATGTTTATATATAAAGTTATGTTTGTTAGTTGGTCCTATCAGTTTTTGGTATCTGTTTGTCTTCCTGTCTGCCTTTGAGTAAGACCTGTTCAGGGCATGATAGTATAAAAATTGAACAACTTCGTAGAAAAAAATATCAAACAAAGAAAATTCAGGAATTCAATTTCGTTTCGCAACTTCTAAGACCCTTTAATCCCACAATTGCCCTATACGTGACTACAGAGACAATCTACTTTTTGCTCAACAGACAGATGGCTGGAGATATTGGACTCGAAATCAGGTTTCTATCAAAGCATATTCAATATGCCAGTTTGAACGGCTCATTACTAGAATTATCAGTTGCATTGAGAAAACAATTATATTTACTTATCATTCGCGTAGCGTCAATTGCATTCGATTTTTACCATGAAAATCTTCATAACGGAAATGAATCCTGAAACAGGCTCTATATTCTTCTGTCTATTCAGCAACCGTTCATGTTAGAGAAATGTGAGTTGGTCCAGTGGATAGCGACTCAAAACGTGCAATCAGTGAACAAGTTCAAATTCTGCTGTCAACAGCAGACTTATCTTCCACGTTGGTCGCCTGTTAATTTCAACATAAAAACGTACAAGCCCACGAATAAGGATTGATCAAATATTGGGAAATGAATGGCTACATAATATTACATTTTCGGATAGTTTATATTTCCTTACTTCTCGGAAAAGTTGATAGATGATTAATTCTTGATTTAAAACAACAAGCTTCTTCTACTTTGCTAGATTAATGTTACAAGTTACTACAAATAAATGTAGAAAAAAATCCTTTCAAGCTTTGGTCAAGTTCCTTTCATGGAAGAACTAATAACAAGTGCGATTCACTATTTAGGCGACACCCACTACATTTTTCATTTGTATTATTGTATTTTCTTGTTTAGAAGATTTTTGCAGGGTTATTTTTATTTTGCTTTTATTTCGATCTTTTGGTTTCGGGTTGCGAATCAAGAAATGAAGAATTTGGACGACGAAAAAAAAGATTTATTCAAGAACAGGGGGCATCACGATCATGATAAGTCAAGTCATGGCTCGTAAGTTCAATTCTTACTTGGTTGAAAGGTAAGTCACGTGCTTAGAGAGAGATGATTCAATTTGGGAGCGGATCAAGACATTTGTTTTTAATTGCAAGATATTCTTTCATTTTTTTCCTACATCCATTCATGTCAGTCAACACAAAATCTCCGAAAATTCTGAATCAATTTTGTAGAAAGTTGGGCCGAAGGCTAAGGAAGAAGTGATTACATTTTGGGGCGGATCTAGAAATTTATCGATATAGTGTGTACTGCTGTATGAAAAGATCTATAACTCATGAAGTTTGTCTGTAAAGATCCCTGCGTACGTCACCTTCGAAAATATACCTTTCCAGTGGTCAGATTGTGGTAGACTTTTAGTTTGTCATTGAGCATACCAGACACTATAAAAACCGTTCAGAAATATTTTATTGCAAAAATTTAAAAGAACTGATTTTTAAGCAAACATGCAGTTGCTTTGGAAAATGAATTCCTTGGCAATCGTTGCTATGGACTGATAGTTTGAGATTGTCTCAATGTCTGAAAATAATTAGTACCTATCAAAGAATATGTATGCCAAATTTCGTGCTTTTATCACCAACTGAGCAATTTTTGCACCGATCACCTGGACTAGAACACATAGATTAAGATTCTTTCTCAGATCTCGCTCACGAAATCACATAAAAGGATATAATACGCTGATATTCTCCAGTAAAGAAAATTACACTCCAAATTTTGTTTTCGGGAAGTACTGATTTCAAAAGCAGAATATTCATTTGAAATTAATAGTATGGATTTCACATGTATCTTTTGCAAATTAAATTACCAATGATGCTATGTTTGCAATGCAGCTTTTGATTTATCGTTGTTTCATCGTTCATTTTGCAAATATTCTATTCTATTTCTATTTCGTTTCAATGTTGATGTAAAATTAAAACGAAATATAAACGATATTTAACTCTCTTGTTTGTAAAGACCAGGACTGGTTAAGTCTTTTCATTTCCTTTCATCCATTATTCTTCAGAGAGTATATCTGTATGCCCCACCAAAAATGTCTGAATCGTTGTTTACCAAATATTAGACATTGTCTTACTTAACTTAGTTAAGAATAGTACTAACGGGCAGGATAAGTTTTCTGTCAAATAGATGTATTGATAAGCGGTGCAAAATCGCAATTTTGAATTATTTTTGTATTTACTTCTGTTTTCCTTTCAGAAATCATCTTTTTATGGGTGTTACGATTTTAACATCGAATTAGCATGAGTGTGTTTACAATCAGGACCACCTTCGCTGTATGCACAGAAATATAAGTTTCTTTACAGCTCTCATCCTCACTATTTTCAAGAGAGTGGGGAGTAAGTACCGACGTCTTCAGAGGAGGGGAGTAGGAGAGGGATTAAAACACAGCCTCCTTCAAGAGTCATGCTAAATTTCAATTTTCAGCCAACGGCTAACAGCCAATGTAGTGACCACAAAAAATGAGACCATTTCAAAATAATTAGTGAGTGGATGATTTCTAGAATCTAACTTTCTAAAAACCTGTCTAGGGCTCCCGGGTTTACCTACAAAATATATTTTATGTAGGTTATGTCAAGTGGTTTTTAGGTTGGCTGTCACATACAGACTGATGGGTGGACAATTGGAGAATTATGATTAAAGATTCAGGAACTGAAGACGATTTTTTGGGAAAAACACACCAAGTTCCATAAATCAATGTTCAATTTCATTGTTACAGGATACAAAGATAGCTACGATTTTTTTTATCTAAAAAACGATTCAGCATTGACGAAACTGTTTATTCAAGAAACTTAGGCAATGTGTACGCTACGATTGAAATTTTCTGTCAAAGTGAATCCCAGCATCACCACAGAACATTGATGCACGCAGATTGATTATTTAGCAAAACACAATTCAGAATAGAAATTCGTGGCTCCTTTCAAAGGCGTTTCATTGTAGATAATTGTGGTCTGTGGATATCCATATGTATATGGATCGAATTACAAATCTCTGTTAGCTTTTGTATGTACATAGCGCAATAGACGATTGGGTAAGTAGGCATGTGAAATACTTTCGTCTTCGTTTCTTTTCTTGTGTACTTCAAATTCCCCTTGGGCAATAATAAACATCAATGAATGACTCAATCATACAACAGAAATATGTTTTAAACTCTTAGATATGTAACTGAAGTCTTTAAGTATCATCTTAAGATTTGTTTATGTGGCCTTTATTCGAGGGTCAACCTACCAAGAACTATCATTGAGGATGACTTTGTTGATGCCACCACTGTTGTTCTTGCCGTAGCATATTTATAAAATCATATCAGTTTAGTAAAATTGAGCTTAAACAATAATTTAGTTGTTAAGAGAAAAGGAGATTACTTTTCCTTATTGATATTGTTGCCGATATCATTTGTCACTGGCGTAGACTTGATAACCTAGCAACGCACAAAAATTGAGCTGGACCAGTAAATGCAACATATTTGATAGAAACAGGATTGTATGACCTGTATTTCTTTGTTTCAGCTTCATTCACTGAAGAGTAGAATTTTGAGTGCTCTGCAAAATAATGTGGAGGGTAACAGAGAAATCTATGGCGAGTGAACGAAAGGGGATCTCAAAGGAAGAGATGACGGCTACCATGGATTCAATTCAAATACCAGAAGAAAAATACAAGAGGAATCGTTATTTCATGCTTTTCTTTAGTCTCTGTCTCTTGGGATTTGCAAGTAAGTAAGAACGAAATATATTTTCCATTCTCAACCCTGATACCCTCTAATGCTATGAATACCTCTTTGTTATGACTGATAATGAGAATAGAATTTAACAGTTGCCATTAATTCTGATGCTAATTACGAGAAGAATAGTCTATTCATGTACTCGCTCTGTCAACCATGGGGGTATGATTGATATGAAACCAATGTTAAGATGACTCGCGATAGTGTTACATTATGGGGGAATTTAGAAGTCTCCCCTGGGCTGCGCAACTTACTTGGGTGCATGTCTCGTATGCACACCCCGTGTATTTTGGAACCAGATATTTTCCATGGCCGTTGACGAAGAGATGAAGAAAGGAATGGCTCCGAAGTGTAATATGGGAGGGGGTATTATATCATCATAGTGGGTCGCTGGTTTGGTAAACCACTAATTGGTGCAGGTGCTGATATGTATCCCTGCTGGAAAATGACATCGAATGATTAGACGAAGCCAGGTTTATTGAAAATTACATCCCATTTAATTTTTGTAATTGTACAGAAACTGTCACATTTCAAGCTTAGAGAAAGAGATAAACTGGGCTTCAAGCCCAGAGAGAGGGGGAGTAATAATAGTGTGCATATGCTTCTCATCTAGTGGTACTGTGTCGCTCTTCTTGATACCACCCATACACACACACACTACGAAGATGGTCCAAATCCTGGTGTCTCTCCCGGAAATCTGAGATGGTCTGCGCTAAGCTTAACGTTGCCACCCACTTTTATAATTGTTTTCGCCTTTGTTTAATTTGCTAACAAAGAATTTCCTGAATTCTATCTGGGTTTTAAGCCGTTATAGAATCTAGCTAAATTCCTGACCCCACTGTTGATTGACCTCCACTAGTAGTTTAGTACACAAAAGAACATCTTACATTATTTCTTGTGTCCCATATTTCAGCCTAAACCTGTTTATTATTTCAAGCATTTTTTTAAATTTTATTTCTCTTATTCACACCATTCGAAATTTGACTAATTGTGTGGTAATATTGGCTCGAAATTCCTCTCTTCGGTCTTATGGTAACTAATTCGCCTTTAACTTTATTGCCTTTTTTGCCATTTGACCTTATCTACATTGGTTTATTCTTTATTCCAAAATGTCTGATATTTTTGTCTGGTGCGTCCATCAAGTTTCAGAATCTTTCAGATTTTTGCACAGATAAAGGGACATAATTCATTATTAGTTCCCCATCCTACCCTCTTACTGAGAAATTGGCACTCAGCGAGCACATTTTCAACTTTTCTCTTTTTCTCATATATATGTCTTCACTGTTTATCTATAAGTCTATTTCTTCCATTCTCATCACTGACCATTTCCATTCAGAAAACAGAGAAAGCAACAGAATACAGAATGTCATTCGCTGAAGCATTTGTTGGCTTGAAAAAGGTCTTCATCTCCAAAGTCATTGATGCTCTCATACAATAAGAAGTAGATCGTTTGTATGTAAGAGTCTTGCAACATATCTACGAACACAGACGTTCCTTTGTCAGGCTAGATAAAGACTCTGGGCTTCAGCCGGAAAAGAGGATAAGACAAAGTGATACCAGCTCACCCAAACTCTTCACAGCCTGCCTCATGATGATTTTCCAAAACCTATACTGGGAAATTAAATCGTCGAAAGGAGAAGAAATCATTCTAAGTTGGTAAGCTTTCGGTAGAGCCAGCTCAATTTTCAAGAATAAGTCATAAAAAGAAGGGTATAAAACCAATGCGTCCTCGCGATAGTCACCTACTGAGCAGAAATGGAACCTAACCTAAAGAATGACCCTCAAACTGAGAACCATGCAACGTGCACAGGAGAGAATCATGCTCACCATCACATGGAGAGATTACAATATATCACAGTATATCATAGAATAAACGGGAGTTAAAAATATCTTAGAATTCATTAGAAAACTCAATGGCAGACAATCGCTGGTCATAATGACTCACAACGTAGATCCCTAGAGATACGATGCGAAACTGTATCCGACAAAATATAAGATTGTGTAGACAATTAGAGAGAGTCAGAGGGTATTGGCTCTGCGACTCCCATGATAGAGAAGTTTCCTAATCTTAGGGAAAGTCTATGTCCAACGACGATTATAATGATGGTGATTTGTTCAAAATTTCTCTTCAGGGTTTTATGCTAACGATCTTTATCGCCTGTTTCGACTTTCGACTTGATGAATATTAGTTTATTGTTTCTACAAAAAAAGTCCGATATGTTTTACATCCGTCAAGTTTGGGATTTTTGCACAGATAGAGGGATAATTTATCATCAATTCATCATTCTATCATCTTAGTGCGCAGAGAAATAAGCACCCAGTGAGTATATTTTCAACTTCCTTTTGTCTTTTTTCTCATATATCTGTCTCTTCGTTTATCAATCATTCTATTAATCTAACGGTCTATCTTATCAACCTATCCATCTACTTTATTCAACTCTTCGCCTAAGGACCCTTTCGTAATAATAAGACAAAGAGAATTGTATTCATGCAGTTTACTGAGAGCCGAAGTGACACCAACAAAACGTTTTTTATCACTTACACCATATGAGATGAATGTA
>OY735215.1:14992767-15015267 GCA_963457665.1 Thysanoteuthis rhombus | reverse complement strand
AGAATATACGATTAGTAATATACGGATTAAGACCAAAAATACGAAATATTCTTTTTCAATTATAATCAAATAGTAGAAACTCTTACTATAAATAAAGATGGGGAAAGTAAAATTCCTAAATGTGAGTGCCAGGCCTCGTTATTATGGGATAAAAATCTTGGCCACATATTGACATGTAACCTAAAAATTGTAAAAAAAAAAAAAAAAAACTCCTTACAAAAGGTCCAAAATACAGAAAATGTTTAAATGAGATAAAAGAGAATTAAATGTTGTTTTATCTCTGTCAAATAAATATCGAATAATAGAATCAACATTCGACGAGTGGCAAGAAAAAATACTCGGATTTGCGAATGGAAAGAAAAAACAACGGATGAAATGCTTTAAACACCTTCAAAAAAAAGAATTCTAGCAGATCTCTGGTAACTTCAAAATAGATTTATTAGTCCCGATTGATAAAATGATATAGCATTTGTATGAAAAAATACTATATTCAAAGGATATTGTGTGAGTTAGGTTGAATAGGAACTCTATCGTCCACGTATAACGTATCTACTTGTGAACCTGATAATATTATATTTAATAACATCGTATTACGTGAAAAGTCATGACTTGTGATAGATGTAAAACTATATAAGTTACCAATTATGTATTGGATAGTTAAAGTGCATAAAAATCCAATAGATTGTAGTACTGAACCTCTTAGCAAATCTGTTTAGATATACAATCAAAAACAGAAATTCCATATTAAAAGTAAATTCAATAGTAATTTGAATCTCTTTTTGCTAGTGAATAATTATATGCCCGTTAAAGAAAAATTGGATATTATGAATACCGTAAAGAAGCTAAATCTATCTTAAACTACGATTTTCGAACTCTTTACACGAAAATTCCAAAAATCGAGGATGGAATGCTGGTCTATAAATTGTTTGATAAACGAAATTCCTTTCCGTACTGTATCGTGCAAATGCCTTTTAGAAGTATTCCATGGAACGGAATTCCATTTATTGAACCATATTATCAGAATATTTGAAAATAGCTAGAGTTACTCTTAGATTTATTCATTTAATACCGAAAATAATTTCTGTGGTAGTAAGAATGGTCAATCAAGGCGGCAAAATTAATAAGATTTTCAGATAGTTTAATAAAGTCATGACTAGACATCCTGATCCGTTTGAAACTTATCAGCTTAACCATAGTGAAATAATAACGAAAACTAAAGAATATGTTAACTAGAGTATAGAAATATAATAAATGAATTAATGTTTATTGAGATAAATTACTTAATGTTAGGGGAGTTAGGTAACCGAACGAGATGGATCCAGTCTTAGTTAGGGTGAAGGATCTTTGTATTGACTGAAACCAGGGGAAAGGGAAAACATTTGGCTCTTGTCCATTTGTCTGACTGATAGATAGTTGGGCAGAGTGGGGGATCGAACATGGAATGCCAAGTAACAAATTGTCTAAGTGTATTAATGGAATGGCCTATAGAGGTGGTACTACCTGCTAGAAAGTGGTTTAGTCTCGTTTCAACCATGTATATAAGGATACTTTATTTGATAATGTAAAGGAAAAAAACAAATCGATGGAAGCTTCATGGTATACGACGTGGGGAAATTTACTTTAAAGTTAATGGAAAAATTGTCAAAATCTTCTGTTGAATGTGTTGGTAGAGAATCAACTCGAAAAAGTTTTTTCTGTGTAATTAGTATTCTTAAAGATGATATCATAAGTTGATTTTCTTGCAGTCTGCGATTAAAACTGACACAAGGGATTCAATGTCCACATGGGAGTCTCGTCTGTTATTATACTTACTAAATCCTCATCATTAAATACGTTTTGGGGTAACCTATGTGAGTAACCCCTATTTTAAAAATTGAATGACCAGTAGTATGAAATAACATCCATATAAACTACAAAATGATAATACCCTATATGAAATAACAGGCTAAATGTATGAAATAAGCTATATATTAAAATCATAGCTGAAAGGGAGGCGATGTTTGATCAACACTGCTGGGGTACCATGTTAATATAATTTTTTTTGATCCCCGAAATTGTTATATGGTAAACAACTGATGATTCCAAAAAGAGAAAAGTTACATATTGTACCATAATAACAAGGTATATGTTGATTGGAAAACAAGGGAACACACTGGAGAAAATTATATAAATTACATTGACAGATGTTGGGGAAATAAGTGACTGAAGTGACATGAAAACAATTTATAATGATTAGTGTGTAAAGCTTTCAAGATTATATATATATGTGTGTGTGTATGTGTAATTGAGTACTCGTCTACACTGTTAACAATATCTGAGGAATACGAAAATAACCACAACTTTCAATTTGGTAAAAAAAAATCCTCCTCCCTTTGATCCTTTGAAAGGAAAAAAGTTTCCCTTCATTTTGATCCCCCCCCCCCTTTACAAAAATCTAAAATCACTTCTGACCCTTTAAAAGAGGAAAAAGTTTCCTTACACTTTTAACTCCTTGAAATAGAAAAAGCTTCCTTTTGCTAAAAGGGCAAAAATTCTCCCTTCATTTTTGACTCCTCAGAGAATCATACATAGGATATAAGACGATATGCTTACGTCTTAATGTATATAAAACGGAGAGTAAGGGTCCAGTTTAGTATTATATTTACATTGAAGATAGAACCCTATCCAAAAAATTTTTTTCTATTTTTTTCAAATGTTTTTACCTTGACACTTACTGTTGGTTCCATTGAGTATGCATATCAAATTTGCTTGGACTTTGTCGATGTTGAGGTTTTTTTCTATAGCGTGACAGACATACCGTATGACACCTCTCACACATATGCAAATGAATTTATATTTATGTATGCGTTGATGAGCCAAAACATTATGACTAACTGTCCAATAAGGTGTTGGTCCTCCATGTGCCATCTACATAGCTCTTACCAGATGAGGCATGAACTGTATAGAACCCCTAAAAGTTCCCTCTGACATTTAGCGCCAGGATGTTAAAGCAGGCCCTTTTACTGGTGCTAGACACATGGTGAATGTTCTTCAGGGGGACGTATTGGTCTAACACCTCTCATAAGTGCTCATTTAGATTAAGATCTGGGGAATTCGATGGCCACAGTGTATCCTAGTGCTATCGTTTTCCAGGATAACGATACGTACCCTGGCGTCCATCGCATTCACGAGAAAGGTAGTTTCCTTGGCCCAGGCGACGTTCTTCTGTTGATACAAGGTCCAGTTTCGACGCTCAAGTGCCTACTGAAGACACTTTTGGCGGTTGATTAGTATAGATGATGACTAGCCTGTGGCTACGCGGACCCATACACAAAAAGGACTGATGTACTGTATGTTGTGACACATCTTTTCCTTGACCTTAAGTAAAGCTCTCTACAATTTGTGCTGCAGTAGCCCCCCTGTTGGCTCTTACTCGGCACAAAGGCCGCCAATTATTTCTTTGCATATTTGGCAAATATTTTCTTTAGATATGGCATAAAGAGTTTATAGAGTACATAGGATTATTATTAGATTATGATTTCATTAGATTATAGATATTTTGTATGCAAGATAAAGAGGTGATATAAATGGTGGAAACTGAAACGAAATCATCAGTAAATGAGAAAAATACTTAATTAAAATATCAACCCATAACATAAAATCCATTTTAATGGGTTATTTTTTTTTCTTGATTTGACCGTGTTTTCTTGTTACGTAGAGACTACAATTAGTCGATTAGTAAAGACATGACTGTTTTATTCTTCCAGGTCACATAATCTGCTTTCAGTCAGGAATCAGTGGGATCGCACCAATTGCAAAGACATCGTTAAAGAGAACGATGGAAGACTTGGAAGAAAGAAGTATACACCTTAATAAAACTTGCACGAACTTGCAGGTGCAATATACGAGTATACCAATACATAGACTATACGTAGATAAATCCAACAGTTTGATCTACTGTAAAGTTCCGAAATGTGGATCCACTTACTGGATGCGGTTCTTCCAAGTACTGAATAACATGAATGCTAAACATGATCCATTCGATACTATCAGATACAATGTCCAGAGAATCCGAATGAAAATGTATAGATTTGAAAAAAACGACAATATGAACCAAACGATAAGATTCCTAGTGACCCGCAGTCCTTACTCCCGTCTCTATTCGGCATATGTGGACAAAATCTTCTTGCCTGAATTTTGGAATTCCTTTGGACGGAATATTATAAAACATCTTCGCAGAAATGCGACCGACTTAGTCAAGTTGTGCGGTAACGATGTGACTTTTACCGAATTTCTCAAAATGATTGCCTATGGAGATCGTCTGCATATAAAATGGCGTAACTTACACTGGCTACCAATTGAAAAGATCTGCAGTCCATGTACATTCAAATACAACTTCATCATTAGACAAGAGACCTTCGCCCGAGACAGGGATTACCTAGTAAGAAAAGTGGGAATAAAAGAACAGCCAATTCTCAACTATAACAACATTTCCCACCGGGATTACTCTTTATCGGCAATTAAAGATCTGTGCAACACAGTATTCCAACAAATTCACAAACGAAAACATGAAATATGCTACAAAATGGAAGTTATGGTTCAGAAATTATTTATTTCATTCCAAATACAAGGTTACATCAAAGAAGACGCGCCCTTCGATCTGAAGCGATTTGGTGATTTGAACAGAACAAATAGTAAGAGAATCGTTGATGTGTTTCAGGATATTTACAGAGAACATCCGGTTTTGACTCGGCACGACTGGGAAGAACAACGTAAAACATTTAGGAAGAAGGCATATAAACTTGTTGATACTGAAATTCTCGAAGGGATTCAAAAGTGTTATGATTTAGATTTCAAGATTTTTAACTATGACCCGGAACCAGTGGAAGTATTCGGAAACAGAAAGAAATAAACAATGAATAATTGATAAAAACAAAAATTGTAATTTCTTGTTTGTGTAAAATAAGCACTGAAATATTTGTTTCTAGATGAAATATTGTAAATCATTAATACTAAATTTTATCACTTCTGTTGTACATATTAAATCACTTGATACCAACACTGAGAGATTCGATGAGGATCGGACTCAATATCAGCGGCCAGCAGAATTAGATTGCTTTAGTTAAACTCTACTCAGCTGCCTTCTCTAGTTGATTTCAAGGTGGAAGTTATGGAATGATCCAATATAGATATAACGTTGATTGCTGTTATTTCTGGTATCATTTTCAAATTGAATGAAGCCATTGTTTATGAGGTTGGTACTATTCGGCAAAGCCGTTTTGGCGCGAAAGTTTAGGCATCAAACCTATTTTGGCGTTCGCCTATTTGGCGACTGATGTTGTGGCGTTAAGAACATTTTTCATTTGTAAATCTGTCTATGATGAGAGTTTTAATGGAATAAAATTACAATAAACCTTTTACTTTACGACGAAAATTTTTTATCATTTCTACACTCGTATATATGCTATCCCACCCTCGACTTTTTCAAACCTGATTTTTTATATAAAATTTCTACACGAATGAATATGGTTCTTTTTAGACTTTCCTGTTGAAAAAATAAACCTAATAAAGTTTTTTTTTAAGCTAGAAATAAAGTGTAATGTGTTCTGTGGCATTTTTAATAAAACAAATAATATTTTCATTTATTTGAATCATACAAAATTGTTTTTACTCCATTAAAAATACTCTGGTTTGTTAAACCGAATTTTCACCTACATTTTTTAAATGTAATTCCTAATCGTAACAAAGAAATAAACAAAATAGATTCCGCAATAAAAAAAATCAGATTTTGAACGCCTGATATATCCTCGTTTTAAAAATCAACTGAAATTCAAAAAATAATTGAAAAATAATATTTTTCAATAATTATCACATCAACAATCGAATGTATCTACTAATTTCTTTAAATATCATTTGGATATATTTTTGAAAAATCACTGAAATGCTATTTGGTCGAGAAAGGTCTTACGTTTTCTAAAAGATAATTCTCTGAACAATCAAAGTTTGTTATGGTTGTAACTACATTTCAAATTGGCAAATTTCAAACTGCAAAATAATTATAATAATAGTTTTTGTCAGCTTTTTAGCTTTTGTTTTTAATAAATAAATAAATAAATTCGAAAGCCTTGATTTAAATCAGCGCTTCTGTTACCATTCACTATTTTTTAAATTATGTTTTGTTATGTTTAAGCAATTTATTTATCAAAAAAAAACAATAAACTCCGTAAAGCATTCTATGCTTAATTGCTATCAGATTGCTGCTAAGATTGATTATCTATAAGTCTATAAGTCTTTTAAATTGTCTATAAGTCTTATAGATTTATCTGGGGTAGAAAAATTATGCTCCTGTGATTTATTCGGGCCAAATAGTCCAGGCCCACCTGTCCAAAGCCAATATTTCTGCCTATCAGTCTCCTATTGCTTTTAGTGAGTGAGAGCACGAAATGTTGTAACATTAAGAGGTTATGATGGAAAAAGTTTGAGAAGCTGTGATCAAAACAAAATTATATTGCATTTTATAATAATATCTTTGTCTAATGAGAAGGAAAATCGTAAATATTACGGCTTGTTTTTAATCGCGAAGTATGAAAGGAGAGATTGAGCCATTAATGAATTGGAATATCGTTATATTGATCCGAAACCAAGTGTTATTCACCTGAACTCTTACTTGAAATTATACAAAAATTATCTACAACATAGATTAACGAAAGCGTTGTTGTACTCATTCACTTAAATTTCAACTTAATTTATTGAAAAAATGAGTTGGCTTGTCTAAATTACCAAACATATAACTTTATGGGGCGCCTGGTTGGCAACCTGGCGTTTCTGATCATCATTACTGAGTAAAAACTTCTGCCTTTCAGGTTTAATTCTTGCTCAACAAAAGAACTCGAGATAGAGAGAGAACGTGGCTAAGTATATTAGACGAAGGTAAAGTGGATCAGATGACTTCAGTGTAGTCGCTATGCCATAAAGCCCATCTTTGTGCACTTTTTTTTCAAGCACTAAAATTGTTATGCATATGACCATTGCACTCTGATATTTCCCCCCGGGGGACAGTTGGTTCATCAATGTTTTCAACACTTGAATGGCCCAACAAGCTTAAAAAATTGTGATATATTTAGTTCTAATCTGTATATTTATTTTGGATGTATTTTATTACCCCTGCCAACATTGTGTGAGAGGTATATGTATTAGGTCGCGTCTTTCCGTCTTGAATTTCATTGAAATTTTGTGTGAAGATGAACAACGAAGTACGGAAGAATTGGTTGAATTTGGGAACGGATTTGGGGATATTCTTTGATTGGGATAAATTTTTTAATTTTTTTTTTTTATTCATTGACCTATACACCCATGACCGTCCACATAATATCTACAGAAGTTCTCGGTAAATTTCAACGATTTCTCGTGGATGAGTGGACAATAGACTATGAAAGAAGAGATTAAATATTGGGGGTAGATCCGTGCAGAATATCCTCCTCTATATCGTATCTATAGTTCCACACCATAAAATGTCGCCAAAATTTCTGTCAATACGATATCTTCAATGACATTTTATGTACAACTGCATACCATTGTTCAAATATGGCTCTGAAACTGCGACTGACCATCTTGATTTATGTGAGAACACTGCACGGTGGTCTCTTGTTGAGTTCTTGTGCAAACCTTCTCCTCTTTATTCGTTTCCAGTGGAACAACATCATTATGCCAAGTGGTTCGGTTTTTATGTTCGCGACTTGACTTGAGTTTAGTTGTGGAATTTCAGGATGGCAACTTTGTTATTCATAAAAGCAAGTATACCCAAGAATAAAAAATCAAAATACATCATGAGTAAACTCATTCTGTACAAGAGAAATTCCACAACCAGGTCTTATCTTTAGTGGCAAAAATCAAATACATGGACAATCCATTTGAAGGAAATAACAATGATCCCCTTGTGTTACATTCCAGATTCATTGAAGATAGTGATATAGTCACCAGAGCAAAAAATGTGGAAGATATTGGTCAGAAAGGATACCTGTCAAGATTGGTTCATAGACAGATGAAAGGCACTGATGGATGTAATATCTCTAAACAACACAATTCAGTCGAATGAGAGGAAACTAAACTTAAAATCTCAACTATGGTTGTCTGCAGTTGTGATCTATCAACACGTTTGTAAAACTTTATGCATTATAAAGTAGCTTCAGAGTGCTCGCTGTGTTGGTCTTGTTTTGGATTATTATCTTGCAAACAATCTAAAAAAACATTTACACGTCACAGGCGAAGATGTGGCATTAGATGTCAGGTCATTGGAAATATGAAGTTCTGCAAAACTAATTGCAGTTCCTGCAAGATGACAATAACAAGAAAGACTTGATTCTTTTTCTTGATGAGGTAGTTATGCAGGCTGTTCATGGTGATGTTGAGTTGTAATATACTGATAGAGAGAATGTAGTACACCTTCCGGCAGCTGCCGATATAAATTACCTGTCTCCCTGCAAGCCCGAAGAAGCTGACACAAGTACCATAATCCATGCCACTGAAGTGGCGAGGAAGGGCAGCAATTATAATGAGGACACTTTATACTGATGGTCTTGCACTTTCAAGTGGATTTTTTAATGTCTCCAGATCAATAAGGCGTGGGTCACTTTTGGCACAGGTAAGACCTTCTACTACATGACAATGTTGTGACACCAGGCGCTGCTAAAGCAGAGTCACAACTTGGGTTTCATTTTGATTTTTTTTCTCTCATTGTTTTGAAGTATTACTTGGGTTCCATGCATTTACGGGCTATCATCATTTTATAGAAAAGACAGAAATTCAACCTAGGATGTATGGGAAGTCTTCCCTGGCGTAGCAGCAGCATTCAAAGAAATATTAACATGTACAAGCATGTACACATGCCCAGTTTGAAAGATATCTTATTCTCCCAAATGACAAAACAATTGCTTCATCCAACATAAATTTTTGTAGAAAATACCTATTTATAAGAAAGTGAAAAAATTATTAGATCACTGCCACCTACCAAGAAAGCTCTAGGTGAGTATATAAAACGTGCAGAAGATGAGATGATTGAATATGAATTACAAATTACAAAGTGTAAATACCTTGCCAGACACCTTGAGGTATGGTGGGTACTGCTGGAAGGACATCCGATACTTCAAAGCGGTGGCATTCCTGTTGGGTTTCTAAGTTTTCCTGCTCTGGGACAACGGGGACAATATGGCGCACAACTAAAGATGGGATTGGTCGTAGCCACCTGAATCATATGTGGGGATAAACAACGTCACGTTGGAGCCACTAGTTGACCCCTGGAATGAGTTGACGTCACTACTGCACATAAAAGTAAGCTTTGGGAAACAATTTCTCACAACTCTAGGTAAGAATTTGGCAGCTTTTCCTTAACTGTATGAGGCAAAATGAGTAAATTAGAAAAATATTAATGTTCTGGAAATTACACATTACTCAGGAACAGAAATAGGGTTTGAAAAGTTCACATGATGGAAATCTGCTGAGGGCAAGAAACTCCTTCAAACGGTCCTGCACATTTTGAAACAAGATCATTTGTCAACCTCTGGCGACTTCCTTTGATGCACCTATGTATGGGTGCACATAGTCACTAGTACACACCTATTCTTGGAATTTTTTTACGCAAATTACCATTCAGTGTATATTTTTCACAATATAAAGCAAAACATGCTTCCATGCAGATGATCTTAGAGTGCACAAGTATTGCGATTTAAAATTAAAGTAACTGATGGCTGAGCGACTAAGTTATTTTAAGACAGTCGATCTTCCTTTACCAGTAAGATTAAGCTTTGATAAGTATCAGATTTTGGAGTATTTGGAAATTATGGGTTTTACTGGAACCCTTCGCGCGCAACTGCCAATTTTATACTTCTACGATACCCTCGTTGTGTAAAATTTCATATCTAATAGGACTCTTAAGTTTGAAGAGTAGAATTTAGGAAGCCACTCATTTTCAGCGATTATAAGTAAATGATGATGATAAACCAGAATTAAATAAAATTCAAACAGGTTTGGTTAGTGACTCAATAGAAATTGTCGTGTAACTAAATGGAAAAAAGGGATCAATGAATAAGTTCCTTCTTTCGTCTTTTGCTGGACAGTGACCACTAAAATGCTATCGGATACAAACTAAGGGGTCAACTCAGCATAAACGTACACTCTACAAAAAAAAACTTATTTAGGGAGGAGGATTTTTTTTAAACACTCCTCTATACATAATAAGGAGTAAATGTTAGTGCAGCCAATATGCTACCAGTCAACCAGCCAGTCAAACCAACTTAAAAACTGAAAGAAACCTATGTTGATGATTTTGGTTAACGGTTTCTCATAATCTGAAATAACTCGAATGTAACAAGTCAAAAGTCAAAAGAGTTCTGCTTGATAACATGAAAGATGAATGTAAGAGAAGAGCTGAAACGCTGGTACAGCTTAACAAAAGTTAATTGATCAGACAGACGGTGAATCATAAAGGGAATAAATGAATCGATAAAGGGACTTTGTTTTTGATGGCTGACAGAAATTCACTACATCACTTAATGTGTGAGCAAATTCAGCTTCAATAATAGACCAATCTCAAATTACAAAGAATACATGCATAAACATACAAACAAATACATTCACATAAACACACACGAGAACATATGCAGCGTATTTTTTAGTACATAAGGTGCACAACCATACAAGTCGCACCACTATTTATCCATGTATATATTCTCGGACAAATAAAATCCCCCGACTTCTTTAACCTTGATGTTCATAGCCCTCTACACTATCAAACTATTTCAATGCTCTTGTGTATTACAATCTAGATTAAGTGGTTGTTTGTTTGTATTATTTGCACTGAGCATAGAAATATGTGAAGCCTTGTACTCCCTACTAGCAAAAAAAAATACATCAGGATCTACTAATTCTGAACCACGCATATTCTGAAACATTTTTATTCTGTCTCCCGGTTCCCTCCTATTTTCTAACGACTTTGACATTTTCTCTTTCAACTTATCCTTATAATTCAAACTATTCAAATCTGATACTAACTTAGTTGCTGGTCTCTGAACTTTTCTAGGATATTTTTTCTCATTTTTAGGCTTTAATATACGTGCCCGCTCCTTTTTTAAAATGTTCTCTCAATAGTTATATTAAATGTGAATACATCAATGAGTCTGCAACATAATGATGAAAAATGTATTTAAACATTTTTAATATTTTTCAGCATAGTCTCCTTTGTAAATGCACTGAATTCAGTAGTGAATATCAGTCATATAGATTGAACATTATACAGTGGAAATTTCACATCGAAATTCAGCTTATAACTTCATGTCATATTGATTCATTCTCATACTAAACAAACCATTTATATTAAATACGAAAAACAGTTAGTAAACAGTAAGTCCACACACCTAAACGCCCACGAGTTACACCGATAAGAGATTTCTGGAATATTTGTGTGACGTCAGTGTACGTCTCAATAAATCGGCGGAAGATCTCATTCCAATATGAAAAAATGAAGACACATCATGTTTTAAAACATAAGTCAAACAACAATTTGCATTGATTCATTTTTCTATCATCTTCACTTTATTTTTTTTTTTTTTTTTGCTTTTAATCGCAACGGTAAGGTGTTTTCCTTTCTCTTTTACATTAAATGACCAGCATAGATCGAAAATAAAGAATGAGCCACGGTCAAGAATAGAACTCACAGTCCTTATGATCCTGTCCGACTGGGATAGCGTTCTATCTATTAGGCAACGAAAGCAAACTGCCATAAGTCATTCAAATTTAGTCGTATAGCAACATTCTTCAACATCTGATTTTACTTCCATAACATTTATTGTCTCTTTACCCTTGGGAATATTAGACGTTTACCAATCTTTTTTGTCTTAGTTTTGTTGCTTCTTATCACTAATTAAATATCACCTATGATGACAATGTTTCGTCAAAGGATCTTGCACAGACCTTGATGTTTCCTATCGAAAGTTATATCATTTTAAATCGCATAGATTACGGAATATTTTACAAAAGGAACTTTCTTACCACCATCAGGACTATGGTTATGTTATTATTTACAGCAACTGAGAACCTCGCAAAGAAAAAAGACTTTTTGTAGATAAAAGGTAATTCGATACTTTAAATCGCTAAAAAAAAGAAAATGAACGAAATATTTGACAAAAAAATACCAAATATTTTCCAAAATTCAGTTATGAGATCATTAAATTAACTATTTTGATCAAATCAGGTTCCTCTGGCGGCTACTTTATTTGGGGGGGGGTTGCTTCTTTAATTACAGACTTTTCAACCTTTAATATGAATAAATAAGAAACATAGCTAAATTAATTGCTTACAGTAATGTAAATATTGACTTTTAAAAGAGTTTAATTCTGTATTGTCTACAACTTTGAGAAAAGTCATTAACATACAAATTTTTGTGCGAACACTCTTCTCATCTGTGTTATTTAGGTAATTTTTTTATTTCATTTTACACCTAAATTTATGTAATTTTTAATATTGTATTTTACACCTGAAGATGACCGCAGAATGAATCGGCTGAAACGATGTGACAACAGCAATGATGGGAAGAAGAGATTAATTTGTTCGAAGTTAGTCGCTTAATTTTGGTTCGAAATTACGAAAAATAGAGTTGTCTTTGAAAGACAAACTGTTTTTCCAACGAAAGAATGCAAAAGGTTTTTAAGGGTAATTGGTTAGCCAAAAAGATTGTTCTGTGTTCGCATTACATGGTATTAGGATTAGTTTCAACTAAGTCCATAAAAAAGATCACTCTTGATCATATTGTAAGAGGTGTCATGTCAGCGTGATTTTTGTCCATTGCCAAAATTGATGTTTTTTGTTTTGTTTTGTCTTTTGTTTTCGTTGCTTCTAAGATCTGAGATTTGAAACGCCCGAATCGAACGTAGTATGGATCGTTGTGCGCAGTAACTTCTCAAGTCAGTGTACTAACAGCGAACAGGAGTCTACGATAGAGTGGAAACCAGATGTTAAGGGAGAGTTTCTTTCTTGATCAAATTCATCGTACTTTTCGGTAGCAATTCGTACATATATATGTACACATATGTTCGCATATATATATATATATATATATATATATATATATGTGTGTGTGTGTGTGTGTGTGTGTAAAATATGTTATTCGATAGGTAAAATGCATCTATGATGATCTGATGGCATCCATTTTATCATGCAGCTGTTCCCTTCCCCTATAGCGCAATGCAATTCATAAAGTCTGTCTCAGAAACTGTTGGTTGTAGTTTTATTGGTGTCAAATTTCCAAATCCATTCGAATTTTGGAAAACATTAAGAAATATTTAATAACTCTTTCACACATTTTTACCAAACACTCTACGACCTGTTTGTCTTGTATCATTCAATTTATTGATTTTCAAGAAAAAGAAAAATGATATTCTACGTCAAATTATTCAACTTTTCATCATGGTCAGAAAAAAACATGATTTTTTTGTTCTTCATCGCAGTCAATGACCGTATCTGAAAGATGACTCACATGAAAATGAAATACTATCAAAGAAATCCACTTCAGCCCCTGACAAAGCCGTCAAATCTTTTAGACACTCAGTGATCATCCACTTCTACTGACAATGTTTTGATTAACTACAGCCGTAGAGTTTCCGAATCTCTTTTATGTCAATCGGACTGAGTGCGAAGCGTTGCCCGATTTTGGCATTTGTTTTCCGAGGAATAATTGTCGGCTTGCGACGATCCTTTGCAAAACTGTAGCGTCCGTAGTGCATGATGGAATTGTAGTCATAAGGGAAATTTTGTGTGTCGATAACCGGTGGGAAAAGCTTCCTGAAGTTTCCTTCCTTACCTGAAAAAAATGCAACAAAAGATTATATAGTTTTATCAAGGTTATCAAATGAGTTATCATAATCTATATTTTTGCACAGAGCTATCTTTGGCCTTTGTTTTGTCATGAGACACATACACATACATGGAGTGATTTGTGAAGATGGAATTCACTATTAATTGTCAGCGAGATAATCGCGCTAATTACATTACAAGAGGTGCTCTTCGTTGGCCCCCTATACAAGTACGTGATCATGATCTACTTTACCTTTTGCTGCAATCACGGGCGTCTACAGTCACTTTTCCAGAAGGGGTGAAAAGGATATATTTCCGTGTGGGGGGTGAATAGGATATATTCGGATTATATTTTAGTAGCAGCCCTTTTACCACAGACTAATAATGATTTAATACATAATGTAGTATTTTATAGCACATACAATGATACACAATACTGCACCATTATCCTTTATTGATAATAAACTCCCTCAAGAAGGCCTGATACATTGAATACGATTTGTTGGATGAGAAATGAGTTAACTTTGAGAATTTGAATTAATTGAGATCACCGATACTAGAAATTCCTTCTCAGTACTTTGAATCTTAATGAACAGTTGTTTGTTCTCGCTATTATTTAAAATGAAATTAATTAACAGCTTTTCGTTCGTTTGGTCGGAGATTAGTTATATTTGTTATAATTGGGAATTAAAACTATACCTTTCTTTATGTTACTTTTAATGATTTGGATATAATTGTCGCGGTCAGGCCGGCTTTGCTCATGAAAGAATCCCAGACTGTGAAGAGTCTCATGCATTACGATTCCTTTAATGAGACATCCATTTCCGAGGGTGGCTTTTTGATGAGACCCACTGAATCCAATTGGACTATGGCATCTAAAACAGGAAAGAAAAACAAAATTAACCTGAAAGCAATTCATATCAAACGATTATCGATTACATGATTAACAAAAAGGATTCATTTTGAAAATATTTCGATCTTTGTTTGCGCCACGTAAAGATTTCTAATCCAAATGCATTTTGTGGTGGATTTCTGAGGTTTCAAATTTCGTTTTTTTTTGTGGGGGGGGGTTGTTTTTTCAAGTTTATTCAAGTAACTATTTAACTGTTCCACTGATACACACCTATAAATATTAAGGATATAAACATATTAATTCGTTGTAAGAGTGAGGCATAGATTCACGGCCAAAACAGTGAATCTGGCTCAGCTCATTCTCTCTCAGGTATGATGTTTCCACTGTCACCCTTTGTATGTGTTGATAGGATTCAAATGAAAAATAAAGACAAGGCAATCGACAAGTGTCTATCCAGTCGAAAAGATGTTAAATATTACAAATTGGGGAGGTAATTGACGTCACTGCAAAGGGACGTAATTGTCTTTTAGTTTTAGTATTTGTCGATGTAGCAATTGCTTTATTGTTCTGTAGGAGTATTAATTTGGTTATACCACATCCCCCTTTTTGCCTTATGTTTTTTCTAAGCTCGCATAAGTGTGTCTTCTGTGTTAGTTGAGAACTCTTTTATATTCAATTTTGAATGGTGCAGGGGAGATAATTTCTTTTATTACTTCAAGTTATTTTTATGTCCTTTTTTTTGTTTTTGAAGTAGTTAATTGCAGTATCTTGAGGGGTCTTTTTCGTCCGTTGCTTTTTTTTCTTTTGTTCCTTGATCTGCTGGCTTGATTTGTCGATATTGATCAACCACGATTCTTTTGGAGTCTGCAATCGATTGATATTATATTTTCAGAATCGAATTATGGAGTGATTTTATATACTCTTTTGTTTTAATTAAATGACATCGATTTCCTTTTATGTAATTTCCTTATTCGGTGGTCATTAAGTATGAACGAGGTTTCCCGAGGCCGGCAGAATATTAGATGAAGAGACGAGCTAGACAAATTCAGAAAGTACTGGCTCCACGACGCCCGTGATAGAGAAGTGTGGCGAATCCTGGCGGAGGTCTATGTCCAACGACGGACGTTAAAAGACTGATGATGATGAATTATTTTACCCTTTCTATCCAAATTATTTTCGAATTTTATACGTGCACTATCATTTGACATTGGTATTGGCATTGGTGATTTTTTTTCTGTTTGTGCTGAGAATAATTTTCTAAGATGGTTTATACTTGGGAAATTATTGTGCAAGATTCTGCTCACGAGTTGCTTTTTGAGAGATAGTGTTCTATTTATAGTGGTGTAGTGCGTAGTGGTGTAGTGCGTAGTGGTGTAGTGCGTAAAGCTAAGAGGGCTAAATGCGGATCATTGTTGGAATAACAACAATGATCCGCATTTGGGGGATTTTTTTAATTGTTTTAATTGTTTTAATGCGCGTGAAAAATGTAACGGGTACCCAATTGCAGTTGTGGTTTAGCTCAAGGATAGCACCGATTCCTCATTTGCTTGAGTTGTCGCTGTTTTTGTGGGTAAATTTGGATTGTAAACCAGTGGAACAGAATAATTAGTAATCATCTCTTTGAGTTTTGTAACTGCTTAGATTTGAAGTTTATGAAATAGCCATGCGATATCATTCTGAAGCGCGGACGTGGGAGTATTGTCACTTGGGAGAAATTAGGGGGAAATTTACAGGGATAATTTTTCATGCCTAGAAATCTTTGCAAATCTTGTTTGCATCTGGACATTGGTATGTTAATGGTAGCTTCAACTTTGGTTGGATCCGATTTTAATTCTTCGCTATTGATGTGTTGTTCTAAGTATGTGATTTGAGATAGAACAAAAATACGCCAGGTTTTGTTAAATTTCAGGCCGTGCTTACGTAATCAATCTCTCTCCGTGTCCTTCAAGACGATATTACAATGTCGTCTGGAAGTTTTTTGTTCCTTCGATTCTTTCAATGATTTTCGCTACTTCGATTTTGAGAGCTTCACTTGCACTGTGTATTCCATAAGATAACATGGTGAAAGGGTTATTGAAAAATAGTTCTGAAGAACTTTTTTCGTCAACAAGGATTCGCCCCTATCCGTTAAAGGCATCCAATTTGGAGAAGTATTTAGGACCATGCATTTCAGCAAATATCACTTATGCGTGGGTAATTAAAAGTGTTTTCGATTTACTGCCTTATTCAAATCACGTAGGTCTAGACGTAGTCTTAGTTTCCCGTTTAGTTTTCCAACAATTAAATTGAATCTTTCGTATATACTTGCTTCGTGTACTGGTTGAGATTTTCTTTCTCCAACGATAAAGAGTACGAGAGTTTTATCATTTTTATGGAGTAGCCGTGCACTTCCCTTCCACAGGATTTTTAGTGTTATTATATGCTGACAATTTCTTTGAAAGCTTTTTAGTTTATAAGTCTATTTCAAATTTTATTGTAGACTGGTTGAATTTCACACTTACTGCCCATTTTCGGAATGTCCGTCTTTACTTATTGCGTGTACTTTGTGTGATGGAGATTTTATTGCCAGGAATGGACCTTCGAAGTTGGTAATGTCTAAGCATCCGATTCACTTTCCGGAAAAAAATTATGCACCGACTTTTTTGAATTGTAGGATTTGGAATGCCCTCTTTCGCTGCATTTATTATATATTCCATAGTAAGACACCACATATCAAATATCTTTAATAAGACTATCGGAAATAATTCCGAATTCACATTACGATACTCTGTGTCGGAGTTCCTTGACTTATTTGTCGAACTTTTGTCCATTTGTTCGCTTATAAGTAAAAAATGTATGTCTCGGTAAAGTCAAGTTTTTCCTGGGTTAGCAGCAAGAGTCGAATTTCTCCCTACATCCAAATTGTCCCTGTCGTCATTTTCGTCAAAAGCCAACGTTGCGAAAAGTTGAAAGAATCAAAAGGATAACCCTACCTGATTTAATATCAGATTACGTAAGAAAAACAGCTATAATTCTACTTTTTACCTGCACCATACATTGGTTAGTTTTTTCTTTGGGAAAATTCAGAGATTTCAGGGGTGGTAAAAAAAAAAATTCTTTTAAATAATTCGATATTCTTGCGGGTGATTAATCGTTCAGCAGCAGTTTCATTAGTTTACAGAAATATTTATATGGTTATACAACAACAACATTAATTTCAGTTTCAGAATTTTCCCATTGATAAACAATCTTCAACACGTAGTTTCAAAAATATTTCCCAAAGAAAGTAAGACTTTTATCAAGGCAGAGGAATGGAAATCATTTCATGCACATTAAAACGAATTCTATTTGAAACATTTATATTTGAAAATTAAATTTTCCCGAAAGATTATTTCATCATTTCTTTTTAAAGTAGTTTGATTATTTAAAATCGCCTGTAGTTTTTAAACGCAAGATATGTATGATATGTATATAATTTGAAATGTGCAATAGCGACGAAAGAATTTTATGTAGCCTTTAGACTGTGTCAAAAATCTAGCTTAGAATAAATTTATTGAGAATAGATCTCAAGCTACGGACGTGGTGTGTTCGATTTGTTACTTTTTCCTTCTTTCTATTCTTACGACTAACATTGATTTTTCCCACCTGCACACTCTCACGGAGACAACGTTTTCTTCCTCCTAATAATTATGCTGAAAACATGGTTGACAGGAATCAAAGCTATGTATCTCTGGTGCTATCATTTGGTGCTAATTTAATTAGCTTTATCAATTGATTTAGCCATCATCAGGACATTCAGAAAAGTATGCGTCGGGAAGTTTACGGGCAGTAAAGTGGAAGATAATTTTGAAAAATATATCAGTAGATATCTACTACTTACCAAACAAGTTGGTGCGGTGGATGTCTTTAATGTTTTCATGAACAAGCTATTTATTCTATCGACTATTGAAATTCTACCTTGCCTAAGAATCACCAAAATAAATTCCATGCCCCCAGACCTGTTTGTTAATTCTGTATAGATTACTTTGTGGTATTTGGCTTCAAATTACAATTATTTTCCGGTCCATAAATAGTTGAAAACTCCTTTCAATTTAAAAACTTCCTTAGAAAAACACGCATTTGTAAACACGTAAGCAAAAAATGAGCCAAGCTCTTTTCATCTAATTTTTTGTAAGTACTCTTTTATTCTACATATTATAGGTGGAATATTCGACTATGTTATACTATAGTACAAGCAGTGTTTGTACACACAATATATTTCACTTGCTTTTTCTTCCAGAAATTGGATTGTTTGGTCAAGCTGTCCAATAATTGCTTACAGTGTGCTGCTACAATATTGTTCCATTCATTCACAGCCAGTCACTGTTCCCAAATTTTCTACCAAACAGTTTGGTCTTAATATGGACCCATATGTCCTCTTTATATGATAGAAAATATTTGGCCCATTTTTCGCCATAGAATGTACGTATATAAATGCTCAATGGAGAGACTTGAGGCAGTTGCATTTGCATTTCTTTCAGTTACTCAAAAACTATTTGGACTAGACCAACCAACATTCATGTATTAAACTTACGTCTGTCTGCTAATCATCCATACCATTTAAGAATTATTGCATATGACATATCGTTCAGAATATCTATCTGAATGGTCGAAGTTACGCTTATTAGGGACGGTTAAAACATGTTGAACATACATTAAATTTCACCTATTAACTATTTTTTTGTCTCAAAGAGCATTGTATTCTGAAAATATGTATTGCTTTATAAAAATGTCATAGTAGCAATTATTGGGGGGTCGTTCATGTATAGGCTTCCCTTGAGTCAATGTGCAGATGTTACAGATGATATTCAAACACTCCATATTTCAGTGTTGGCTACGAAAAATTAAATAATATAACAGACTTTTATTAAACATATATTTATTGTACAAAACTGCAACTGTTTTAAATTTTGATGTGAACTGTGACCCTGGGTTTCCTGGGAGGCTTTTTAAAACTTTTTCAGAAACACAGATGTCCCAAAATGATACAACTAATGAACATTTTTTAAAACTTTTTTTCAAACTGATTTTTAATAACTTGTTGCAACCATCCCCAAGCTTATTGGTCATGACAGAACACCGTTTGCTAGCTAAACACACTGACTTTGACATGTGCTAACCATGTCACTTAGAATTCAATAAAACAATGATTCAAACAAAATAAGGTTTTATCAATTCATGCAAACAGTCAGGACATTATAGCAATAATACAGCTCATAAAAAATGCAAAACATCTTTCAATAAATTCAGTAGCAGACGTTCAATGTATCTTCTATCCTCTTGAGGATTCTAACTGTGCATGTGCAGCATGTGACATTACTCTAGCATGTTTCTGATTGAAAGAATAAGATTCGTTGTAACCGTCCCTTGTTGCTACCGTCCCCGGTCTCCACTACTGGTGTCAAATTGTATACGCACTGAATGGAATTAATTTAAATAATCTTTTTACAAAATATTGCTATTTCTTGAGCATTGAAAGAAAATCTACGGGTACCAAAATGTCAGGAACAAAAATCACAGTACACATTCCTTCTCGCCAACATATGTAAACCTGCAAAAATTCTATGAAGAAATCTCGAAGAGAATTTCGAATTATATGTGCACTGACCAAATGCATGGTTAGTACAATAGTAACGAATATTGCCATTCGTTCAAGTTAAGCTCACTTTTTTACTAGAAGAAAAGACCTAAAATTAGTAAAGACATGCTTGCTAAGTTGTAACTCAGAACCCATCGAGAGATATGAAAAGAGAGTTAGGATGATGTTGTGCAAGTAGGATATTCTATAAGGCTTGATTGAAAACATGAAGCAATTTTTTTGTAGGTTTTCTAAACATTTTCACTATCCAAAAGAGCTCAAATAATTTCAACTGGATTCATGTCAGGAGATGAAATAGGGTAAAAGGGTCTCTTAAATATGTTATTCCCTGTATGGATTCCATCCTCCCTGAAAACACAGCTGTTTTTATCCGAGCAAATATTAGAGCATGTTTCTCTTTCAGAACGGTCAAAGAGTCTTCTGAGCTGATAAGAAATGAACCAGTGAACCAAATTGTTTCCCACACTAAAACTAAAAATCCATCATGTGTTAATGGACGACATGCAGTCAAAATCCAGTTCTTCTTTCTTCCTGTATGTTTATAATTACAGAGAAGAATGGTTTTGGAGCCCGTCCTGCAGGAAATGGAGGAATAGGCCCTAACATAATCTATGTGAGAATGTATACAAAGAAAAAAAACTCAATGCCAAATAAGGAGATTTTTTTTAAACTAACGTTGAAAAAGGAAATGTATGGATTTTTTTCAACTGAATAAATGGTACCTTCAGCCACGTTCAAAGGAAGGCAATATGTAACGGAAGAACGCAGAGAACTTATTGAAAAATAATTCTATTGTATAAAACCTTAGTCTCATTCGTAAGAACAGCGATTGAATGATATTCTGATTGAAAAAAATATTTGTTTCCGGTGTTTAGAACCGTATAATTTTGTTTTTGAAAATGTTGCTTACACTTTGTAAGAATAAATGAAATAATGCATTTTCAAATTTCCAGTGAAAAGTGTGAGAAGGTATATGTCTTCCGTCTTACTCGTTATAAAAAAATGATTGAATGTTTCCGTGGTAAACGTCTTTGAATAATCTCATTTGGCACCGAATAACTTTATGTGAAATGTAGTTCTGAAAGCCAGCTAGTGCCATGTACAAGAAGAATTCTGGATCACAGATTTCTTTATTGTTTTTGATGTTTGAAATAAGTTTTATTTTTCACATAATTAATTTTAGAAATCAGTCTGTTCATTTCGACTTTGCCCCATAGAAAATCTAGGATCCGGTTATTTGTAGGTTAAATGTTGTCCTAGTGTAGGTGTTATTGTGGTAATATAATCTGGTCAGTATTAAGATACCATGGAGGGGAGACGGTATTAAATCCTAGATTGAATTGTATAAGCAATAATTTACAACCACTTGCAGCCACTGAACCATTTAAAGGTACACCCTTTTTTGAATATCTAGATAAAGAAACTTTACAAAGAAAGCAATAAATTATTTTGTTTTTATGTAATATAAGTAAGATGTATCATTCTATTATGTATTTTTGGTTCTGTGTTGAATTCATTAATTGCGTTTTTTTTTTGTTTTTTTGACTTCCCTCTTTTGTCAATAAAATCTCTGGTTAAAAAGCTTTGACTCAAATAAAAGTGACAAATGCTGGATTACACGTAACTGCATATTTTTTCTTGTTAAAATATTATTTTCTCTTTCAAATTTTAATTTTGTAAAAAAAGTCAAATTGAAAACAAAGAATCTATAAAAAAAAAAACTGTGACTCAAATATGAATGACAAATGCTGGATCACATATTACTGAATTGTTTTCTTTTTCACAAATTAAAAAAAATTTCAACAACAAGTCACTTTGGAAGATTTTGATTCCCTCCGAAATTTCACCTCTTGTATTCTACACTTGTTGCTTTTTGTTTCTGAATTAAACTCAAATCACCTGTCATGAATAAATGGGAGGAGGAGGTAGGGTCCTTAAAGACAACGGTTTGGGTATGTATGTACGTGAGCAGTTGTGTGTGTGTGTGTGTGTGTACGTGCGTGCATAATTTTTATTAATGATAATAATAATACTAATACTTACTATTGTTTAATTGATGAAAAGCTTGCATAAAAATCGGTTTTATAGTAACAAAAGTTTGTGCTATTCGTGAATATTGAAGAAAATGTCGATATAAAAATCATTTCTTTACAAAGCTTAGAAGCAGAGATTGGTTCGGAAATGACCTCGAATGGCCTCCGAGGTGAAC
>OY735215.1:14797767-14990267 GCA_963457665.1 Thysanoteuthis rhombus | reverse complement strand
GTAAAACTTTATTTACAGATTGAGACATGCCTACGATTCGAGAGAGAGAAAGAGAGATGGTATGCCAATAGCAAAACCATGGTCAATATGACTGAGATGTAATACAGGCAGTGTTGGATTCGTGCCTTTTTCAGAATACGTTTGAATTCGGTACGCTGTTTCAATGTTTTGAACATTCTCACGCGCTCAGAACATTTGGAGCACTTTTTTCTATGTGCTTTTTTTCTTGAATTGATTTTCAAGGAATGTTAAATAAGAAGAAAATAGATGACTCAAATATGTTGTTTCTCTTCGACGACTAGCTGCTGTGCAAGTCGTTTTAGCTCCTACAGAGAAATACAATGTAATGGTTAGTGACCTTTCATTCTATTTTGCCGTGAACCGTTACTTGTGCTTTCATTCATTGCGTTGCTGGTGGTAAATAGTTGACACATCATCTGATCTGTTAGAAATGTTGCAAAATGACATCTGTTGCTCAACTTCGTATTGTACTCTACATCTTGGGGCGTTCGTTTGATATGCGTCATAAGGACAGGTTTGAATTTCATTTTCATTTCAACAAATCAAAATGAATTCCGATATTTTTATGCTCAGTCTTGAAATAATAAAAAAATAATTATAAAAAATCATTCAAGTCAGTTTTAATCAATCAATATTTGGACCCCATTGACTGTGCTGAAGAGAAAAATAAGGTGATTCCAAATACAGAACTAGAATCACTGATAACATTCGGTGCTTCTCAAAATTATAAAATATCTGTAAATTTGAATTATTTTTTTAATAGTATTTCTTTCATCTTATTCTGTTACATTTTATCGCAACTCTCAGGTTGTTTTTACATTTATTCTATGACCGTAAAATCGAAAATAATAAGCTCCAGATAAGATTTGAACTCTTATCTTTCGAAACCTGTCTTAGAACTGAAAAAATGATATAGCTATATGGCTGATTTAGACGACGCTCACCGGTACAGTTTTCGTTACCTAACTGGTAACGCGTTGTCACGTTGAGACAGGTTCCAAAGGACATTGGATCTGGGTTCAAATATCGCTGGATACTTGTTTTTTTTATTTCTGAAACATGCCGCTCAAGATTGCGGTAAAAAGCCTGAGAATAAGATGAAATAAATATTAGTCAAAAATTAATAATATTGATACCGAAGTTTTACCGGGGAAATTCGGATAGCTTTGTACTAGCATGGTGTAAATTCTAAATTTTGAAGTTTCAGTGTTTATTCGGATTCTAGGAATTTCTACGATGCATCTTTGCGATTCATATTATCATTGATTACCAAGAACTTCTCAAAAGAATGTCGTATCAATTTCGAAAAAGTATTTTTCTGCCTTACAATTCGACTATTTTTCGCATATTTTGAAATGAAATGAGCTTTCTATAGAAAGACAATGTAAAGTTATGTATGACAGACATATTGAACCTTGCTGAATGATTGTCATTGAAATTGTTATATTCACATAGAATGAATGGTTGCAGAATCAGCAATAGAATAACTTGAGAGATGCGAATCAATTAGTGTTATGGAAGTAAATTTTTGTCGGCTGTTGGCATAACTGCCTTGGTATGGATTAGTGTATTGAAACATAGTTTGAGATTTTTAACCAAATGCTTACATGCACTTTCTATGGGGAAATAGATGGCATTTTGAATAAAGGTCAGTGTTAAGGAAGAACATCAGGAATTTGTGCTAGAAATTCATAAAATACTTACAAACGGATTCACTCCAGTGAGTTCAATGTCTCCTTCAAAGAAACCTACCAACAAAGAAGAAAATGGCTAAAAATTCAAGTTATGATAGAAAGCAACTTAAAGGAATCATCTATAACATATTTCCCTCGTTCGTCAGGCGAATTGTCGGGATAGATATACAATTTCCCTTCCTCTTAGTAGACTAATTAAAGGGTGTGGCCCTTTTGGACGGGACAAGTAATCGCCTATAACTCGTTACATATGCCTGTGGACAAATTAGTAACGATCTGACTCGCATTAAACTCATGAGTGGGCATCTGAGCACATACAAAGTTTTCTTCTTTGGCGAATCAAGTTGGATACAAGACCAGCGTAAAAAATAAGGATATCAAAGAAATTTTTCCCGTGATTGGTGTACATCTTCTGCAAAACATTGTTTGTAGTGGTCTTAAATTTGCATGCTGGAGTTTTGATTAGCTTGCTATAAGTTATAGCTTGCTCGGGAAAAGGTATAGTCCACCACGATATTTTGAATTGGCTTTGAATGGTTTAACTTTCACCAAAATTACTTGTTGCTAATGTGTTTTATTGATTTGTAGTCAATCACCATCAACGGGTAAGCTCCGATCTGTTTTGCAAACTTTTTACTGTGAAAACGACGATAAATCAAGTAGAGCCACAACTAAACAGTTGCGTACCCCATCGCGAACCGACACATTTCTTTTATTAAAAGCAGCGTACGTTTTTTATTTTCATTTTTTTTTATATTGATTGAGTAAGGGTCAGTTTAGCATGAGAGTTACTTTGTAAACAGAAGCTCCCTCTAAAACCCTTAAAAAATTGATTTTTGTAAAATCAAAAAAGTGCCTACACATAGATAAGCCCACAGAAATTTGCTACCCGTTTCAAGGACGAAAAAATGAGGAAAACGGGAAAGGTTCCAACTTAAGTTTTGTTACCAATTACCATTTATTCGCCCAAACCATTTATATTACTTGGTTGATTTTACTTATATCAATCTTATTTCATTTTTGTTTATCTATTTTATGCTTTTTTCATTTCTCTTACTTTCTTGTGCTTCAAAACGGAACAATTTTCAGAAATAAGCCGAAATAATAAATATTTTAGATATCTCATTTTTAACAAACATAACATAAGCAAGAAAAACTTTCCCCTCTACGAAGAAAGTGAATAAATCAGTTCAAAATATTTTCATCGTAAAATCCAAATCTTCTGTTCAGTTATGCGTCTGCTTACTTGATTTGTACACATAAACATTGTAACATAAAAATGTTCAATTGCTTTCGTATTATAAGATTATAAAAATATCCCCTTTCTTGATTGTTTTATTTTAATAGAGTGTCCTCTAATAGCAAAGATTTGGTAAGCTAGACTCTACCTTTATTGTATATGTTTACCTACATAAAGTTTGTTTTGTTTTATTTTTTCAGTATATTGATCTCTAGATAATGATTTGTTGTCTCACCCACCAGGTAGAATTATATACTTAGTTGATTCGTAAACGTAAATATTGTAATATTAAAATATTCAGATGGTTTCGTATTATAAAATATCCACCTTCTTGATTTTGACTCCTAAAAGTGAAAATGAAATCTTCTCCTACATTTTGACCCATAAAAGAGAAAAGAAAATTTGCCCCTAAATATATAAAAATAGATAATATATAAAAGTAATAATTAAAGTTCTTCCTTGATTTTGTTTCCTAAAATTGAAAAAATAGTTTCCCTCGATATCAAAATGAAAGTGAAAAAATTGCTCTATTTTGACCCCAAAAGTTAAAAAAAATAATCCCCCTCGATATTGAACCCTGGAAATAGAAAAATTCCGCCAGATTCCAACTCCAAAAAGTGAAAAACAAAATCTTTCCATAGATTTTGACGCCTAAAAGATTGAATGTCTCCCTTCAATTTTGACCTTGAAAATGAAAAAAGTTTTCACCTAAAACCCTTTAAAGTGAGCAAGAAATTCCCTTAGATTTTTACCACAATTTTTTTTATCTCCCCCCCCCCCCCACTTCCGATTTTGATCCAAAAAAATTAAATGAAAATTCTTTCCTCGATTTTGACCCCTGAAAGTGAAAAAAAAATTCCCCTCCCCTCGATTTTAATCTCAAAATAGCAATTTTGTCATTGCATCAATGTTTTGTCTATTCAGCATTGAAATATTTCGTTTTTTCAAGTTCTTACAATCATATTAATGAACTGAAAAGGTGCACATTTTTCTTACTGGTCCTGTTTTCTTTGAGATTTTCTGATTATTCAGAATGTCATCTATAACTTCTGGGTATACAATTAGATTATTTTTATTTCATCATTGTGATCCCTTCGCTGCTTATTGTAAAAAACATAAAATTAACAGTAAATGGACCGCCTAATACAAAAATGACAAAATTTATTACAAAATTGGTCGTCGTTTTTTTGTAAAAAAAAAAAACATGGCTGCCAGATAATTTTTATCAAAAGCAGACACGGATGTACCAAAAATCCCTGGAAATCGGACATTTTTTTCGCTAAAAATCGGATATTTTTCTTGTAAGTTTTTCGAATTTTCCTGGTGTTTTTTCATAGTCAAGTCGCATGAGTGAGAGAATATTCCGAGATTCGTGTTGAATAATCTTCATCATATCCCGAGTACTTTCAACTATCACTGGTCTTTTTCAAGGTTTCAATGTCGCTTGTGTTTGTGTAAATTTTTGATTTTTATCAGTATCACAATATTATCTTTATGTGAAAATCCAATTGAGCAAGCATACATACGAAGAAAATTATTTTTAAAAAATGTTGTAGATAGTCAGGACATCTTTTATATTCTTTACATACTTCACATACCCTCGAAAAAAAACGGATTGAAATTAATATTGATATATACCGACGACTACCAGAAAATTCGTCTTCATCTATAACTACTGTTAAAAGAAAAAAATTAATTGGGTTGACTCGAACCAGAACTCCATTGATTAGACGACTAATGACCTAAGCGTCTTCGCCACGGAGTCATGCGGAAAGACTACAAACCCGATTTCAATTATGAATCCTGTATACCTGAGTTTGAAAATCTTCATAACAAACATTAAAACTCTTGTTATAAATGTATAAAATGATGGATCCTTGTTTGTTTTTCAGAAAAGAAAACATTGGCAGTGTCAAGAAAATGTGTATGAAAAGTTACGTATAATTAAGTTCGGTGGTTTAAACGTACATTACGTTATAACAGATTTGAAGTAAAAATTCCCTAAAACTTAGTATCTTACGTATTTCAGGGTAATTTTTGTGACTCGGTGTACTCAAAAAGTTACTCACATTAAGGTCTCTACAAGAGGACATATTTTATTAAAATTGGTTGAGTTTTACAAAAGTTTCGGTTTGTATAAAAAGTCAAATTAATCCTATTAAGGCATAGTGCTAAACGTACCTGCTCGATATGTACTAGTTTCCTTATTATAAGCATTGCCATTTAATAAATAATTATTTGTCTCAACGACATCAAATTTCATCAAGATTTATGACTTATGAACCGGAAATGCAAGCTGCTTAATAAAGACGTGGGGATATTTTCACTGGACTGTAATTCAATACTTCAACTGGAAGTCATTCGACGTAAATCATACACAGCACTGAGAGGGTAAAGCATGATGGATTTTTTTCAGTTTGCTAATTTTTCGGAAATTTCTTTTTAATAAATATTTTCAAAGGTGATAAATTGCAGATAAACAATAACTTGCCTGGATTTTCTTCGGGAAATCTTTCGTCGAACTCTGGAAAGAAATAATGTAACTTTTTAAAATTAAAACTCTCAGGCAAAATCGTCATGTCAATGCTCCTCACAAATATTTTTATCTTTAAGAGCGGAATTAAAATATAAGTATCTTCCTAAGTGCACTTGCAAAGGTCCTTTAAAAATGAATCGAAGAAGCGATGATAATCTACAAAAAAAAAACAAAAGATGGTTAAAATCCATCATTGACTCCAACAGGTGCATGGTGCTTTTTCTATTCTCCAATGATCCGATTCTTGCTGAGACTGATCGAACGAAAGAAAGAGGAATCCTTGTTGTTGTCGAGAAGGGAGGATTGGGTTCTTGTCTCTCTTCCTAGACGTTTATTTTTTAGACAAAAAATAAAAGCTAAGCATTTTTCTGTAATGTCAATGAAGTAGACAGCTGTGAAATTCGTTAACTGGCTTGAAAGATGAATGAGAAATACAAAACAAACTAGACGAGTGCATTTCTGAAGGAACAGAAAGTTTGATTGCACTGCTGACTCAAAGAACGTGAGATGACACGATTTGAAAAAGTATTTTAGGTGAGAGCACTGCATATTCTTATAATCTATTTCATGTCCGACAACTCTATTGTTAAGGAAAGAACTTTCTGATAATCGATCTGGAGATATTGTGTTATATACATAGCTGCGATGTAAGAGAGATGACCGCTGGATATCACTGGATCTGTCCCAAAATGAAAGTGCTTCTTTCATAGCCCTTTGTCTGCCCTCCAACAAAATCTCATCGAAATTCAGTGAGAACTTTGGGAGACATTGTACTGTGTACATGAAGCCACGATGCAGGGGATATGATTGTGGAAAATACATAGATCCGCCCCAAAATGTAAACGCTTCTTCTTTAATTAATTGCCCATCCTTTCACAAATTTCGCTAGAATTTATTTAGAACTTTGGGAAGTATTGTGCTGCGTACGAATAGCTAAGATGCATGGGAGATAACTGGTAAAATTCCTGGATCCGTTTTGAAATGTAAACACTTCTTCCGTGATACGTTTCCTACCTTTCTACAAAAGTTCACTGAAATGTATTGAGAACTTTCGGCAATATTGTACTGTGTACACATAGCTTCGATGTAGGGGTGATCGTTGGAAATTCCTGGATGTGCCTCAGGATGTAAACATTTTTTCGTTGGTCAATTCCACAAAATTTCACTCCAATTAATCGAGAACTTTTGGAGATATCCTTAAGGCCGAAAGTAAGTGTTCAGTTTAAGACACTGTTTAGCGTTGGGATAGCGTTGATAACTCGAAAACTCTAAGAGGAGAAGCAATGCAATGATAATAATAATAATAATAATAATAATAATAATAATAATAATAATAATAATGATAATGATAATAATGATAATAATAATAATAATAATAATAATAATAATAATAATGATAATAATAATATGATGATGATGATATACATACCTACCTACATACATACATACATACATACAAGAATAATAGTGTTTTTTCTCTAACGTGCAACCAAATCAACTATGACGAATTGTTTTGGATGTTTCAGGTTTTTAAATAAATAAGATTAATTCTCCTAATCAGGTGCAAAGAATAAAAGGTAAAAATTCTCATAAAAAATACCTGACAGGTTCTTATTTCCTGGTTTTTCAAACGTTGGGAAATCCCAAACTGGCTGCAATGACTTTGGCTTTTCAATTAATACAAATACTTACGTAAAATCTAATTAGGAATTACCAAACGAGAATTTATACGTACCATCATTGGTGACCTAAAACAAAGAAGAAGAATGTAGTGAGTAAACTACACAATAGAAAAAAAATCACAAAATAAATTGAGAAAATTTTCAGAAAATACTATTTGATCTAGTTTTCAAAAAGTTTAATCGTGGTTCACTCACATAAAACGACTCTTCTTTTCCTCTTCACCAACAACAAAACAACCAGGAGTCAAATGGGTCGCCGGTCAAAAATCGTAGTGGACCGGTCTGTCTGTCGGCCTGGGCCACCAGGCAATTAGTCAGTAGACCAGTGATTCTCAAACTGTGTGCGGCGAGACGATGATGTGCTGCAACTGTCTCCTAAGTGCGATGCGTAATTTTTTTCATAATTGAATTTTGAGCCTTGAACGTGTCCGGTACGAGTATTGTGTCTGTCCCCTTTCCACTATAGATTTATGAATCGAGTGGTTTAACACTAATTTTTTCGAGATCTCAACCTTTTCAGCGACCAATGAAGGGAAAATTTATAATAATACGTACATCAGTACGCTATGAATGTTTCGTACAGTGATGACTGAAATGGTTTTGTGTAAAAGTCGATATAAATAAATTAAGCAATTCAACAAATAGGATTTTTCAAATTTTTTTTGCATCAAATATCATGAAACATATTATACAAAACTGAGTTACATAATTTGGGAAACTATTTTCATTTTTAATTATCTTTGGATGAATTTCTGTAAAAAAAATGATTTTGGACGATTGATACAAAAGTTATATATATATTTCTCCATAATGAACTGCAAACATTGTAAATAATTCTTGCAATTTTTCGGGGGAAGGTACTATTTGCGTCTGTGTTCAGTTACAGTAAGATTACTACTAAAGACTTTTTGTGTTGCTTTAAAAACACTGAGTGAGGGGTCACGAAACATTTGTCTCATCATTGAAATTTTTCAAAAAAGTTGAAGCCAAAAACGTATTAAGATTTTTGTGCTTCCAATCAAGACCTCTGCTACCTTTTGATAAGTGTCAGTTGTTACGAAAAGAATGAATATAATCAGAATAAATTATATTGATAACATCACTGGCATTTTCCACTAGAAAACATCAAAAATAGAGTAAACCTGGAGAATCTACATATTATCTACCCGTCAAAATGCCCCCACCCCCACCCTGCCAGCCCAAAAAGCTCTGCTCATAAATCAAAAATATATTTTTAGGAAAGGTCTAGTGGCATACTGATGCCAATATTCCAGTTTGCAGACAAAACGGTATGGCTAAGGACACTAGAACAAACCAACCAGCACACACACGTATGTAATAAAGGATAGAACCGTTTACCATCTTTGACGGTCGTTCCAGATTTTGTTTATTCTCTCTTTGCACCTCTTTGGTTTTTACTAACATTCCATTCATTCAGCATTCAGGATTTATTTCCATTTCGGTGAACTGCATTTCTTTAAAGTAAAAGTATATTAATCTGACGGAATTCTGCGCTGATTTTATTCGTAGAATTCTGATAAAAAAATATTTGTTTTCAATGTTTAGAACCGGAACTGTGGTCTTTGAAAAGTTGTTAACAATGGATAAACAATGGAACGTAATCAATTGCATTGGAAAATTTTAGTCGAAACATACCCTGATTGAAATCATACCAAAAATCAACTATTCATCGCTTTTGAACAAAATCTCAGGTACTTGAATATTTTTGAGTCGACCATTCTTCCTTGACTTGATTTTATGAAATCTTTATAAAATATCATGCGTGGTTACGAAATATGTATACTTTTCTATAAAAATAAGATCTGCTGGAATTAAATCAGTTGAAATTATATTCGAAACCTTAGTCAGAGATTTTGAAAATATGCCATTAACCGAAAAGTAAAAAGCTGCAATGAGACGAAAGTATTCTTTTGTTTGGAAAGGTTGGTAGTTGCTTCTTTTTATCAAAATAAATTAATGATTTGGGGAGTTGTGAAAAAATCATTCAATTTTTAGAGATTTTTTTTATAAAAAACTTGATTTATTGATAAATGTTTTTTATATTTTTTTCATTCCCTCTGATTACTTCCGAAACATTGTAATTAGTTAAAACAGATTTTTGTTGGTGTATGGTGTTGGCAGAGGTATGCGTTCTCTGTGTGCGTTCTGGTTTTTGCAATCAAACATGCTATGCTTCTTTTTTAAATGTCCTTTCCAAAAAAGATGGCTCGTCGTAAGTATAAAATTTTTTTTTTAGATTAGTTTTTCGTGCGTATCGAACATTAAAAATCTTGCCCTGTGTTAATAATATTCGTGCGAATAGCAACCAATGAAAAAAAGGTTTCAAGAAGGGAAGGAAGGCTGTAAAAACAAAATTATCTATACCTCATTAATTTTCGCTGATAGTTGACAAGATTGCATCTGATATTAAAATCGAGATGACATCACAACTTCTGCCTAAATTAATGAACGTGATTTTCTTCCCGTTTCTCAATTGTGCTTTACTTGTTAAATACAACCACGTTCACGAAGCTTCAAAGGGCCACCTAAAAAGTTACAATGTTGTTCAGAGTCAACTTGTGAAAAATTGACTATCTCTGTTTATAAAAAAAAAACATCTCCAATGCAACAACTTAATACAGTAACGTCTCAGTTAGCGTTCTATGTACATCCCCCCCCAAAAAAAATACAACGCTAAACGAAAATAGGGATTGCTGTTTATACGTGGCTAAATCTCGGTTGGCTATAAAACGACTACCCCGATTGTAAATTGTAGAATTCCACACATTCACTCAGTCGATGTTAAAAACAGCGCAAAAATGTTGTGCCCCATTTTTAACATTGAATTAGCGAGTAGGTGCACCGTTTTGTAAAATCTAGAGAGAGAGTGTGTGTGCAGATTTTAACGATTCACAATCGGGATGACTATTGTACAGAGGACTGAAATTAAGCTGCGTATGATAATTACCACCATTTCATACGGCCTCCAAATGCTCCTGTAATTATTCAAATCCTAAAATGTCCTAAAATTGCCTTCAGCACCCCGAACCCCAAACTGTATGATCTCACTGCACTTGCCAGAATTATAATGGACCGATTTTAGGTGTTTTCTACTGCTCTGAGTATATGTTTATCCTCATAGACGTGGCCCATCATCCAAAGTGTAGAGATTGTCAGTGGTGCTTTCTTCTACCATCATTTCTTTCGGAGATTCAACATTCTTGAATTTATTACGAAACATATTTGAAAAAGAGCGTTAAAGTGAATCAATGCTAAATAGGATAGCGCTAAGCAGTGGGTGATTGTATTTTACAGTTTAAAAAAAGGGGGTATAAATTCTGAAAACCATTCTTGTAACCCAACAGTATATGATACAATGTATGATCAACACCGCCTCCGCTGGTTATGCTACGTACACCAAATGTTGAACAGGGAGAATCCTGAAAGCCCTACTGTATCGGGAACTAGACTCCGACAAGAGAGCATAAGGGTGACCCCATGTTAATTTCAAAGATGTCTGCTAGAGAGACCTGTAGTGTCTGAACACGAACGTCGAGAGGTGGGAGTCATGAGCGATTGCTCTCGATGGAGGATGGAACAACATTTACGATTGACTTTAGAATATGTTCTAATACCTATTTCGGTAATCCCTAAATATACGTGGCCAATTTTCTGTCGATTATGAAATGACTACCTCGATCGTAAATGGCTTTGAAATGGCTACCCTGATGGTAAATTGCAAAGTTCCACACACTTGGAAAACGACGTGCAACTTTTGTTCGCCGTTTTTTAATATCGAGTGAGTGGATGTGTAAAACTTTACAATCGGTAGACATTTTATAGCCAACCGAAATTTGGTTGGGTATAAGTGAGTATTATCTCCCATTTCATACAGCATTAAAATGTTCCCGTAATTATTCAAATTTAAAATTGTGTCCCAACTGTATGTGCTCATTTTCGCATATGTTCTCTGGGGGTCCATCTTGCGAGTCGCGATGTCCAGCAATCATCTGACATTCTCACAGTATGGCCAGCCCATAGCCATTATGTTTGCATAAATATGCTTGCTTACATTAAGATTTATTGATTTCATACCCAAGTATGTGTGTTGTCCCGAAAAAAACAATGGCTTCCGTAAAATATGCAATATGAAAGTCTTCCTCTACGGGTGTATAAGTGAATATGTGTGCGAGCGTTTGTTTAAGATCTGTAAAAATCATTCGTTCAACACTTACCTGCAGGTTCCCAAAACTCGGAGAAAGCAAAGAAAAGAAGGCCAAAAAAATGAAAATCATTTCGTCACCGTGATTTACATCTAGGTCATTTCTTTTTTCCTGACACTTTTATGCAAATAACTTGGGAAAACAAAAGCTAAAAACAGGTGAGAAAGATAAAAAAAAAAGTTTTGTTTTTGTGTATCTAATTCCCGATAAACAAAGAAATTTGGCTTTGTTTGGATTTTATCACGTAAGATGTGACCTTGATCTGGAAATATGACATACAAATAGGCCTGTTTTAATTCGCTGAAAGGTGCTATAAAGTACAACCACATTGCCCTACAATTTTCCATTCTAACATTTCATCGCCAATGTAACAGGGTTGGTGTAAGTTTCCAGCAATGTTTGATCAAACATTTTTATCTAATAAATTCATAGCATCATTATTCAATCATCAGAATATTTTCCTGATTTTCTATTACCTTTTGCAACCTTCCAAGTAAATTATTTATCCTATCTTAAAAGAACGATTCCAGTTTTGATTCGATGGATTTTGCATGAAGCAAAGCAAGAAATAGTGTGAAGATGACAGGTTTGGAAAATATACTTCTGTGGAAGAACTTTTCATCCCACTTTCATTATAATTTGTTAAGTAAAGACGGTTGTAGTCAGGCAGTTCTGGATTCCGTAATAAATTCACTTTCCATTACAAGTGTCAAAAAAAAGTTCTTCTGTATTCACCAGAAAGGAAAAGACGAGTAAATAATGTTGGCTGATGTTCCCTTCTGCACAGTCATGTGGAACCTATTTTCCTACCTTCCAATTGCTTTACTAAGGCCTATAAACGAGCTGAGTAAACTTCAGACACTTCCCAAACATAGCAATCATTAGTAGATCTATTGGAACTTCAAAATGAATTTGTTAGAGTTTAAAATCCCTGGAACGGTTACATGGTAAACAACTGATGATCCCAACAAGAGAGAATTTACACATAGTACCATATATATCAAAGTATATGTAAAACATTGAAAAAAAGTGAAGAAATTAATCTGGTTAATTTGTAAGATCTTTGAAAAGGATCGTTGAAATAGATGAGACTTTTGTGCTTATCTTATTCGTCTTGTTTTAGCAATGCGAAAAAACTCTTAATTAGCTGGCTGAAACATTTCGGACACTTTTTAACGAGTTTGGAATCATTTTTCAGTGACGAGCGGTATTTTGGGGGGCTATTTTTTACTGCCAAAGGAACATAATCTCTATTTATATAATTGTTACTTCGGTAAGAAACTGCTTCACTTTACGTTTGTTTGTTTTTTTTCAGTTAAAGTCGCTGTTTTTAGGAACTTATCCACGACATTAACCGGAAAGTACCTGTATGGGTCATTCCATATCAAATAACTTGATATTTCTTAAGTTCCCCCTCCCCGGCGCCATCTTGGATTTTGATGGAATTTCCGTAGGTGACACCTTTTCCAGAGAAAATGGAATCCTGAAATTTTCAGCTTGATAGAACAAATCGTGATCCTACGATTGGTCAGGGGGAGGTTTAACATCATAAGTTAATTCTATGAAGACACAGCAGATCATTTTGGATTTAATGATTCAGTTGGAACTACTTGAATTTGAGTTTCGAATAGTGTTTTTTGTTTTGTTTGTTTTTCTTAAAGATTGTGCGAAGTGGTTGGAGGAGAGGTAACTCAAGGACAATGCCAAACGTCTTATTTCGCCTAATGAGAAAAAGAACGTATCTTTTTCTTGGGGATACATCGGTCACAAGCCTAATTGATAGGCAAAAGCCAAGGTTTATTCTTTCAAACTGAGATTTCAGACCACACAGATCTGATCGGTTAATAAGAAAATTGGAACAATAATCTAGATTGGAGAAATCCTGAAGACAATCCCTAAGACATGTTTCCATCTGGTCCGGAGACCTTTACTAATCATTGGCCACCTGAATGTTAGATGACACCGATCTCAGCCAGTCATGATAATAATGAAAATAAAACAATAATCAAGATTGTCAGCCGGGGAGGTTATGGAGAGGTGCCAAGAACTCTTGAGATGATTAGAAATAGATACATTTTCACCATCTGGTGAATCCATGTTGGCAGAGGAATATGACAAACGACTCGGAAAGAATTCCAATATAAATGAATCAGTCAAGTCTAAAGGTATTTCGGGTTAGGAAGATATAGAATTCTGTTTGTTTGAAATATTAAACAAAGGGGGATTATGCCTCCTTTTGATTGGCTGGTCACGTGACGTAAAGAAATGAAAATACCCATTTTTATGGTGGGAGTAAAAAAGGGTACTTTGTTCAACTCTGTAGAATTGCATTCAGATTGGAGATCAATTTAGGAGTCGGGTCAGTTCTCTGTTCTCCCTACGATGACTTGACTGGGAAAATTCTTGCCTAAAGTTGATCAATTCCCTGACAGAATCATGAGATAGCTTCCATGTTAAAGACAATACGTCATTCTTACCGCTAGACATTGATAGAATCACTTGACAAGTTGTTGTACCTAAGTCAACGGGGGGCGGGGAGTAACTTCGACCCTGTACCCTGTCAACTATAAACATTTTTTCTTGTTTCTGATACATCGCCGTTGTGTCATTCTTTGAAATGCTCATTGTTCCTATGTCTATAACCCACATCCCTACGCAGTGGAGACGTTTCAGAAAAGAAGTTTCAGAACTGAAATTTGCTTAGATTGACAGCCGCGGCCGCAAGCATGAAGTGTCAAATTTGGTACTTCCAAACGATGCTATTCAAGATAATGTCCGGCAGAAATTTGGTACCTTTGTAGTTTTTCACCCTATAAGTAATTTCAGCCTTGCATTATTTTACCACCATTTTATGCGCTATGGAAGTTATGGGTTCTTCAGAATGATAAAAATGGCTTTTTATGGGGTTGCTAAATTTTTGTTCAGTCTTAAAAACTAAAAACTAAAAAACTAAACAGATGGTGTTAAAAAGAAAATTCTATTGAATTATATTCATTTGATGAATTGCCTTGTGTGAGACATTAAAACATAGAGTTTTAGAATATTCAATATTTTCTCTTGATCAAAACCCCAAATTTTATTCGAAAGTCTTATTTGTATCTAACCTGGCCAAACTGCCACTGGAAGTTTTTCATTCCAGAGAGGTTTTCTTTTTTTCAGAAGAACTTTAACCCAGTATCTGAGTATCAATTAATTAAAACAATTTAATCCTTTAAGTGGGTGATACTTATTCAAGATACTTTTCAGCTCTGAAAATTTCAGCTTAATTGAAGAAACGGTTCAGAAGCCACGCACACACACACCCATTTCGAAGCACCCATAACTTCCAAAGCCAGAAATGATTTATTTGGGTAGGAAACTACTGGGGTACTTAATTTCAGATAAATATATTCTTAAGTACTAAAGTTAGGAAGTGTCAAATTTGGCAACTTCATGCTTATGGCTCCCATAAATCGAATTCAGGCAAATTCCAATTTGTCATGACGTCTGAACCGTTCGGTCAATCAAGCTGAAAATTACAGGGTTGATTTGTCTCTTGAAAAAGTATCACCTTTAATTAATCTTTTCTCTACATCGCAAGGCAAGGAACCATTATTCATAAGCACACCTTAAACACACACACTCAACGCCATTGTTTTGTGGGGGTTTCTGCTACCTACCATTATTTATGCGGGGATTTTTTGTTGCTGGGCTCCTCTTGGTATTCTCAACAAATAAATAACAAGTGTCAGCTAAAAAAGTTTAATTCGGAAAATGTCCCGGTACAATTAGTTGTAGCACCCGCTATACTTTTATTTGGGAATTAAATACGAAACCCTTCTTTTAGCCAGATATCGAAAACGTCTCTTCCTACGACGACCCCTATAAAAGCCCTGGACACACATGATCAAACGCTCATTGGTGCTGGCACTCCTATCTGGTTACGCTTTGGGCCTCGGTACTTGTTGCCAGCTTCTCTTTCTCTCACTCTTTCCTCTTCTCTGAGATCGGTATCATTTCACCAGCCTCCTAGCCGATCCGATCTTAACAATTTTCTACCGAGACCAATCTCTTTACTAACTTTGTCCATTTCAGTTCACCGATATAGAAACACCTCAAATACGTACAACTACACAAGTACACAACCGCGTCCTCACCATCTGCTCCAAACGCGTATACACCTCTAACTGAATTAAATGACAATGTTTTTAACTGTCCGATAGTCACGACGATCTCTCCTGATTCTCCTTACTTTGGGAAACACGCATGGATAAACTCTGTGTTTCATGGTCTATCTGTCAAGTGTCTATCGGCGTCAGAGAATAGCCCCCAAGTCACACACGCAACTTGGCAATTGGGTACTCAAACTGAACCCGGTCTCAATAATTATTCCTTGGTACGCTCCAAGCTATATGGATTCAAAAGCAATTCAGACACTTCCACTTCGACTCCAACGCATGTACTATCAATGACAACAAAGCTACTGCCTTTGGCTATCGCTTCTCTCCTCTTTACACGACCGAGTGTATTAATGTTAGCATTCCATTATTTCATTTTCATTCGTTATTTATCATCAATGTTCCAGTATTGAATGTACATTTAATATTGTCCATCCAAATACTTGTATGTGTCTTTTTTACTTAGTTCCATCACCGCACCTACGTTCATACTTGGTGTGCATTCTTTTCGTAATCTCCCTATCTCCTTCCTCAACAAACTTCTTATGGAGTGAATAGTTGCTATGATTCCTGTTCGATTTTATTTTGCAACCAACGTCTTTCATTGGAATTTTTAAACACACTGCCAATTACTATTTTAAAAATTGTTTTTTTGGACAGGTTTACGCCGTTTCCTTCTCTAATATAAAAAGTGAAACATTTTTGTTAAAGTGGTAAAGTGAAAAAAATATTATTCCAATGAATTTATTAGAAAGGTCAATAAGTTTTTCATACATTAAAGATATTCTCTCTCAATTTCCGGTACACAAAAATTTGTCAGTTTTTAGTGTTTTTCATATCATACACACTGAAAAAAACTCAACAGTTATAATAGTAACAATCGTAACCTTACCCCGAATTTATATACGTTTACATTTTTCTTTTTTTGATAATACAACTGAAAGTGATTATATTTTCTTTTACAGATGGAGTTTTTCAAAACATTTTTCATCATTTTTTACCTTTGTCTCAATTTCTGGCGGTTGTTCTTTTAGGTCAATGATCGTTTTATTAGTAAAAGTCGAAAGGCTTTTTGTTTTCCTCATAATTTTGATGTGCTTCAAATCACTTTGGAAAAAAGTCAGTTTTGAAAAAATGATTATTAGGTTAGTGCCAGTGTGGATTCTATTCAGCATTTAGATATATGCAACTCTGAACGGAGCCGACTGTCAGAAATACGTTTTCATAATACAAACATAGCTTGAATTTTTAATTGTAGACACAAAAAGAAATTCTACCGAAAAACTATGACAAAATCAATGAAATTTCTAACGACTGGATTAGTATCAACAAATTAAAGTTCTAATAAGACTATAAAGAATAGACGAACGAAGAGAACCTGTGAACTCCTATTAAAATTGATTAAAAATATAGAACAATTAATACCTTTCTCCTGAATTGCTCACATCTATAGAAGTGGTAGTGTTATCAAGCCAACAGAGAAGAAAGATATCCACAAAATGAAGAATATATATGCAAATATTACCAGCAAAAGTCGAAAATAGCGATTCCTGGTTTTGCTTCATTTGTATTGTTCAAGAAAAAAAGGGAAATCATTTTGTGGGTGTCTTTCCTCTCTGCTGACTGCTATATTTATATTTAACCATGGTTGTTTATTATCGTTGATGGGAGAATATTTCCAACACTATCAACTAACCATTAAGTCTAATATAGAAGTGGGTAATACAGAAGAAAGGTATACAACAGGAAAAAGGCAAAACTTATTTCGGAAAAACAAAGTTTCTCAGAATTCGGAAACCACGAAAGGAAAGGGTTACTAACGAACATCTATTTCCCCTTTGAAAAGGAAAGAGAATTTTAATCATGATTACATGCACGCACAATATATTGAGTCTAGAAAGCTTTACAGCTTTAAACACTCAACATATTTTTTTCAACTAATATAATTTGTGTATATATATATATATATATATATATATATATATATATATATATATACTAACTGAAGTGGCACAAAAAAATTTGAAAAAGTTTTTTAATTTGCTTATATAAATATACATCAGAGTCGCGCCACGTTGAACAGACATCAATATATCTACTTTTTTCTAATTAATCTAGAATTCTGAATGGCCAACAGGTGGGGCGGATTAATATGTAATTTGGCACTGCTTGAAAATCAACAAATATATATATATATATATATATATATATATATATATATATATATATATATATATATATATATATAATGTCATCGAATATCCTGCAATATTTCAATGCCTCAACTTATTGTTAGTAGAGGCTCAGACCTAATTTTAGATCCATCTTTTCAGGTGTTGATACTTCTTGATGTAATGAATTTGCGGTGGATGCCTTGATGATGATGTAATTGGTAAGTAAACATATATCTTCTTGCATGTTGACTGAGGAAGGGTATGGGCAAGTACTTATAATGCTTTCAACATTTAGAGTAGATATAAGTGTCAAAAATAGTCTCATTGTGTGAAAATCAACGAAAGGAGATAGCTTCCTTGCAAATGAATAGAAATGTTACTTTATTCATCAAATGGCATAAGGCAACTTCATCAACCAACAAAAGTATTTTCTTTCCTCCAAACAAAGTTTAGAGTGAAAGTTCGTCAACCTAGCTGATTTGAAACATTTCAATGGCTCCATTATGATCAAAAGAGCAATTCTTTGTTTTGCTTTTCTATGTGGTTTAAGACAGGAAGGGAAATCTTCGAAATGATAAGAATAAACACCCTGTGCACACCAACAAAGGTATCTGCAACTAAAAAAGGCATTAAAATGTTTCATTGACCATCAAGCAACGTAGCGTCAGAAATCACCCTTAGATTCCATTCATGGCAAACCAACTTTTTAAAAGTAGCTGTTGGTGATAAAAGAAAATAATTTCTTCTTACTTGTGTATCATGAATACACTGACATCGCAAACTAAGAAAAACTTTTCATTACGTATTCGCTCGGTAACCGAGTCCCTTTCTGTCAAAGGAGACTTTCTTGGGGTTTTACGAACTGACAGATATAAAAAGTGACACAGTACTTTCTGATGAGGCAACCAATAGAATGGGAAAAATCAGATGTTGCTTCCCAAATTTCGATGATCCAGCCAAGAGCTTTGGTTAGCCATTATCATGGACATTCCTCTAGTTTATCACTGGAAGTCTTCAAATTCAAAAGTGAAATCCTGATGATACAATAGGAAGTGTGGGTGAAATATGCGTTTTTGATAAGTTCACTCCAAAACGACAAAGAAGTCTTAGTTCCATTAAAGAAAACATTGAAAAAGAGATTGATACTGAGGTGTGCTCGCTTGGAAAGCTTTGTGTAACACGATGGAGAGTTCATGCTTCGTGTTTTCAAAAATACTTTTAATTACAATCAACTATTGGATTTGTAGGAGATGTGTCTTCGTGAGAAGTTGACAGTGGATGTTATAGCAAGTATCGTGGGTTGCAATTTACAAACGCGAAAATCTTTATTCTATTTTGCTTTTTTCCTTCAGATAGAGATCATATTCATTAATTTGTGCAAAACTTTGCAAACTGAAAAGATATCAACTATTAATGGATAACGACTTGTTAACTGTTCAGACATTTGAAGGGATGCAAAGTGATGCTTCCTTCAAATTATTCTTTGAAACTGATATTTTGAAATTTAAACAACGCCCTTTGGTGGATTGGCCCTCTATGCCAAAAAAACAAAACAAATCAAATTATTCGACGAGGCTACTCATTGATGGCTGTGGGAGTGCTTTTGTTTGCCACCCTGCAAGTGTAGAAGATCACGACAAAAGAAGTCACTTTGAAGCTGAAGATACAATGGTTCGTTCGATTAAGATAATATTTGACCAGCCAAGTTTCAAAACCTTTGGAATGCAGGAAAATCTTCTCAGTGCTATTTATAGCAAACAATACTTTGTGCTAATTATAATCATCATATATATACATATTATCATATATATTATCATATATATACATATAATCATCTACAAAAAATCTATGGAATCGATATCAATCTCAATTTCTCGGAAACAGAATTTGATTTCTTGAAAACAATATTTCAAGGTGTCAAGACAACTTATTTCAATGTCATCTATGTTTTGAATGTGTTTCGAACACACAAAAATTGATATATTTTGTTGAAAAAGAGACGAAATTCCCTCATAAAGACTTCAGAATCATGTTGAAATAGCATTCACCTGGTTGAAAGCAGGCACAAATCTGTAAGGGGCCAGATGTGTGAAAAAAAGAGGAAGGAAGATGAAAAATAAAAAAAATAATAAAAACCAGTAATTTTTATTGCAGAAGGAGTTGCCGGGGTCTGCATTATTTTAGGGAGGCTATCGCAGAGGAGAGGGAAGAGACGTCATTTCAGTGTGGTGATATTTACTCAAAGAAAAGGAATGGAACTTTCAATTATTACATTTGTTTATCTTTGATATACTGAAAATAAATAGATGCTCAACCTCACAAGGAGAGATCACAAGATGGTACAATATATCAGGAAGAAAACGGGAGTCTGAGACATCATAGAATCCATTAGAAGACTCAAATGGCAATTGGCTAGTCATGTTGCGAGAATGAAAGACAACTGATGGACATCACGACTCACAATAAGGATCCCCAGAGACCATATGCGAAACCGAGGCCGATAAAATACAAGATGGAGACATGAACTAGACAAATTCAGAAAATACTGGCTCTGCGACGCCCATGATAGAGGAATGTAGCGGATCCTTAGGAAGGTCTACGTCCAACGACAGACGTTAAAAGACTGATGATGATGATGATCATGATCATGATCATGATACATATTACTTTCTGAAGTGACTGAAACAGATTCCCTTCAATCACCGATAACGACATTTTCCGGGGCAAATGAATGGCTATGTACTTCACCAAGTTTTTTTCGAGTCAACCAATAACATACATAGACCACATCGTTGATGAACAAAACAGTAAAAAAATATATCTCTGATCATCCCAGAGAAGTTCATTTAAACAAACCTTCTTCGCCGAAATTCCTCATGAAGATATCTTATTAAAGAAACCACATAAAAGTGACATAGACCTGAATGCTTCAAATTGCAGTCGACACAGGGAAGCAGCATTTTTATCGGTACTTATGAATAAAACAACATTCATAAAAACAAAAGACACAGTCGATCATTAATAAGAACTCTTTTGACAAAGTATATAATATTACTCAAGCTTACTTATTTCTGTTAATTTCAAGTGATTGCATGTGGATATTTCTTTCTTGTTTCTTCAAATACAAAAGAAAAAAGAGGTCAAACAAATATTGATTTTGCCACACGCGTGAAATCTATTCTGTTAGCTGCTACTAGAAAACATACCAGCACCCAAACAGGTACTTCACTTAGCAACTTCTCTTTCACTTGAAATATTCATAACAGTTTATGAGTGATTAGCATAAGTGTTTAACGGAGTCAGACTATAATAATTAACCTAATTAACTCATAACACATTAATAATGAAAGTAGGTATCATAACTAAGCAGAAGGCTTGGTTTAGAGCAATAATCATACGGCAATTTCTCCATTTGTAGACATTGGACATACAAAAAAACCTGGAAATTGACAAGTTGGTACACGTTGTACTCTTGCCTACCCACTTTATTTCCGTCACGAGATTATATATATCCAGTAAATGTTAACATTCCGTACCTTCTGCACTCATCAGCAACCGACAATATGTTGTTTCCTTTGAGTTACGAAAGTAAACAATCCATTTACATTTAAATAACGTATTCTATAATTATCCGATCAAGTTTGAATGTTTCTGAAAACCTAATGGCCCTAACTATGTATTTATGGGGAGGGTCTATCAGACTTCCCCTTTTCCTGAATTACAGAGAAAACTATACGATCGTTCTGCCTTCTTTTCCCTTTATACAAAAAGTTAATTCTGGCTAGTTTTCACCTATTTCAACGCCCTCTATCATCTCTTCATACTTGGAGCATTCAGCGATAGGGTTTAAAACGATTAGTAGCACAGTGGAATATTTTGTTGAATCTTTCTCAACATATATTGTGTCAAGACAATTATAGAGACTTTAAAGAACTGCTGATTTATTGAGTAAGAGGTCATTCTTAGAACTATTCTGATTTCTTTGTTAGTCACATTTTCGAAGATTTTAAAATGATTTTTAACGATTCAAGATACTAGTTATTATTAGCATTATTTATATTTTCTTGTTTATCATATCATTTTTAGTGTTAGTAAAAAAAATATAGAAAGTGAGAGTTCCTAAAACTAAATTATAAAAGTAATTACGCAGTAAACAAAACATATATGTGGGTACCTGCAACTTCATTTTTAGTTTAAATCAAACATGAAAATAATTAGATATTAGCTTTAATTGCGAAATCGTGAATTAGGCAACGTATAGAAAACGTCACTGCCTTCATCTACTCCCTATAAAATCCCTGAACGCACGTGTTCACTCGCCCATTTGCCCCAGCTTTATTAGGCCATTCTTTCCAATATTTGATTTTTATGTATTCAAATAAGCATATTAACTACATGGACCTCTTCTCTTTACGAGTGATCGATCGTGTTAATATTTTTTTATAGGTATTTTCTTTCAGCCTTGTATCGGTAAAAATGTCTCTTTATTAAATGTGTGTTTTATGTTTGTCTAAACATTCATATGTGTCGTTATCACAATTACAAATTATGTTTGATTTCTGCGTCCACGTTCACCCTTGGTGTGTGACACTAGGGGGCCAGGAGTCCCCCGTGTCCTGAAAATTACTATGGCTGTTACTAAAAATTACTATGGTTATTACCAGTAATTACTATTGTTATTACAAAAGGAGTTATCTGTGTTAAAAGGGATAATGTGTTTTTTGAGGATACTGTAGCAAGTTGAGAATTACGTGTTTCCAGGTGCGGGCATCTGCGATTTCTCAATCTAGTGTCATCTGTCAAATCCTGGGTTGCAAAAACAAATGCTTTTGGAAAAAGGTTTTGTTCCCGATTCGATGACCAGATAAGGGCCTAATGTGTTTTTCGTGATGTCATGGGAAGTTGAGTTACCTGTCATCTGTCAGATCCTGGGTTTCGAAAACAAAGCCAGATATAAGGGTCAGTGTCTGGGGTCTAGAGAGAGAGAGTAAAGCTTATGAAAGAAAAGTTATTTGCAGAGTCCTTGGGAGAGGGGGAGACTAATTTATGATCTTGAACAGACCTGCGTCGCGAGATGAATGAGGGTCAATGTTTTGGGTTTTTCCGGAGAGGTCGAGATAACAGGAAAAAGAAAGAAAGGGAGTCAATTACAAAAAAAAATAGTGTCGATACCAAGGGCTTAAATAAGAGGAATTTTCGTAACAAGTGTGACACTAGGGGGCCAGGAGTCCCCCGTGTCCTGAAAATTACGAAAATTACTATGGCAGTTACTAAAAATTACTATGGTTATTACCAGTAATTACTATTGTTATTACAAAAGAGAGTTATCTGTGTTAAAAGGGATAATGTGTTTTTCGAGATAATATAGGAAGTGCAGGCATCTGCGATTTCTCAATCTAGTGTCATCTGTCAAATCCTGGGTTGCAAAAACAAATGCTTTTGGAAAAAGGTTTTGTTCCCGATTCGATGACCATGTCATGGGAAGTTGAGTTATCTGTAATCTGTATGTTTTGGGTTTTTCCGGAAAGGTCGAGATGGCAGGAGAGGGAGAGATAAGGGAAGTCGGTTGCAAGAGATACAGTGTCGATACCAAGGGCTTAAAATATGAAGAATTTTTGTAACAAGCAGTCAGAGTAAAATTTGGGTTTGGAGAAGAGACTCGCTGCCAGGCTCTCTCTCGTGTCAGCCGTCCGCCCTAGTAACCGTCAACCGCTGCTACCATTCAGTAGACTACCGTTCGTGACATGAGAGACCAGTCGTCATTTTGACTTAGATGATAATCGGCTTCCTCTCTTTTCAACTGCGAATAGGCATTTCCCGTCTCCAGGGAGATTGATAATCAATATTCTATATAAAACGTATAAACGAAATTCCGTCTTGTTGCCTTCTTTTACTAACCCAGAACCACGGCTGGTTTAGTATAGTTTGTGGGGACAGCACCAACAACAGGAACTCCCACAGGTGCACATATTCTCCATTCCGTCATGGCGACTTCCTTCCTTCCTTCATCTTTTCCAGTGACGTCAGCTTGCTGCGGGAAGAACCAAACACGTGGAGACAAAATCCTTTGTTCTCCACAACTACACGATCTCGTCGCTACACAGAGAACTCCTGTTACTTCACTACTCCCCCCCACACTCACAATTGGAAGCACCTGTTACTAGTGACTTTAATTATATATGTCTAAGTTAAGAGTAATTTCTGAGTAGTTTTAAGATGTGTTGGTTGAGAAGCTTGAAGCAATCGAAGAGTTTCGTTTCCTCGCTCAGTTTACAAAATCTCTACAACTGTGGAAAGGAAGTGGTATGTGCCATTCTATCCCTCTAAAGCCATCAATAATTCCTCATTGTTTTCTGTCCAAGGTTACAAAATACTGTGTCGTGATCTTACTTTATTAACTAAATAATCACTTTTTTTTTATTGCTGGTGGTTCAAAAATAATTGGTACACTGTTGGAGATTGGTATTTACATTTTAGCAGTTTTTTCAACTTCTGGATTCACTCAACTAGATTGTAACTTTACAATTATCAAGATAGTTTGCTACGGATACTAACATGTTTCTGATATAAGATACAACTGATTTGAATTTTTTTTCCTAGAATTAGTGTGGGTGACAAATTTTAAAACAATTTAATCAGTATTATTTCGATATATATATTTTTTTTCCTTTTTTACTTCATTTAGCCATTCTCATGTGGTGATCTGTGTTCGATATTTTTTTAGAATCAAAAGCTGAGATTAAAATGTTCTAAGAAGTTATAATTCTATTTTCACTCTCCAAATCTGTTCTCCCAATACATAAGCATTTATAATAACAATATAAAACAACTTGTCTGTCAGTTGATCTAATTTTAATCTATTTCCCGATTATTTCGGGCCTTCACTCGTCTCTTTGCATTCAGTTCATGGAGTTGTGTAAATAGCAAAACATGTCAAGTAAGAATAAAAGAAATGAAAAGCAATTTCATATTGTGGTTGAGAATTTTCTCTTTCGTTTCATTTTCAGCAAACCTTTTACAGTGAAGATGTCATTTACCAACCAATCATTTGAAACATCTGTATATTTTTGTAATGAGTAGGATGTCTCGTTGAAAGTGGACAAATATCTTGAGACGGTCAATATTTGTAGGGTCATTTAAGATTTAAAGTGATTTACTGGGAATTCTGTTTTGTTCAGAAGGAAAGAGGAAGGGACTCCAAAACAAGTTTAATGCATTGAACATTTCGGGTGAATAGATTTCAAAGAGTCCTGGGTAGGAGAAAAAAAGCAGTGTAACTATCCTGAGTCAGCAATAATCAACTTTGGTGGCACAAAATTCGGATTTCAAATAAAACCGAAAAAGGTTTCTTTCTATAATTTACGATTATCCTATATAACACAATAACATTCTATGTTTAAAGAATCCAGGAAACTTTAGTTAAATTATCTTAAAACGACTTTAAATCAATGAAAAGCTCCGCTTTTAAAATTGATAACTAAACAATTTCTACCCGAACGAACTCCCATCAAACATGGCAGTCCAAACGAAGAAGGGTTTTAAAATCTAGCCTCACTAGCTTCTACTTCATAAATCATAAAATAAACCATAAGCTTGTCTCATACAAGTTGGAGTTTACATTTTGTAGGGTTAAATGCCAAACAAGAACTGCAACATCTGTTAGGCCCATCAAAGGGGACGCAAAAGCTCCATCGAATGTTTTTCTGTCTTATTGATTCACTAAGTAATTAGCTGTTCAAAAATCCAGACAAACTTATGATAAATATTCATGGAAACAACAAAATCTCGTAGAAACAGAAAATAACATTTGAGAATTCTTATTAAAGCTGTGCTGTATCGAACTCCAGGGTAACACTCCCAAAATGACATCGAAATCAAAATTTCATTTCGATTCAAAACCTGCAACAGCTATTTTGCTCGGCCTATAATTATGTGCAGGTATATTGTTCCATGAACTTCCTTGCCTCCTTAGCGTACCATACACAGAGTTGGATTTATGCTTTTCCTATGGGTAGTAGTGTGGAAATAATCATTTAATTTGCAACCATGTAATTTTGACAATAATTCAATGCGGATTTACATTATTAGATTTTGACTTAGTGTACTAAACTCATAAATGAAACGTCACCATCAGATTTGATGTTATTTTGTGTTGATTTCCCCTTAAGAAATCTCTTCATAAGAACCAATTCCAATCGTTTGGGGGTGTCTTCCTCAGATCAATCTATAAAAGAGGCAAAAGAGTTTCTTTTGTTCAAAATCATTCAAGAGAATGATTCTTCACAAGCAAACCCCAGAAGAAGGGTCCTTCGCAAAATTGGTAAAAGATAAGAGAAGACGACTTTATGACCCGGATAACACGAACGGAGATTTCATTTCCTGACGTCTTATAAAATCTTATATCATTGAAAGCGAGATAACGGTGGATATGGAATTTCATACGTCTTTTTTCAAGATCACTTTTGTATTATCAACGAACATCACTCAAGGTCCGGTTTTTCCAAGTGTAATCCTCTCTGTTAAATTCCATATCCGCCATCATGACTTGAATTAGATTCTGAAAAATGCTCCACATAGGCAGGACAGACTTTTCAAAACTTAATAACAGGAAAAATCACTTGACCTATTGTTCCCATCACACTAACTCTAAGATGGCAGTTCTATATTTTTTGAGGATATATCTGGCACACCCTGAGAGCTACACTTATGGTGGGCAGATCTGAAACTGTCCTGTATCAAAAGCGCACTTGCACACACACACCCAAAACCTACCAAAAGAAGGCTGTCAATAATCCACTCACTAAGCACGAACACACATAAAATTAAAAATGATTTGATGAATTTGACAAATAATTTCAGGTTTAAGGGATGAATCAAGACAAGGGAAATCCATTTTTGTACTTCTGATTTTACTTTTAAACAAAATAGAAATGAAAATTAAAATGTAATCAATAAATGTTAATCAAATGAGATAGAACCACTCACCAACTCTTCAATTAACATTATTGAACATTTATAATTTTAATTACGAATGAAAAATTCAAAGCAAAGGATATCAAATCAGTCGAAACTTAATGCATCTCAAAACTGAAGATCAAGAGAGAAAAGATTATCTAAGGCCTTTTCAAGGTTTCTGACATGAGCAAGATTGTTTCATACATTGACATATTTATAAAGCATTCAACAAGGAATTCAGATACAAGATTAGTAAGCTACCCACCAGCCAACATATATACTTCCTTTCATCTAACAAAAGCAAAAGGATTGTTTGTAAAAACCATGAAACGTATCATTGAGACAATATATCAAAGAAGGTAATTGCACTGATTTAAATACACTTTTCAAGACATTGAAGGATAAAGGAGAGGAAGAAATCTTATCTACATTCCACATAATTACTGTTCACACAATACTAATAAGAACTATGGCAAATTAGTTTACAGATGTATTATTCCTTAATTGTCAAGTGATGCCAGTACAACAATAAACCTTTTCTACAAAGTTTTTGCATCTTTCTAATCCCCCCCAAATCATTTGCTAAATTCCAGTATCTTTTTAGGTTATTTAAAAAAAAATTCAGTAAAGCATTTTCTATAGTATGAATGCAATTTTTCAGTTCAAGTGAACATTAAAAAAATGTATGCTTATGAAAATAACCAGAGTAAAACATAGCATCAAAATATGAGAGAGTCAAAAAAGAAACACTAGGGAAAGTGTCTACTGTATGATTTCAAAATAGTTCCTTCAAATGTTTGGAGGAATTGAAACCTATCAGCTTTACAACAATTGGTATAGTTCCCCTAGGTTCAATCCTTGGATAAAACACAAAGTGGAAAAAGAATGTGCCAGATCCCAGAGGGCAATCCACTTAGCCTGCATTCACTCCACTTGTTCCCTAAGTCATTTAAGTGCAATTTGCTGTCAGAAACTGGTTGCCACTTTCACTGAGGGATGACTACCTGTTGACACATGGACATCTTTTATTCCTCTATAGAATAAATACATGCAGGATGAGAGTCCCATAACAGATTATGAAAAGTTGGATGGCAATGCACAAGCAGACAAAAGGGTTGCTATATCAAAGCCAGATTTTATCAGAAAAAATTGTTCTCTGCAATATGGGAACTGCTTGATGCAAAACTATCAACACCAAGTGCACAGCATACCGATATCAAAGATTGCACATAACTGCAAAAACTACGTCTTGCATGACACTATTAGACCACATATTGCATAGGTATGTGGGAAACAGGTACAGAGGAGCTGACAAGTTCTACCATTGCCATATTCCATTAACCAGTTTGGATCTTATAAGAACAGAAATTTGGGTTGAAAAAAAAAAAAAAAAAAAAAAAAAAAAAAAAAAAGAAACCACACACACACCAGCAGAGAGATAATATGCCAAGATGTTGAACACTGAAGATCAGAGACCCCCCCCACACACACACAAGGAAATGCTTTGAATCTGCCTCCATTAGAGTGTAATGAAGAGTTGCCAAGTGGAAATATCAGTTAAAGCTGTTGCATGGATTTTTCAAAACAAAAACCATGTACTTCATACATGGAATAGACCCAAAGACCAAGTCTCGTGTAGATTTTTTTAAACTTGGGTCATGCCAATGACAGAGTTTGAACACAGAATAATGCCCACAAAATAAAATTTAAAAAAATTAAGGGATATATTTCAATTTCTATGATTGTTTTTTTTTTTTTCTAAGAGGATAAAAAATGAATTTGTTTCATTTGAAGAGTTTCAGGTTGTACGAAATTTGCTCTCATAGGAAAACTGTTCTTTGCATTTATTTTGATTTCTTCATTAAATACAGAAAGTAATGGAATCCACTTCTCCACTGCTTTATTGATACATCAACGAGACAAAAGCAATTTGTTCATGTATGAATAGAAATTCTAATTGACACTTTCATAAATCTCCTTTCGCAATAATTCTAATACATGTATGGCGATACTCAAATATGCCGGGAATTTGAACAGTAAGCGCAAACTGCATGCAGTCACTTTATTTGCATCAGTATACCAATAGCCAAGTGTCTGAGTGGATATGTTGTTGAGTTATGTTTATTTCTGTAACATCTTGTTCTAGTGGTTTAGCAGTTTGGCTATGGCTGATATCCAAGCAAGGAGTCAACACCTAATCAACAAAACAGTTACAGAAACTCACTGGTTGCTTCAAGGAGTTTTTGGTGACAATGCCGCAAAGCAGAATATTTATTCAGTATGTGCGCTTCAAGGAAAGTTGAACATCCGAAGACAATGGCCATTCTAGAAAATCATCAATAAGCCAACTGGAAAAGTGTACCAGACTATCCTTGCAGGTCATAGACGAACTATCCATGATGTTTGTGATGGTGTAGGACTGTCAGAAAGGAACATTCAACGCACTTTGCTAGACATGTTGGATACAAGACGCATTGTTATGAAATGTATGCCAAAACTGCCAAGTTATCTGGCTTCCAATAACACGTTAGTCATTGCCAACTCAACCTATTCGCAAGATCTTGCTCCCTGCAACTTTTTTCTGTTTCTTGAACTGAAAATCCAACTGAAAGGGATTTTGTTTCAACTCAATTGAGAAGATCCAGAAAAAAAAAAAAAAAAAAAAAAAAAAAAAATCGCAGGAGGTGCTCAAGACCAGACTTGAAGCCTTCCAGGGATGCAGGGAAAGAAATGCTAAGACTACTATATCCATGCCTGAAGGGAGTGTCCGAAAGATGATAGTGGGAACGAGAAGCTAGTTTTTATTCTGCAATATTCAAATACCTGGAACTTTCAGCTAGGACCTCATAAATACAACTCAAGCAAATTAAAAAGCTAACAAAATTTTTTATTATCGATGAATACAATATTTTGGGGGTTTTTTTTATAACATTTATTCGTAACATTTTCTTTAGGAATTCATACCTGTAAGTATGAACAAGAAGCCAAAAACTCTCAAAATTATTATATAACTGTCTCCATTCCTCCCACCACTACATCCGATTTTCTCTTATTTTATGCGATATAGCATTTTTCTTTGCAGGCGGTGTTGCAATTCCCCACGGCGTAACATCAATGTGAGCACTTTGTAGATAGAACGTTCTGGATAATTCTGAAACAAAGAACAGCAATTACAATTAAGATCATATCATTTTGTGGATTTAATAAAATAAGGACAGAAAAAAAAGGAAGGGGGGGGGGTTCAGTTATATTCATTCACTTCATTACAAATCAAAATCTAACATTCATTAATCCCTCAAACTCTGCATTTCATTTGAAAACTTTTTAAAAATTTTATACACATCTTCTTTCCAACCTAAATAATGTACATAGCAATAGCCAACAACCATCCTTTGACATTTTGTCAGCATTTAAAGAAAACAAAAACCACTTAAAAACATTTAAAGTGAATCATATTTTGATTAAACTATTCATCTATTATGGACTTCAATTATTTGGCACAAAAGTAATTGATAAGAATCATCAAATCTTAAATCTGTGTCTATCTATACAAATATAGATCTTGATGAGAGCTAGCAAACAGTTGAAATACTTAAGGGAAAAGCGAGATTTCATTGAAAGTTGATACAAAATATTTAGACATACCTCTAGACCAAAAGACTAAATAACCAACCTAAGTTTCAATCAAAATAACTTAGTTCAAACGTTATTAATGAAGTAAAAAAACGAATGTCAAAGGAACCTTGAATATTATTTAGAGGGTTGTAATATTTCAGGCCCTTTGAGTTTCATGTACGAGGTCTTTTATAGGATTGGATTAGTGATTAAAAGAGTAGGTGTGCTCTGTTTGAAAGTAAAATGTAAAGCAGAAGAATGCAATATTCCTTTTTACTATGGGTTTTCTAATCAAACTTGCATCTTTGGAATCTGATTGGAAAGGAAAATGATCAGAGAGCAGAGAAATTTCAAAACCTTTTAAAGAAAAAAAAAAATTGATAATATACATACCACAGACACATTATATATATACATACACACACACAAACACTTTTTGAAAAAGGGGGGGGGGCAAAGATAAGCGTGAAAAAGTATTCTGAAACCTAATTCAGAGCTGAATTTCACTAAACAATATATTTTCAAAGCTTGGCAAACAATGAATCTGGTCCTCGTTCAGAGTCATTTGCCAAGAAAAGAATTTTCTTTGAGTTTTCCTCACCTGTCGCAAGAAATCCTGTACAATAGCATACTCTGAAACCTGAGAGCCAATCACAAAGCGACGTTTCAGTTGTTTCTCAATTCTGGAAATAATTTCTTGGTCTGCTTCAGTTGTAAAGCCTTCAGCACCTGAAAACACAAAATGAAAACCAAGTCCGTCATTCATTCATGAAGACCAAATAAAACTCAAGTTAGTTTTACAAGATTTTTTCCAAGTAAAATTTTCCCCTCTGTAAATGATTTTGTAATCTCTACTTTTTATTTATTCCTCCACAAACAAGAAAGAAATAATTAAGAAGTAGTAGTAAGACAGAAGTGATCAAAGGATGCCATTTGCCACAGCATTTGTTAGTCTTCCAGCATTCATGGAGGGTCGAAGCAAACAAGAATCCAAAGGGTGGCAATTGGACAGAAAATCTTCTTCTAAAACATTTGGAATAAATACACAATTGTTATCAATTTTGATTTTATATCATTTCTTTCCTTCATAGATTAATCAATAAAGTGTTATTCAGAACAAATTTGCTCAGAGTCATGGCGTTCATATTTTGATCTGTTTAGACTATGAACTTGACAGTCCAATAGATGCAGTGAAGCTTCATTTTGTAGAGTCGACCGATCTGGCAAATATTGGACTAAACTTGAATTTCAGGTCAACTTATATATTGGCAAATACAGAAGTATCTTGTCCCCAAAACTGTCTTTTATAACTTCTATTTTACATCCATATCAAAATGCCTGGGCATCTTGTCAATAAAACTACATTTTAAAATATAGATAAATCAAAAATAAGAAAGCATTTTTAAAACTCATTTTTTAAATTTTTTGGTATCACACGTGGACATTAAGTACTTTGATAAATGTAGACTTTTAGAGAGTCACTTACCAGAGAGATGTCCTGACATGGCAGCATCCAGTGTTGACACTTGGAAAAGTCTCAAGGCCTCATCAACATCAGAGTCTGTGGCAAATGCTGCCAGGCGCATTTTGGCAAGAGATTCTGCAATTCTAACAATGGCTTCAAGTTGTCTAGAAAGAATAATTGAAACAGTACAAATTGATCATTCTTTTTACAAAATCAATTATAGTACATCAAGAATAGTTAATCCATGGACCAAGGGAAATATTGGTACAAGAAGTGGTACTAATAATGATTGTTATTAGTTTTTATGGGTGCCACAACTAGATCCAAAAATGCTCAAGTTAATAATTACATCATTCAAGTAGTTCAAAATGGACAACTGTAAAATTCATAATTGGAAAAAATTATTGAAGTCATTGTACATGGAATTGTCCTAAAATTCAATCATTTCTTCCATGTCCTCAAGTCAATCTGTCTACAAATTATAATTCAATTCATTGAGAACTTTTGGAGATATTGTGTGGGCAGAGAAGAGCAAATATAGAAATGTATCTTATTTTTATATTTGCTCCTGTATCTACACAATCGCAGAAATTCTCAATGAATTCCGGAGAAATTTTGTGGAAATGTAAGCCATGTGGTAAAGAGCTGACCAAGGAATTTGTTCTGGATTAAAAGATATTTCAACATTTTAATATTTTGTACAGTTCTGTATTTGCTCACATCTGCCACAAGCTATAACCAAAGGTTATCAACAAGTTCCAATGAGATTTTGTGGAATAATGAGAGCCACATTGTGAGGAAGAAGGGATTCAATTTGAAAGTGGATCCAATGATTAGTTTTTGATCAAGAAATATTTTTGTAGTCTTTTTCCCCCCATGAATTTTTGTATCTGCTCATGTTAGTCAACATGTCTCTTGAAGTTCTCAATGAATTTCAATTAAATTAAATTTCACCAAAGGGTAATCAAGCGATTGAATTCTGGGATGAAGCCATGCACAATGATTTGGTCATAAATGGAAGAAGTGTACATTCACAGTCAGCCATTTTGGATTTCAAAATAACCACCCATAGTTCATAGAAAATCTGGCAACAATTTTGTTCCAAATTCAGGCTCCATGACTATGTATTCCAAATCTCCCTATGGTGCACTGACAGGTCATATAGCATTTTGTTTTGTTTTTTTCGGGGGGGGGGGGAAGCAGTTCATTTTCAAATAAGATGCCAATCTTCTCTTATCGAGATACGAGACTTAACATTTTCTATAGAAGAAGGGGGAAAAAAAAAAAAAAAAAAAAAAAAGCTGGTACTGGCAAGAGAAGTTGATAGATTTCCTGTCAACTCGAGACCACAAAACCAGTCATATTAAATTTATAAAATATTTCATCGAACCAGTCTTGGTCTGGGGCATCAGTACACCCTTTACAGAACAAAACCAGAAAGCTTCAAATAGTGAGACAACTTTTTGCTAAAAAGGTAACACTGGCATCCTTTGACATCAAGAAAAAGTTGAATTTTGACGAGTTTCATTCCTGACAGAAGATTAGGTAGCAATCAAAGAATATAAAAATATTTTCTGAAGTTAGATTATTAAAATTGAGGATTGGGTTCCATAAGAAAAACCATCTACAACAGATTTATTCATTAGTAACAATTCAATAACACTTACCGTACAGTTATTGGTATACCAATCTTCTTGCCTGTTTCTCTTTCATATTCGCTGGCACTATTTCTCATCATAACATATCGACCACTCAATTTTTCAGAAGCAGATGAAGAAATCCTTGGACCACATTTTCTAAATTAAAAATCAAAATCATTTCAGAAACTAAAATTTTTCTTTTTAGTGAACATATTTTAGATAATATCAAATTCAATCTTAATGTAAGACGAGTACAGCCAGCCTGAATATTTTAGAGAGTAGTCTGAGAGTCAGAGATGTGACTCATTTTGTTTGATATCATGTTCTACAACGTACAACAATCAGAGTTAATCGAGTAAATACAAAATGCCATCTTTAAAACAGAATCACATGTACAAGAAAGCCAAATGATACCAGAGTTTCTTCTAAGTATCTAGTTTCAAAACTCACTAAAACTTGCATTCTCCAACTCAATGTAAAATAACAATGTCATAAAGTATTTCTTCAATATAAATTAAACCTGACAGTGACCTCATGCAAAAACCATTTTAATAGTAAATTCTCAAAAAGATTTCCATTACTTGGTGATTATTTGTTCATGTTAACAAGTCGAAAAAAAAAAAACAAAGTTCTGATCTTCTCATCTATACTGGTCTGTTTGCTGTGAGTATAATGGTTAGTTTCACACGCAGGTCATGGGATGGATTTCCATTAGGAGTAACGAATAGGGGTAGCCCACTAAAAAAAGTTTTCCTGAGCAATCAGCAGCTCATTGAGTACACCCCAAGCTGTGTGATAAGGGACGAGGTATCCCTTTGGCAAACTTCATGCTCCATAGGGAGTTGTCTCAAGAGAGAAACGTTTTACCTCATTACACTGGTCTAATTGTTAGAATCAAAGTCAGATAATTTCAGCTTCTCAACAGCAACGTTACCTATCATCTTCATGACTCACCCCCCCCCTCCACACAAAAAAAACAAAAAACTGTCTCTGAAGCAAAGAGTAACCTAGATGAATTAAATCAATTCACAATAGATAAGTACAGATCTCTGAAACTTCACAGTACGAGTCAATTTTGCATAGAGCAAAAAAAGAAAAAAAAAAAAAATCTTGACCAAGGAGAAGATATGGAAAAAAATTGTACTTACAAAGAGTTTGAGAATAGTTTTTCACAATAAATTTCAAAATTCTATTCCACTAATTTTTTGAAAAACATTTCCATTTCTGTCTACAAGTGCACCACACTTGGACTTGCTTAGTTATTCACTTGAAATGTTCAGCATTTTTTCAGAGACTGAATAAATATCGCATTAGATGAACAGAAATTGTTAAGTACATTGTCAATAGAAGTTGCCATTGTACCTCAATCCAATTCATTACGGCTTGCAACAATGAAATGTCAAAATTTCTGAACAGTTTGATTACTTCATCAATGCTTATTGTTATTTAAATATTGATAGACCTAACAACTTCCACTTTTCAAGTCTTAGATTATTAACGTCATAATACTGAAAACCTAACCAAAAATTTGAGTATTAAAAGATTACTTACGATCGGGAATAGGAAATGTATTTTTTCAAGGTTTCTAGGCTCAATTCCCCTTCCTGTTTCTCGGCTGCTTGTAGAGAATTCAAATGAACATTCATCACGTGTTTTGCCAAAGTCTAGACAAGATAAAAAGGAAAAAAGACAATTGCATGTGGTCAGAAAATCTATCACATTTAATGCAATAGTTTGGATAGAATAAACAAAATTCATCTTTGACAAAATCTTTTAAAAAGTTAACATTAGTTCATCTTGTTTGGTGATTTTCACTAAAAATGAAATAATTCAAGAAAGCTTTAAATTAATTGAACTGTTGTCAGACGTTCAAGATTAAAATCTTTCCCTATTTCACTAAATATTCTCACAAGGAATGAATTGCAGAATTATTTATCAATAATTGATATATACACATTGGATTTGGCTCAAAATTGTCCAATTTAAACTTGATAGATCAAAATAATAATCAAAAATAAATACTCTAAGAAAGTTTTAGAAGAGTTTTTGTACTTTGACATATATATGACCATCAGTGTGTACATAACAGATTGTTTGAAGAATTGTTACTGAGGAGTTAAAATGCTACTAAATAATACAGTACTAAAATGTGGTCACATAAAAATCAGCTAGATTATCTCCCTTGATGGCTAACGTCAATCAGATATGCGCATTAAGCTCAGGTCACACTCGCAATTGGTTGCCAATTGGATTTCACTAAATATCCTTTGAGTCCAATCACCAATGAAGTAAACAGTGATCAGTCATCAATTCAAACATTCTTATAACTAAACTGTCTGAGATCGTATCCACGTCTGAATTTTAGAAATAGAAATGGTTCTATTTTCTTTGATCCAGTCAGCTATTACAGCCAATAAAAAGCGAGAAATCAACGTCATTTCCTACCCAACAAAATAAAAAAGGAAATAAAAATTTTTTGGGATTAATAATGCTCATTTGTACATTTAAACATTATTATCAGGAGAAAAAAAAAAAAAAAAAAAAAAAAAAACAAAGATATTTTCATTTCATTTTTGGAAGACAGACATTTTTTTGATAATGAATGTTATGATAAAAGTAATAATTGAATTAGAAATTTGCTAATAATTTTGAATTAGAATAATTTGTTCATGTTGCAGTTTAAGAAAATTAATTGCAAGTTTAGCATATTTAAAACATTGTCTATCAAATGGGTACATGAAATAGTTTGTAAGTTTAATAAAGAAAAAAATTTTCAAATTGGTTTTACAAGGCATGTAGACGATATTATGGATAGAAAGTACCTAAAATTTCTTGCAAAATATTCTTTAATTTTCAACATTTTACTTGACCACTTCTTTGTAAAAAAAAAAAAAAGAAAAAGTGGATATCCTTGTTTAGAAGGAATTGAAATGAATTTTCGATCAAATTATTTTTATTTATATATTATGGTCATGTAACAGAATTTTCAATAGCAATTGGAAGTCGAGTTGTAATATGAATACTAAACATCCCAACTAAAAATTGGCGACATTGCAAAAAACGTACCAAGTTCAAGTTATGGTTCGATCATTAATAATTTGATCCAATCATTGTATAACTGGAGCTAAGCTCACTCCAAGTCAGCACAATCATTCATTTTCTTTTTTCTTCATTCTATTTTTATTTCTTTTTACGGTAGCATGAAACTTGTTTTAAAATTGCTAAAATTGGCTAGATTCTACTTCCAGCTAACTTTATAGCTCAAGATGTTAAGCTCTAAATTCTTTCTGCATTTTAATCACTTTGTTCTAAGTGTTATTGCTTTTTAATTTTTGCCATTTACAACATGAAAGTTTCACATCTTCACAATGTTGAAAATGAAAATTGAATAAAAAGTGATCTCACCGAAGGGGGGGGGGTGTAAAATGAATGATTTTACAGACTTCACATGACTGGGAGCCACGTATCTGAGCGATACTAACAATTTCAGCCATCAAGGGAGATGATACAGCCAATTTTTTTATGCAACTATATTTTAGGACCTTGTAAGCAAAGATTATCAAAGAATCAAATGTTACAGTGAAATTACAGTCAGCAAATCCTGATATTAAATTTCATCAACATCTGTTGACATGAAATGGGAATAAACTCACAATATCTCTATTTTCATCATGTTCATCCTTGATGATGAAGATCATGTCAAACCTGGATAAAATGGTTGGCATAAAATCAATGTTCTCTTCTCCTTTCGTGTCATCCCATCGACCAAACACGCTATTAGCAGCAGCAAGAACGGAACAACGAGAATTTAATGTAGTTGTGATTCCAGCCTGGGGGATGGAAAAAAAATAAATAAAATGAATTTTTTAAAAAATAAAATAATTCTTTTTCAAATTGGCTGAAGACTGAATTAGTCCTTTTCAAGTTCCTAATACTAAATTGCAAAACAAATCAGACTTAATTGAGTAGAAATCATAATTTCTAACGAATCAGAATTTAACTAAATCAAGCAGATGCACAACTGAACAGTTGTGTACCCAAGCACGAAGAGAGACGTCAAATTGAATTTTTTGTCCTTTTTACATGATTTTGATCCAGAAACAATGGCACAGACCAATGCAGAGTTTCACATAAAAATGAAAAATAATTTAAGCACTTTCAGATATGCAAAATTATCATACATCCCATCTTAATTTAATGAGAACTGATCCCAAATTACACCCTGGTTCGTGTAGTGTTAAGTACAGCTAAGAGAGGGAGGGTGATGTAACTTGAAAATATATTTTAAATTGCTCAAGCCAAACAAGGTCTTGACTAACAACATAGACTTTCTTAAGAATACTGTTTCCCATTATAATAGAACTAAAAATTCCAATGATTTCTAAAAAGGTTTTTGTTGTTATCTCATACACAATACATCCGTTTTCAGGTGTAAAATGGAGCATTTAATGTTCCTCAGAATCTTGCCACAAGTAAAAAGTTATACATTCAATAAAAACTTGCAAGAGTAAATTAATTGGGGAACAGAGAGTGGTCATTGAGCCAAAAGTTCATCATATCCAAAGGTTGTCCCTTCATCAGTGAACAACAAGGATGTTTGGTAGTTCTCCACAATTAATGAACATCATTCATTAAATACAAAGGCAGTTCAGGTGCCCTTCATTCTATTTTCAAAAGTTCAGCACAACATTTTCAGGGTACCAAATTAGATTCACTCAAAGGGGGGGGGGGGTCTTTGTTTTTGCTTTTTCAGAATTAATAGATAAGAGGCATCTTGGATTTCCAAATTTTTAATTGCAGCATTCTCATTTTGATTTAATTAAATTTTGACAAAATTTAGCACATAATAAAGACAAAACTCCATTAACACTCACAACTCAGGAAGACACCCACAATAAAATCTATCAACAGTGCTGGAAGTTCATTACGGTGCACATGTTCATTGCATTTATCAAACTTTCTTGGTGGATCTGAAGTCAGTTTAGAACCAAAATTATTTATTCTAAGGTTTGTTATTGTGAGAGTTTACTGAACTGCAGAAACATAGGCAATGAAACAGTTGCATCAGGAATGAAAAAAATTGTTTGGACAAAATAGGAAATAATGTAGATGCTGCTGCAGAAAATTACAGTCTCCTCCAATGGGGTGGGGGAAGCAATGGCATTTCCCCTCATAACAAAGGTTAGTATACACCATTTGTTTATATACATGATCCTTTCAAAACATTCACTGCAAACACATTTAAGAGAACAAATAACTATATTCAGATATATGACGAGTTACGTCCCTTAGACTGCTTGATGACACAGCCATCATATTCCATGAGGAAATTTTTGTTGCAAGTAGTTGAAATTTTGTTTTCAACCACATTTGAGGAAAAGAAAGTTTCAAAATAATTTAGTTCACAAATATTTCTCAAGTTCTGTCCGTACCTTGGCAATAGAAATAGTTTGTTGTTCCATGGCTTCATGAATGGCCACTCTATCATCTTCTCTCATCTTATCAAATTCATCAATGCACACCACTCCACCATCAGCTAATACCATTGCTCCTCCTTCCATTATAAATCCACGCTAAATAAAAGAAAAGCAAAACAATAACAGACAATTTAGAACAATAAAAACAAAACAAGCACAACACTTTAGAAACTACCAAGAAAACTATTTAGAGTAGAATTATACTCTTTCATGATGACATTACAGTGAGAAAGAAATTCTGCAATTAACTTAGGGATGATCTTTTTAGAACGTGAACATTTTTCAATCAGGTCATGAGATTTCCTAAAATTTGAATAATGAAGAAAAAACAAGATATTGAAATTAGTTTAGTAAGTAATTTTTTTTTTTTCCCAATTTAAAAAAAAATTAAATTCACATAATTTTTACAACTAAAACTTTCTCTAATCTTATCTGTTGCCACGAAAATATGACATCAATATTTCTCAACATTCACGTCTTTTATTTAAATATTGTCCTGTTTTTATAGCAATTATTTCATTCTATTTTCCAAGCAATCTCCTTTTACTTGACATGAAAATTCAAATTTAATTTAAAATCACAAGTAATGAAATTTAAAAAAAAGATAATTTGGCATTTAATAAGCAGAATATTTTTTTGTAAAACATTTTCTGTCACATGACATTTAGTCCCTTATTCTTTATAAGTCAGCTTTTCAATTTACCAAACTTCATTTTCTTATGATGTCTCAAAGGGAAAGTATATTTTCTTTATTAATTGATGAATTCATTTCAACTAAAACTGAAAATTATGTATTCAATTTTTGTAACTCTTCGCTATTGCTCAAAATTTTCATATCCTTTCTTAGTGGATGATCTAAATCTCTTGGGGCTAGATCCAGCCAGGGGAGGGGGGGCATTTAGCCCCCAAGTCTATGTACTGCTCTTAGTTCCTTTTCAACATTTTGCTTCTTACTTAGAGATATATTTTACCCATGTTAGTCTATTTTAATGAATACATTTTTTTGTGCGATTGAGAAACATTTTGCCTGTGTTGTCTAACTTTGAGATATTCTATTTTACTGTCTGACATTGTCTAAAAACAAATACCTCAAAAGTCTCTGATAGTAGCTTCACTTTATTGATAGCACAAAAAAAACAAAAAACAACATAATCAGGTCCACGAAAGTGGACGGACGATAGTAATTTACATGAAATCTGTAAAGATCTAATTTCTACACTAATGGTGGGAAAAAAAACTGAGAATTGTATAATAGAAAGTTTCAAACACTGAAGATCAAAGAAAGCCATGTACTTACAGATTGAGGGTCTCTAATAACTGAAGCTGTTAATCCAGCAGCGCTACTGCCTTTGCCTGAAGTATACACCTAAAATTAGAGGATATCAAGTATAAGAAAAGGTCTCAATAACTCCGATAGGAGATTCATTTAATACAAATCAATATAGCACAAAAGCCAAACTTTACTTCCTTCAAGAACAAGCTATATGAATTCAAATGTAGTTAACAAATCAAAGAGCAGCAGATCTGATATATTTGTTAAAAGTTCATGAATAGAAATGTATATTAGTTGCAACTTTAGATTAAGTATTAGAAGGTATCACTTAGAGAAACAGAAATAATTCCAATTAGCACCCTTGTTTAATTTTTGCCCAAAATAGAAAGCAAATTCTGTGTTTAATAAAAGCTACACTCAAACAAAGCCATACTTTTGCAAATATTACAATGTACCAAAAATTGCACTGTTTATAGAGGAAAGAAATTTTGTGGTGGATATTAAAATCAATCACTAGATGGGACTTCAAAGTTCTTGGCCAAGTTCAACCCGATCACCATCAGAAATGTATCGGATCCTCGGAACTGATTTCATCGATCAAGTAGATAGACTTCCAAAATGATTTTGAACCTTTTTTCCCTTCCTATATCTTGGAGTTATTTATGAAATTTGATAGGTGTATCTAGTCTACAGTGTCACAAAGGAACAAAACATAACATTTCCTTTTAACGATTCTCCAAAATGGATTGTTGCAATTTTGCAAAACAAACTCAAACAAAAGTTTTCTTTCCCCTGGAGAGTTTCCCTTAAAAGCTTGACAAGCAAGCAAATTAAATATTCTCATAACAATTTAGGATTTTCCCTAATATTCAATACAAAAGTTTTACATCAATACTTAACACAATTCATTGATTTTGGTTATTAGCCAAAACAAAGATCTGAACAAAAAGAAAAATAGAAAATACTTACTCCAATAGGCGAAACTTGTTCAACAAATTTTAGAAGTTGACTTTTGGCTGTTCCAGGATCTCCCAACATAAGCAAATTGACATCCCCTCTCCGTGTTAAACCATCAGGTAAACTACAAGAAGAATGCAGCAGCAACATAGTGATTGTTGGATACCAATAACAGCAAAGTCTCAATCTTAAAATTATCAGGATCAGTTAAAAAAGTTAATGACAATTCAAGAAAATATATTCTTCTGAAGGGAAAAAATTTTTTTTTCAAAATGCACACAAATTTTTGGTATACAACTGCTAAAATACCCAATAAAATTTCCGGTACAACACGGTTTTTACAAGCTCTCCAACTACAAATTTGAAACCCCTACCCGTGAAAATGTCAGGGTTGAAATTACACTTAAGACCCTTTGAAGAGTTGAAAGAAAAAGAGATAAAAAGCGAAATACCGTTTACGTGATCCTCCAAACAAAAGGCAAGCAATAGCCTTTTTGACATCCACACTACCCCAGATGGATGGTGCAATACTTTTTGCAATAGTTTCATACAAATTAGGACGGGCAGCCAACTGAATAAATTCCTCCTCTTCAGATGGGGTCAGTTGAATGCTTGAGGTCTTACCACTTCCATCAAAATCAATTCCCAATACACGGAAATAGGGGGCACGAATTCCAACATTCACCTTTTCACGTACATTTTTCTGAAATTGATATCAATCATCTGTTAGAAATACTCAAGAGGGGGGGGGGGGGGATTTTTCACCTAATTACATCTTACTATCATCCCAACCTATTCCCCCATGTCACTTAATTTTTATAAATTAAATAATCAGTATGCTTTCATATTTTTTTTTCTTTTGGTAATTTCTTTCTTGCTTCATTTGACAGAATGAATTGTTACAAGCTAAATTCTTCACCACGTAAAATCCAGAAAGCTTCCAATTAGCACTTCAATCAACCCAAACAATAAACCTCGGAAATAAAGAGGACTCACGGATAAGACTAGGGTTGAGATATCCAGAAAACAATCCCCCCCCCAGAATGACCTCAAAATACCACTTGATTGGTTTCATAATATGCTACAGCTGCATTAAACATCTGACAGACAAATAGACATGTTCAACATTATCATCATCATCAGTTATGTTAGGCAACCAACCTGTGATGGTGGCCTGAGCGCCAAAGGGGAGAAAATAGGGTTGGCTACCACCTTCCCATTAGTCATTGCTAGTCTTCAAAGCCCCCCCCCTCCCCTTCTTATCACAGGTGTTTTTTTCTATTCGTTCTTCGTTTGCAAATACAAAAAAGTAAAGGTAAAATCCTGAAAAAGTCTTTAACTGAAGATCACCTCATCCACCAAAATATATACTTAATTCATCTATTATTAGTCGATTAGATTCACATTTGACTAGTTTTTGTCCAACAGCAATATTCAACTCATTTTACATTCTATTCCTCAAGTAAGCTGCATGGATCAGATATAAAGAATCTAAATTCACATCCCATATCCCCGGGAGATCATTTAACACCACCAATTCGGTCCTAGAGTCATCAGTAAATGAAATTCAAATTTTGTCATATTACACCTTTCTATATTCAATATTTTTCACATGCAGTAGTAACACCAGAAAGTCTCAAGTTATCTATATTACTTAGATGAAGAGTGACAAGGTAAGCAGAATTGATAAGAAAATACAAAAATGGCTAATCTGAGAACTTTACACACGATTCAGTTGTATCAACAGGTATTTCCAAAATCCTAAGATTCAAAATTAACCAAATTGAAGCATTACATGACCGCATTATTCGTACAGTATAAAATACCAAATCTATTCTCACAAATAGTTTTGATCTCAAGTGTTGAGAATCAGAAGAACCAATTAGTGAGGTAAAAATCAGATTAACTAAATTCCATCAGCAATGGCATTCTATACGAAGGAAGGTTATATATTTACCCAGTATTTATAATCTGTTTACCAAGTCTTAGAAAGTGAAAGACTCATTACTATCATCCATTTGGTTTGTAATATCAGGGAACAAGCTTAGGTTCTCCAGAGGCCACTAAAAGTATTATAAAGGACTCGGTTACAGTTTCTGCATGAATGTTATCAGAAAAAAAAAGATTTTAAAAAATATAGCTGGCAGTGGCACTGAAAATGATCAGAATAATCAATTCTCAGTTACTCACCCTCGAAGCCGGTCCAGATTTCTTGATAGAAAAGATTCCAATCACAGACACTCTGTTTCCTGGTACCACTCGATCACATAAGTACCTGAAAAAATTTTTGAAAGTAAATATATCCAGTTCATATTTTTTAAAATGAGACTTAATGCATAGAAATAGCAATCAGGTGAAGCTTTAATCACCAATTCATTTTTCAAACTACAGTCTAAATGGCAAATACACCAATTTCTCCTGTTAACATTCCAGTCAACATATTCCGTCAAGAAAACAAGAACTATACGTTCAACCAGCCCGTAACTATGATTTTCGATTTCAAAGGGATTCTAAATAAAGTAGAAGTAGCATTTCTAGTTGTGGTAGTACAAGTAGCAAGAGGAAAAAAAGGCAAGAATTCTTCACCTGAAAATCTGGCTATCAATAAAAACAATTAGTTTAAATGCAAGTAAGTGCACAATTTTCAATAATTTGTTCTGAAGTCCTAGTGTATGGTTATTTTATTTGATATGCAGACTTTAAATGTGTGTATATATATAGTGTTTTTAGCTATAAAGTCAGCTGGAAATTAAAAACTTTAGACATTATTAGTTTTAGTTATTGATACACCCTTTTTTTATCAGAATAGATATTCTTTCATTAATGACATTACACCTTCATTCTTCAACGTATCTGGAACCAACTGTCTAAAAAGAGATGTGTGAACACATCTACAAAAAAAAATGTTTTTCTTTTTTTAAATTAACATACAATAAGATTGCGCACACACACACACATATTATATATATATATATATATATAAAAATGAACATAATTTTTCTGACTCAGCACGAGTTGGTTACAAAATCACTTCACTCCAATAAATCAAATTTCACAATTACTTGTAATTGTGTCAAAGGGAAAATTGGTTTCACTTGACAGCATCTCAGGAACCTAAGTACATTAAATTGGGGAGTTGGTCTACAGTAATGACCAACATTTATCAACTATATTTTTTTGTAAGAACTAAAATATGCATTTTCATTCTAGTGAAAACAAATTTGTTTCATATTCATCGATTATACAAGTAGATTATGAAGAAATCTTGAAGATCTTAGTAATTATCACATTTTTATAATTAATTTCAATAAGGGACATTATCCAATCTAAGAAACTTACAGTTGTCTCCCTTGGCCCGGAAGACACTTCCATTTTGATGCTCCCATACAAGCAGGACTGATTTCATTTGTTTCATTGTTTTTTTAGTTATTTTAAACTGAGTATTTGTTTCATTAAGACAAGCATCTTATTACAAACTTTCAAGCAATACTTAAAAATTATAGAAACATGCCTAATAATTTCAATTCATAATTAAGGTGCTGTAAAAATAATGAAAAATTTCTTATTAAATCACAGGAAAGCTGGTTTATCAGTGATTCAAGTTGCACCACCAACAAATGGATGTAAGTATCAAATTATTTCTTTTTAATAACTTTATGTGGAAAAAGATTAACCACTACTATTGAATGCATTTAGAATATTAAGGATGAAAGGCATTGTCACAAGATTCAAATTCTGACCTCTACCTGATTTGGGGCATTTTTGAAACACCCTGTAAAAAAAACAGTTCTACATCAAATGTATCAAAATAGAAAAAAATACTTGTCACTAATGAGATCATTGATTCAGATCCTGAATACAAATCTTATCCACGAGTTTTCTCCCTTACTAAAGCAGAAATTTCTCATTTCCACTCCTGCTTTTACTATATCAGTTTTCCAAATTCAACTGAATCAGACAATTAGAACAATTAAGGATATAAGATTGAATGATTTCAGTTGAGACTGAGAATTCTTCAGGACTCTTTTGCTACTAACTATGCACTGGTCAAATAGACTAAATGATTCACAGATGAAAAAAATAGTTTCTTTTTCCAATCTGAATTCAGTATAAAGAGGAAATGGGGGTGGGGGCAGAATAAAAAAAAGTCTTACCGGTCACAATAAAGCTGCATGTGCCTTGGAAGCTCCCCATTTGGAACATCCTCAGGATTTTCCTGTAATTTTAGGGTCTGGAAATCAACACATTTGCACTTGTCTGGCATGATGAAATATGGATCAACAGGACATTTGGGGGCCCCAGTTTGTTGAGTGTTGCATTTCCGAGGCAAGGAATAACCTTCAAGCCCAGGTTTCACAGCAATATTTGTAATAACATTACGACAACTGCGACACTGAATGGCAAGTTTGGTTGCTTTTGCTTTGATAGTGGATGCAGCTATCACGATGCCAGACATCACCACAAGATTTGCCATTTGGTCTGACTAGAAGAAAATACAAGCCAACACAAACGTTCAAGTAGAAATATGTCCACAGAAATAAATGCTAAGAAACAAAATGTAGAAAACTAGAACAAAATATCTAACTACAACTAATAGAGAGTCTCATCATCAAAGCGTTATCTGAATACTTGCTATGCTCAGTTAGCTGAACTTGCAAGCCATTGTTAGTGGATTATTTGCAAGTGTGGTTTTACAGAAAAGGTGGTTTTGTTCAACAAATATCCATCTTAGTCTAATAAGTATCACTGCGCTGACACTTTACCAAGGAAGCAAGTGATCAAATGTTAGAATAACATTTCTCTAACACTGTAGAGAAATGTTAACACAAGCTTCAAATACAAAGTTTGTTTTAGCACTTATCAGATAAAAACAGCAAAACCATTTCCAAAAAAAATTTTGAAAAATAAATTTTAAAATTTTTTTTTTAAATGAAAAAAAAAAAAAAAAAAAAAAAAAAAATTTCCAGTTCCTCAACAAGCAAAGCTATTTCTACTCAGGATTCTGGAGACACAAATAAGTTGCCAGTTTATCATTTACCAGAATATTAGTTCATGGTATAGAAAACCTTCAAGATTTATGTTGGACAGATGCTTAGCTAAATATTGATCAGCCATCCAAGAGATATGGAAAAAATCCAACCAGAAATAAATGGAAACATTACCATAAATTTAAGGATTTCTTAATGTGGGATTGACTATTCTTTTCAGAACAAAAAGCCTCATAAGTTGCAAGAGTTTTATTCCATTCTAAAATAGCATTTTTAGCACTGAAAACAAGTACAAAAAAAATTTATATATCTTTCAGGAAAAAAAAAAGTGGTTGTTTTCAAAGATGTGAGTAAATTCTTTTGACAATTTTTTTTAAACAAAACATTCACCAGAAATTTATGTCAAGAAGAGGAAAGAGGCTTACAACAACATAAGATGAACTGAGACAGTAGAGGAAGCCATGTTTCTATAAAGAACTGCTTTGAAATTAGTTCATACACAAGCAATCCAACAGTAACTTTGCTATAGAAAATATTTGATAGTCACAAGAGCCACCAGATTTCATTTGAGAGTCTGATAGCCAATGGCAATAAACATCAAACAGAGCAGCTCTCTATTATTCACATGAATTTATAATTCCTATGGTATTAACATTCCAATTATCACAATACTGTTTGTATCAAGTGTTAATATATAAGTTCCTTCCAAATTGAAACAAGTTTACAAATCATCTAAATTGTCAATTTTCTCCCATGAAGATTGGGGTTGGGGAAAGAAATTGAACAATTTTCTTCAATCAATCCTGTAATCTTCCTCAACAGAATGCTATATGCTGTAATTGAAATAAAATGTTTAAAGTGTGAATCACAACAGTAGCATTGTTTCAGTATACACTAAACATTTTTCTATTTATGAGTACCTAGACAAGAGAGAAAATTGGCATACCAACTCCTTTCACGGTAAAACTTCAGACATTCCTTCAGTTCAATGCATGACAAAAATAAAGTGATTCATTCAAATTTTCAAGTACTCTCAATTTCTACCAGTAATCAGCATTTTCTGACAACTTTAATGATTTATCTTCAACATGAAAAAGAAAAAGATCTCACAGGATTTTTAAATTCTTTTTTGCATGTTTGATAATCTGAATGCTCAAGAGGCAAAAATACCACAAAAATTCTATCATGCAAAATAATAAAATGTAACAAAGCTTTTTCAAGAATCATAAATTCTTCTATTTACAGTAAAATGCTATTTATCAGTCCCTAAATCTTTGCTTTAATGCGTCACATTTCGTCATAAATTAATGTCTTACTACATCAAAGAAAAAAAAAATTTTTTCAAAACTTCAATGCAAAAAATGAATGAGCATTTCTTTTCTTAATGCAGTTTTTGTTCTAAAGGATTTTCAAAAGGTAGAATCAAAACCAGGTTAAATTTGTCAGCTTTGATCAATTCAGCAACAAACAAGTGTGTTTTTTGGCAAACACTTCTGAGAAGCAGAAAACCTACCTTTAGGCCTCTCATCGGTATTGGATTTGCATTGGATCGCAAAGTAATTTGGATGTCTTGGACAGTCTCTTCCCCTTCAGGACGGGGTTGAGTGATCTCATCTGCCACTTCCTTAACAGCATCTTCAAACTATAAAAAACACAAATAACATTTTACATAATGGAAATTAAGTTTTTATTATAATCATTTATTTATAAAACAACAGATGATCGGAAATCTTCTTGCAAGAAGATGACAAGTATTTTGTGCCATATGACACTTGGAAGAACAGTGCCACTTCCCCATACTGGGATTTATAGAGAACTAGCTGAATCCCACTCCTCACGTTCAAGAATAAAATTACTATCCAAAAAGAAAACAAAAGGGGACTTTGCAATTTTGGCTTGAACATAATTATTTTTCATATATCTCATCCCCAAACAATTTAATTTATTTTTCAAATTTATACATTCACTTCTGTTTTCTTTTTATTCGTGTGCTTTCAACATCGAGTGAGCATGAAACTTGACGATTAACAACTGGGGAAAACTTTCCCTACATTTATACACATTTCGAATGTAAAGAAATATAAGCTTATTACAATTTCCTAAACTTTCATAGCACAAACGAGTGGGTTAGATAGAGACTTGAACAGTGATAATCTATTTGAGTCAATACCTTCAAATATAGTTTTTCATGGCTGATATAATTTACCTCGCAATAAATATAAAGGATATACCAATGGTACGTAATTTACAGCGCTTACCTAAAGGATTACCAAACAAATTAAAATAGATAAAGTGATGGTTGAAAAAAAACAAAAACAAATTGAACATCTGCTATTTTGTTTATTTTCCGTGTAAGACGTACCGATTTAGTAGTCGGCCGACTTGACTCAATCGTTTACAGTATGAAAGTTTTTCCATCACAAATAAGGTGTATGGAATTAAAAGAAAATCAACAATATTCAAACTTTTTCTCTCACCAAAGGAATGTGTTCCGCAGGCAGCTTATGGATCTTATCAGCCAAGCTTTCATCAAAGTTGGACAAATCTTCCAAGTCAACCTCTAGACAATAATTCCCTGTGTTGTAATGACGCTTCAGTAAATCACTAAATGTAAAAAATAAAAATAGTTAATGCAGTTACCAAAGGGAAGAACGAAGTAAAAGAATTAAAGAAATGAATATTTTAATACTTTTTCTTTCCGTTAAGATTAGTTTACCAAGTGCAAACGAGTCGAGGAAATTTACAAAATTAGTTTTCGTTTTCACAAAATAAGTTAGACCAGCTAATTAATTTGAAATTGAACTTATATTTCGTTAACATAGACCGAAAAATTCATTAAAAATCAGATTCAATTACTTTATTTTAGCTCCTATTTTTGCATCAGAGTATTCTTCCTTTATTTAATATTTTAAGGCCATTATATGACAAACGATTCTGAATATTTGATTAAAAAGAGAAACTTGAAGCATTTTTCTTCAATATTACAGTAGTAGCGAGAGCAAGTTCAAAAATAGTAGAAAAACTATCGACAAGTCTAATATTCAATTCGATCTAAATTCATAAAACAAAAAAAAACAAAAAAGCTAATGAAACTCAATTCACAATCAAGAAAAAACTACAAACTAGTTTTTGAAACTTTCATCAACAAAACAAAGACGTTGTCAACTCACCGATATTTGTAGCTGAAGTTGCCTTCATGAAATTGGCGGATGAAGTCTTTCAATCGTTTCTTTATTTCTAGCCTATTGATATTTTGATCATCAGGCTGATCTTCGGAACCAAAATTGTCACTGAAAAATACTCCCAAGTCGTCAAATCCCGACATTTTTTCAGAAAGACAAAAAGTGAACGTAAGGAAATCTACGTTACTGTCCTATGTTATTGTCCACGTGATAATATTGGCGCGAAATATTACGCGCCTTTTTTTCTGGTTAGTATAAAAAGTTCAAGTGAGCCGAGCCGAACCGAAATTAAATTCGTTTCTTTTCCAATTCTACACTCCCATTAAAATAGAGCTGATCTTTCTGGATGTTTTTTTCAAATTTTTCTACTATTGACTTTATAATCACAAGATTATAATTTATATTGAACTGAACTATTTTAGGATTTCTTTTCAAATTGTATCAATTATACTGTTATTGTATTTTTACACCATTAACACGTTTGATAGGAACGTGTGTAGTTGTAATTCAAAATTTCTCAAGGTATATCATATTCAGCCAAAATATAATTTACAACAAATGATAATATATCCATCTATTTATTCATTGGAAATTCGTAATACAAATACCTTTCGTTTCACAACTAATGTAATAATAAATAAGATAATCTTAAAAGCACTTGAATGCTCTCTCCTGCACGTTGGTTTTATTTAGATAAGGTTCACTTTATTTTTACCCTCTTTCCAAACCATGTTTTTATTATTCAACAGAACAGGTTACATGTTCAACATAGCTTTTGTCTACATATTTTTTTTTGTCTGTTTTTTTTTTAATCATTCGTTTGTCTGGTTTTGTTTTCAAACGTTTTTAATATAATATCTTTCACATCAAAATAGCGTGGCAGGCATTGAAAGACTTTTGTTTCTTCAATTGTTTTTTTTGTTTTTGTTTTTATTTGTGGTCTCCAGGAAGTTTTATGTCTGTAGTGTTTGTGAAGAAAACTGTTTTAACATCAATACGCCTCAACATTGAGATTAAATCTATGGAAATTCAATTCAATTGAATTTAATTTATCGGATATTAAAGCTTTTCCTCTGGACAGTGGAAGAAAATAGTACACATGCCTTGATTTCATTATGAAATCATTAGTGATAGCCATAACAAAATATAAGACACATATAAAACGATTTTATTTCCCATGAAAAAGTTTCTTTTGCCAAAACACTAGTTTTTATTCGTTTATTATCTTTCTGTTTTAAAACCCTTTCAATTGACGTAAGATTCATGACTTCATTTCAAACAGGATTTTTTTTTTTAATTGGTCAAGATTCGTTGAATCATAATTGACGAAAGATGGTCATAAAAACAATTTTACTATGCACAATAAACTAATCTAACTGAATATGACTTGAGTTTCTTGTAAAACTTCCTCGTCTTTAAGCATAAAGTGGGTGAATACTTTCAATGTGCATGTTATGTAAAACTAGTCTGAGTTGGTGGCCCTCGATATCTGATGTTCAATTTTCAAAACAATTATCATCTAAACTGGACCCAGACTTAGTTGCCTTATTCCCTGAAGAAACTTGCGATTTATAGTTATTTGTTAGACTTTGGGGTTGGTGATGGGATACGATAAGGGTTATATGATTATACAATTATGCAACAAAATGAGAGCAGAAAACTTCATTATTTCCACAGTAATTGCATTTTAACCACGCATTGAAAGACGCATTTTTAAGGGGCGAATATTCTGTTGACTCGCACCTCTTCGCCCGGGTATATGCAGGGGTAGATTCGGGAATTTTCTTCAGACTGAGAGATTTTTCCTCTTTTTTACCATGACATTCATGTATACGCTCATGACTATCGACATGATATTTTAAAAAGTTCGCCATGAATTTCTGTGAAATTCTGTGGAAGGGTGGATAATATGCCCCAAGAGAAATGATAAAATCTTTGAGCGGATCCATGCACAATTATCGCCCCTACGTCATAGTTGTATGTCCAAACCACATAATGTCATGTCTGTCAAAACGATATCCAAAAGTTCTCAATAAATTTCAATGATATGTTTGAGAAGGGCGGACAATAGGCAATTAAAGAACTGATTGAAGTTTTGAGTGAATTCTTGCGCAATTACTCCCTCTGACAATGGTGTTGGCCGGGGTATGCTGAGTGATTTTTCTTGGTAGAATATTTCCTATGATGATACGTGAAAGTTAGAGAAAAGTAAATAGAAGTGAATTTCGCAAAATTAGAAAAAAACAAAAGGTTTTACAAACAAGTTTCTAGTCTCTTCTCAACTTTCTATGTTCTCGGCACCAACTCTTGCAATATCTCACACCTCGCCATGAAATAATGGTTAATAGCAAGCTTGTCTTACAGACCATTACAAGTGAAGTACATCCAATCCTCAATTTGTGCTTGGTGCCACACCAAGTCGAGCTCAATAAATACTTCTGGTTTCTCAACAGGTTTCAGATCCTTTAATCATCACGTTTTGAGGAGTGTTTGTACATGTAATTAAACTCTTGGTTTTCACCTCTGATATCTCAAAGTCTTTTGGTGTATCTGTCGGAAATGAAACACAAAATATTCATTGACTATTCTCCTTATTTGTATACTTTTCACAAAAGGTTTATTGAACCCTTATTTTTCCCATACATTCAGATAACACATCTTTTTGTGTGTCCAATATACTAAATGAAAAATATTTGTTTTTTTGTTAAGACTATAAACAGTGAAAAGAGGAATGCTTTCTTTCAGTTTAAGTATTCCAGACATTTTTAAATCTTCTTAAAATTGTAAGACTTCAAAATTTCAAAAACCTTAAAATTAAAAATATAGGTCTGCCTTGAGTATTAGATTGATCGATCCATATGTTATGGCTGTTTAAGCCATTATCAATATCCTGATTCCTCTTGCTAAGTTTTTAAATGTCTTCTTCGTGCTATAGGTATGATGAGGGAGAGTAGTGGTGGTAGGTAGTTCTGTGTAGCGACGAGATGGTTGTTAGTTGCAGAGGACCAGAGAATTTGTCTCCACGTGTTTTGTTTTTACCGCCACGTGCTGACGTCACAATAAGTGTTGATGAAGGAAAGTAGTCGATAATCGCCGTGACAGAAGGGAGAATTTTCGCGCTAATTATGTATTTGGGCGAGGAAATTTTTAAAAAATCGTAATCATAATGAAGATACGTACAAATGAGGAGACAAACAAGTAGGACGTACATTTAATGATGAAGCATTTATAACAATACATTTAAAGCTGAAACGAAAATAATGTAAACATTAGTAAGATCGACCATGATAGAAGAGGCCTTTTTAGATTATATCATTACATAGCATCTTTATAGAGAAGGAGAGAATAGGTTATGGATTATTGGGGAAGGAGATTGGGTTCATGATAGAATAGGTATATCGTGTAAACCTGTAGTTAGGTAGAAGAGGAAGATTGAAGATAGCGTCTAAGCGAAAGGTGCCTTGTGCAAAGCAGTCGTTGTAGCGTTAAAGAACTGGGGGTAACTGAAATGCTTCGAATCTATAAGGCTCGGAATTTTTAAGACCAAAGAATAATCATGGAGTCCAAGTTATCTGTGGTATACCTGATTGCAAAGTTGGGGACGAAGTACAACACCTGAATTTATGACCGTCGATGAATGAAAAATATATGACGGGAAGCTTATTTAAGCCATAGAAAACACACGGGGTTTAATCCATGTGCGTTTCCTTGAGCAGTGTTGTGTATCAAATTCTTAATTATTCCATTCACAGGAGATGTGAATAGGCGTTTTTGAGATCGAGAGGAGAACACAATTTAGTAGATGAGCGTATGGGAGATTCCTCAACATGTGTGAAATGATCGGCCGAGAGGCCGGCGGAATAATTCTGATCCTGGAGAGAAGGAAATGAAAAGAGAGAAAGATAGTAACATGAACACATGCGTTCAGAGCTTTTACAGACAGTAGATTGAGGAAGGGGCGTTTTGCATATGGGGTTAGATGTGAGGCTTATTATTAATACTTATTCATGTTCGTTTTTAATTTTGATTAAAAATAAAGGAGTCGCCACACAACATTGGTCCTACAAATGAGATGACTGGGAATTTGCAATTTTTCTAATTACTTCCAAGTACCGGTCATTACGCTCTAGGTTGGCTTCAGGTACTGCAGACCCTCCTCTTATATTGGAAAATTCTTTCATAGTCATATTCAGTCTGTCCAGTCTGACGATTAGGATTATGCTTACTGGACAGGGCAGGGTAGTATAGTAATTCAAATCAGGGACCACTTTTCGTCAGTGACTAACTGATCCCTAATGAGTAGGAAAGTGAATGTTTGGATTAAGAAAGGAGGGGTCTAATGCTCAATTGGAAAATAGACGTTTAAGGGTTGATGTTGAAAAGGGGAGGGGATTTTTTGTACTTTAAAAGGTCAAAATCAAGGGTAAGATTTTTCTTTTTACTTTAAGGGTTCTAAATTATTTTTCATTCTTAATAGACCATTTGATTTTGATTTTTAAAACGAAAACAAACGCTCTCGATTGTCACAATCGAAGGGAAATGCTTATGTAATCTAAAAGAGAAGAAAAAAGGTGGGAATAGTCCCATCCTTGATTTTGACCAATAAAAAAGGAAAAGTACACCCTCCGATTTTGATCCTTAAAAAGTAAAGAAAAAACGCCCCCTCGATAGTTTGGGAGTAATGTTGAAAATGGGGGGAGGTGTTAGTAGAGGAAACTTCTCCCTTGATTTTGACCAATAAAAGAAGAGAAAGTTTCCTCTCGATTTTGACCACTTGAAATAAAAGAACGAATTCACTCTCAATGTTGACCCCATAACCTGAAAAAGGTTCCGCCTTGAAGTGAAAGGACATTTTCTCTGCGATCTTGACCCTTCATTTCGAAATTAAAATTGGAAGCAAACAGTCCCTCCCGGTTTTGACACCGAAAATTAGGAAAAATTCCACCTCTCAATTTTGACCCCCAATAGTAAGAAAACATTTTCCTTTTGATTTTGACTTTTGAAAATGAAAATAAATGTTCTCGATTGTCACAATTGAGAGGGGAGGTTCATTTTCTCCAAAAAAAGTAAAAGAATCTCCAGCACAATTGAGAAACCAAAACATGGAAAAACAAATTCCCATCAATTTTGACCCCTGAATGGGAAAAATTCTGAATTCTTAAAGAGAAAATGAAAGTTCCCTGTCAAGTTTGTTCCTAAAATAGCAAAATAATCCTCTAATCGATTTTGACCCCTAAAAGTGAAAAATAATTCACTTGGATTTCAGCCCTTGAAAGTGGACTCCCTCCCTATTTTGATCACTAATATCTTTTTAAATACAACTCAATTTCGATCCTCAGAAGTGAAAAAATCTTTCCTTCAATTCCCTGAGAAGTGGAAGATTATCCACTAGAATTTGAGCCTTAAAAGTGAAGAAGAATTCTCTTAGATTTCGACACTAGAAAGTGGAGAACAAATTTTCCACCTAGTTTTCAAATTATCTCTTAATTTTCCTCAAAAAACAGAGAAAAAAACTCCACCCTCGATTTTGACCCCTAAAAGTGAAAAAAAAGGTTCCCTTGAATTTCAATCCTCAAAATTGAGGAAAAAAATCTCCTCCAAGGGATAAACCCATAAGATTAAAAAAATTCCCTTAACATTTTAAAGCCTGAAAGAAGGAAAACAATTACCTCTCAATTTTGACCCCTAAAGTTGAAAAAAATCTCCCACTCGATTTTGATACTTAAAAGTAAAAAATTAAAGCCACCTTCTTTTTTTTACCCCAATATAGGAAGACAAATCCCCAATGATTTTGACCCCTAAAAGTGAAAGAAATCCCTGTGATTTCGATCAAATAAAAGTAAAAAATGAAAGTCTTCCTCTCTTTTTTGTCCCAAAACAGAAAAAAATCTTACCCCATGATTCTGGCTAAATTTAAAAAGAAATTCCCTTTAATTTCGCCCCCTAAAATGGGGAGAGAGGCCCCCCCCGTTTTGCCCCAAAGAGTGAAAAAAAAGTTACCTTGGATTCCAATCCATAAAAGTGAACCCTCTTAATTTTGACACCTAAAAATTCCCCCTCGATTTTGACTCCTAGAAATGGAAAAAATTCCCTTGTATTTCAATCCCTAAAAGCAGGGTAAATATCTCTCAATTTGGACCCCTAAAAATGATTTTTTAAAATCTTACTCCAATTTTGACCCCTATAAGTAAAAAGGAAGAAAATCCTTCCTGAGGTTTAAGGCTCCTAAAAATTAGCTCTGGTTGTCCACATGGACACATAGCGTAGTGGTTGGAGAATCAGACAGGATTACTGCAAGTAATCTAATGGTTCTGGGTTTAATACCAGTGTGAGACAATAATTATTCGAAAAATATTACATCTGCTAGACCGCACGTCTATATACCCACGTCGGCGAAATAAAGGGTTCGGTTCGTTACTTCCAAACACCTACCAGATGAAAGCCGTAGAGTACAACGGCTGGAACGTTGTATGAAAAACAACCAAGATGAGGATAGACCAAATAATAATAGAAATAATAATAATACCTCATCTCAAAAATTCAGTGAATCAGTAATAGTATTTGTTGTGGGAAATAAAAACTACATTAAAAAAAAACGCCAAACATACGAACTCTTTAATTCATAATTGAATTCGGTATCAAATTACACACTAAAGATTGTTATGTCGTTAAACCAACCAATCAATCAAACGAAATAAGAAAATGTCCTTCCTACATCACCCAGAGTAGCCAAACCTGTTGGTCTGCCAATCAGAGAGAGCTTCCTTTTTTTGCGCACTCGCCCAATGAAGACCCACCCAGCCCTTAACTGAATTTCCCACAACAGTTGACATAGAATACTAAATTGTGCCTCCTAACGAAGCTTGTGATAACATTATCGACTCTTTCAAAAAAGAAACTTTCCTCCATTAATTTAAAAAATGAACATGTGACTTTAAAAGACTGCTTAACTCTCTATGTTTAAACTAATTCTGAATGAGATAAATTGTTTCTTTGATCTCCTGTTCATTGAATTTAAAAAAAAAAAGGAAAAAACATTGATATATTTCAATAATTTTGGAACATATTGAAGTTGAAAAGATGATATTTCACTTATCAAACACTCACTGGATATAGCCGTGTTCGTACGATCTACAGTTCTGCTGAGAAACATTATTGTATCGGAAAATAAAAGCTATGTTACTATCGAGAGAAAAATTAAGGATTAAGATAATAATAATGATTCTTGGGTTATTCGGGCTATTGTCTTCATCTTGGTTGTTTTGTTTTTATGTTTTTAACGTTTTGGCCAAAGGCCACAACGACCGAAACATTGTGAACATAAGAAGAGCGTTGTCCAAATAAATCTCTGTTATGATAATCCCTTATCTAAAAAATTCAGATTCTCTAAATAAAACAGAAATATTGCTATCCTGGTTTGTTATTTCACGTGATGGGAAAGTATGCGGATGTGAAATCTTTAGTGGTACCACACACTAGGCAATCTCGTTAAGAGTTGGTGACGAATAAAAACTGTTCCCCAAAAAGTGAAGTAAGTCAAAAAAAATTCTTTCTTAGTCCTTTCATTTTTTTTTTATCTTTCTTTCGAATCTTTTGTAAGACTATTTTCTGCATTATTTCCTTTCCACCATCAACTTGCTTGAAGTTTGTAAGTTTTCCGAACAAAACAACCCATCAAAAGTGAAAAGACATCCTGTTTCATCAACTTTGTTCGCACAGGTCATATTTTGACATTTTGTAAACGTACGTTTAAAAGTGAAAAAGTTGCTTTCAAAATGATTCTGGATATAGTATTAAGAAATTAAAACTGAAAGCATTTTCTAAATTTCCGTGTTTTGTAAAGATGATTTATTTTCGTTCATCTTTTATTTTCAATGAAGTGAAACAAAATTCGTTAAAAAATTCTCCAACGTCGCTCTTATTGTCACCGTTATCAAAATGTTCTTAGTGAAAGTTGGAAATTAAGATTCGTGTATTACTGAATTTCTATAAACAAACGTTTAGAATCTATGAATCGGGTAAGTTTACGTGATCGGAAGACTTGTAGCCATTTTAAGTGGCTGAAAATGGCTATATTTTTCCTATGACTGACTTTGGAAATGGCTGAAATTGGTTTGATTTGATACCTATATAACTTGCCAGAAAACTTTAACCATCTTAAATAGAGCCTTTTTGAGAGATTTTGGAACGTATATATGTAGATAACATTACTTGTAATCAGTACTGTTATCTGGAAATGTAATCTATTGAATTTCAGCCATTTTAAAGCCATCCATCGGAAAATCTAGCCATTTAGAAATTTAAAGATTTTCTTTTCGGAACTTTTCAATCAACCGATTGATATCTCCAATCAAAATAGTTAATTTTAACCCTTTTTCGAAAATATTTTTCCAAGGTAACCATGTGTATAAGTTAGGATTATGCCAAATGCAAGTATGATTTATTACAAAAATAGAATAATACATTAATTTTTATCTTTGCGTGAGATTTGGAAATTTTCATCCGACTTTTGTGGCTCACTACGTATCAAAACTGAAATTTTCGGACTATCTGTCATTTTAGTTACTGCTTCCTTCAGCCTATTGTATTATTTATCGAAAAACCATAGCCATCAAAGATGGTGAAGGGTTTTATCCTTGTTTTATGTTTATGTGTCTGTGTGTTCCAGCACTCCTGGCCATACCGTTTTGTCTACAGACTTGAAAATTGGCATCAGTACTCCACTAATCTCCTCCTGAAAAAGTTGGGTATATTGTTAAAATCTAGAATCTAGATGTTTCTAGGTTGTTTTTTTTTTTCACTCTACTGTAGATGTTTCCCAGTGAAAAATGCCAGTAATGGCATAATATAACTTATTCTGATCATATTTATTCTTTGAATTAAATCAAATTTGTTTCATGTTATCTACATCATTAAAACAGTCTACTTGCAACAAAATAACATCATTCCAGTACTTGAAATACTTGAAGAATTATAGTTTTCCTGATTCATCAAAACAATGGACCATTTATTTGAGAGATTGTATGGGATGGAAAGCCTTTGGTAGAGCAAGCTTAACCTTGAAGAATGAGAGAATCCTATGATTCTTAAAAAGAAGGATACACAATCAATGCATCCTCTTGATAGTCACCTATGGAGCTGAAACATGGAAACAAACCAAGATACTGACTCTTAAGCTGTAAAGCCTGCAACATACACCTGAGAGAATCGTGCTCAACCTCACGTGGAGAGATCACAAGACAGCACAATGTATTAGAGAAAAAAAAGAAGTTTGAGACATCATAGAATCCATTACAAAACTCAAATAGTTATTGACTGGCCATGTTGCAAGAATGGCAGACAATGCCGGACTTGACAACTCACAATGTATATCCCCAGAGATCACATGCAAAACCAAGGCCAACAATACAAGATGGCGAGACAAATTAGATAATTTCAGGAAGTATTGGCTCCATGACACCAATGATAGAGAGATCTGGTAAATCCTAGGGAAGGTCTATGTCCAACTACGGAAGACTGATGATGATGATGATGGTCGTGGTGGTCGTGGTGGTGATGATGATGATGATGCTGATGCGTCATCTACAACTCATACGCTCTTTGATAAGAGAAAAGAAGCCAGAACTTGAGTAGAGAGGAGTTGGCATAAAGGATGTATAAAGATAGACATTTTACAATTTTTTAATGTAGTTATGAAACACATCATCACCACCCAAGTACTTCAACAATAAGCCATTGTTAGTTTCATATATAAAAGCTAACAATTATTGCCTGTTGATATTATCATTGGCAGCCAATCCAGGATATGTCTTTAGTCAACACCTATTTCTTTTCATCAGGAGAAGCATTGACATCTGATATTTGCTGAGACCACTTTCCCTTCCTTTTTTTTCTTAACTACTGACCTTACTGGAGTAAGAATAGTAAAACCTTTTGTCTACCTCTTTTGCTTTTAGCCTTTCTCCCACTCCACCAGTAAAAGTGAAAACAATTCACGGAACTTGAATTGAAAATAGAAAGCTTTTTGTAATAATGAGTTCATAAGGTAAAGAACACTCAACAACTTTAAAGCCAGCATTGCACCAGCAAGTAGAGCTGCCTGGACCTTCTTTGTCCTAATGATTCAAGCTGTTATGATGTTGTTATAACATTATTTTATCATAACTTTTGAGTTTTATAATATTTATTTTCAACTGTGTTTTTGGAATGGGGAAATTTCATGATGAGACCAATTTTTTTTTCGGTTACCACTAAGTGACCTGAAGAGAGAGATAAAGAAAGATTCAAAGCGATTAATAGCTTTGGGAAAGATAGAAAGATACAATGGTGAGCAAAGAAAGAGGAATGTTTTTTTCCTTTTTTACGTCACACTATGACATATTCCTTTTTTTAGATCCATTCTCAAGGTAAAAAATAGAGAGTACAAGAAAGGAGAAAATAAATAGAAGAGAGAGAGAGTGAATGAAAGAAAGAAAGCAGACCATATAGTGTTTATAATTAATGTACACGCTATGCATATAAATTTATAACCTTGAATTATATTAAAACCAATGAATTATATTGCATTTTGGATGATATTTTTTGCTTTATTTTTTATGAAATCAGTATACTGTACTATATGGAAAAAAATTCATGTAAGTTGCTTGATGTAACAACCCCGAAAATTTATCTAAATCGTCCACTGACAGAAACTCGAAAGTGAGTTCTATTCCACTTCATTTCATCTCTCTGAGTTGAGGCTCATCCCTTTTACCTCCACCTACGCTACTTCTGTCTCTCTGCCCACCCTCTTCATTGTATTTGTGTTCCCTTCTCAGAATCTCTCCTCAATCTGCGGCCCTTTCAACATATAATTTTCATTTTTACAGTGTGGCAGACAGTCACATTACTTGTTATGATATTGACTGTTTAATCCTGACTGTTATATCTCAATGGACAGTTTATTGTTGAGTTGTGGCTGGATTAAGATTAGAGATTAATACAAGATAACTATATTTTTGTATGGTGTAGGGGAGATAATTCACTTTTATTTTCAAGTTTCTTCTGAATATATTTGTCATGGTCTTCTTTTCTCAACTTCTTCTGATTATTTCAAAGTGTTTTTGATTATATGCTCTTTATTAATCACTTTTGTAGATTGTATCTGTCATCATTTTCATCTAGAGTAAGAGTCAAGAAAATGTTATGACCCCATGCTTCTATGTATGTTAAGAGAATTGTTGTTATAACCCGACCTAACTTGGAATCAGACTCTGTCGCTTGTAGAAACAGGTGAAGTTCTATTTTCCATTTGCCCCATGCAACTGCAAGGTTTTCTTGAAGAAAACTTAAAGGCTTTGGAGGTGGTAAAAACTCCATATTATGAAAATAATCCAGTATTCTCATGGATTATGATTTGTTCTAGACTTGTGTCACTAATTTACATGCGGATGGACAGTGTACAGGTGAGCTGTGATTGGATTAAGCTAGAAGATAAATATGATTAGCATCTCTAGGGGAATTATGAATCACTGCCACCTATGTATTCAGCTTTTTACCTCTAAAATTGAGCAGTGGTGGTGGAAAATTGAGTTACCTTGATGATAATATTACCAGTATGGTTTGAATCATAAATTTATGATTTTAAAAAAACAAAACAGATCTGCTTGTAGTATTTCCTAACCTTTTTACCCTTAGGGAACCCTTGAAATAAATTACATGTCTCAGGGAACCCTACATGAAAATCATTGTACATCTTTATTGATCTTATTCTTACTCTTTCAAGAAGTTAAATTTCATCGGACACATATGATATATTTTCTGATAAATGGTTTAAGCAAAAAATAACTTGTTTTTCTCAAATTTGTTGACAATGCAAAAGATGACAGAAACTAAACTGCTTTTCCAAGAGACCTCATAAGAAAGTTTTCATATCTGTAGTCACAGAAATACAGATAAATAACCAACATTGTATAAAGCACATAAACAGATAATAACTGCTACAATAATTTAATCTTTTATTGTCAATGTTGAAAGGGAATATGATAAATTAAGGCTATATGTCATTTGGGTCAAAGCAATGTCCTTTTTCAGTCAATTTAGGTAATGAAATAAGCTTTTCTGATGTGAAACAAGTACTTAATTCAGGGTCAAACTTTAGATAAACACAGCTGGATTTTATCTTCAACTAATAGGGAACGATTTTTGGTTTGGCTTTTGATATGATATTAGATATGATATTTTAAATAAGAAAAAGCTTGCTCATACAAGTTGAAAACTGCAGCAATATATCTATTGCTCTCCTATGAATAGCAGGATACACTTCTCTCACAGAAAACCATAATTTGTCCAGGGATAGGTCAGTAAATCTGATCTTGAGTGTACAATGGGACCGCAGCTCACAAAGTTCTTTTAAAGTCTAGTGCTCAGAATGAACAAAAGATTCAGAGTATGGATCCCTCAGCCAATCATACACCTCTGTTGAAAGAGGAAGGGGGGATAATGTTCAATTTTAATCAAAAGATCTTCTAAGTGGGTTTCAATAAGGCTTGAAATTAGCTGATATTCTCCTCCACTCTTAAGCCCCTGCAGTAGTTGAAACATTACAAGATTTTCTTTTGCAACATGATTTTTCAGATTATTCAGTCTTTTTTTAGATACAAGAATCTTGTCACTTGAAGTCAATATATTCTGTTCAGGGCCTTGCAGTGACTTATTCAGCTTATTCATGTGATGAAAAAATGTCTGTTAAGTAGGCTAGCCTCTCCAGAGGGATTCATGTGCTCTTTGTCCAGGTCTTCACACAGCTTTTCAAACATTCTGGAGTATCTTCCAAAGATTCTGAAATCAGCACTGTGAAGAAAGCAATGTGTAGAGAAAATATCAGCATTTTCAGTTGTAACAAGAGAAATAAAACCTCTTATGAAACCAACCATTGATGAGACACCACCAATCCATATACCAAAGCTCTTCTTTGTGGTGAGAACTCCTGTTTCCAGATAGGAGGAGTGAATATGAAATATATCTATCCCTTTGTTTGTCTCAGGTAATCCTTTCGAACTGAAAAAGTGTTTTTGAATATCATCCTCATTAATAAATCTTACAAAAGCTTCCACATGACATTTATTGGTAAAACCTTTGACTCATCAACCTGGATAGAAAAACTTTTATCACACAAAACCTCTACAGCACCATATATATCAATAGATTGACTTATTGTAATATTTGAAAGTGAAACATTTTCTATTTCTCATTCAGCATCTTCTCCCAACATTTTACTCACTATAATTTTATAAGCTGACATTATTTGGCTCTCATCAATTGTGCAGCTTTTCCTTTTTTGTACAATAATTTCTGCAACCAAATAACTTGCCTTTTCACTGATGCTGACTCTGCTCACAAAAGCTGTACTCTGTTTATTTTGAGATTCCAATTGCCTTTTAAAAGGATCAGCATTTCTTATTTGATTTGTCATAAAGAGCTGCATTTGAAAGCTGTTTGCCACAAACACAGCACAATCAAAAAGGGCTACTTGGATCCTGGTCCATAATATGAAAAATATATAAATACTCATATGTCCTACAAGCACATGCATACACACATACTTGCATGCACACACATATAGACATGCTACAGACTACATACTAGCAACAACACGTGTTCACACAGGCCACACATGTACACACATACAGTTATGCATACATACAATATACATACATGCGTATGGGTGTATTTATGGTGTGTATGTATATATTTTACATTTTTGGTTAAACATTGTTCAATGAAACGTTTTGTCACTGTGCTAAATATACACTTCTCGGTTGTTTATTTTAGACAAACCCATTAAGAGGTTATTGTATATTTTAGATTAACCCATTAAGAGATCATTTTTCAGGTAGGGTCTCCTCACTACAGATGCCAGGATTTCCTTAAGAAACATGCCATGTGTGAATAATGAAATTACAAATATAAAATTAAACTCAAAAATTACTCAAAAATGTATTTGCATACAATCAGCCTATTTATGACAATTTTTTGTGGAACCCCTAGTGAAAACCCTGATTGGTAAATGCTGGAGTCACTTGATAGGGATGATCAATTAAAAGATTGGAAAAGGGTGTGATCAATGAATTAATTACTTTTCTCTCCTCTTTTTGGCTGTGTTCAATAAAAAATACAAATTTTTTTAAAAAAAAGTGTAAATGCTGCTGGACACAAACTATGGGACCAATTTGGCAAAAACTTTCATTGTTAATTGACACCCCCCTTAGAGGTAGTCTAGATCGATATATAGATAGATTGATACATATATATGTACATACATTCATATAAATGTCAGAACACATAGATAACCTAAACCCAGCGACAGTGATTAAACCGGTCTGATGTGGGTAGCAGTAATTAACAAGAAACAAGCCTAGAAAGAAGACATATATAATACTGTATTTTGTATAGATAATTGACATCACAGCCAAGGGATGTAATTGTCTTTTTATTCTTAGTGTTATTAGTTGTTGCAAGTAGCAGTAGTAGATTTATTGTTAAGTCGCACTATCAATATGATTATGCACTGATCAGAGACAATGTGACAACAAGATAGAGATGCTATTACACAACTTTTCACAATGAAGGATAAAAAAAAGATGGATATTTGCTGATACAAAGTTTTCTTTTCTCATTTGTCATTTAGCACTTACATTTTGCTGAAACTTAATACGAGAATCAAAAATGTCATTTTCATCAGGTAAGTCTTTCTCTTTCTTTTATATCTTGATTTGTCTTTGAGGATTTTTTTCAAGTTAGGAAGTTTACCCACATTGTCTTGGATTATAAAAAAGTTTCTGATGTTATGTTCCAAGATATTAAATCTTTAAAAAAGAATAATCCCTTTTAAATGAAAATGGATTAATGTTAAATAATTAGCTTGATAATTCAGCTGCTAATTCCTTCATTTGAATAACTTGAGGCAACTGATACAGTAAAGGTTTCCTCTTAGTTTGCCTGGCAAGAAGTGGGGATGGAATCCAGTGCAATCCACTTTACTTCAATGTTTAAAACATTAATTAATAAATTAAATTTTGCTTGAATAAAAACAGGTTTTAAAAGATTAATTCTGTATCTACCAGTATATAAGTCAGAAATTTAATTTAAAAATAAATCTATGCAAATATCAAGCTATGTTCAATGCACTGGTATTATGCCTAGAGGGTTATCTATCAAATATGAATAGTTATAGGGCTAGGATCAATTGCAGTGAGTGATAGTCCTCCAGATATCCTGTTAACCATTCATCTTGTAAGCTGGCATATCTTCACATATAAAGACCATGTCATCAAGTTTGTTGGTCAATGTGTCTGTCCAGCTCAAAGAGTCAAAGTAGAAACATGAATTTTACTCTCTTCCTCTCTTTAAAGCTGATTAAAGAGAGGAGGAGAGTAAAACTTATGTGACTGACTGTTGACACTTTCTGTGTAAATGATTCAGCTAAAAATGTGCGAAGAACTGAACTAACAAATGCTACAATTTCTAACTTTTTGACAGGTTCAATAAATATCAAATATTAAATTCCTGAAATCAAATATTAAATAGAAATAGTCTAAATTATTGATCCAACCAAAGATGACATGAAAATCCCGTCATTTTTGTCTGGTACTAATGATTAATCCAAATTACCCTAACTGAATTAAGATATGAAAGTTAAGTTATATTTTATTTTAACAGATTCTGGTTCACTTGAAGTTACAACAACTGAGTATGAAGTAAACCCTGAATATACAATAGGACCACCTGTCTCTGTTTATGTAGAATCAGATCGGCTAATTCCTTCTTACCATGACAGAATTGTCTATACTGACACATCACCCACAACATAGTAAGTAGCTTTTATCTGATATTCAAATCTTTAATTGTCTGATCATTATAGTACCTATCACAAATCACTGATTCTCTCATTACAGATGAATTAGGCTTCCATTGCAAATCTCAGAACATTCATTCAAAAGGCTTGTAAAATTATATAACTTGATTTCTACTGAATACTTTCCAAGTTTATCATTAATTTTTATAAGGTTCTTTTAAAAATCTGCATCCTACAAATCAATTTAATCATAGAATTATTAAATTGTAAAATGTAATAGAAGAGAGAAAAGATACAATGAAACTTTCAGAAACCCAGAGGAAAACAATGTTTGGTGAGAGAAGCCCTTCAGAGTATAATTACGTCATGTAACTTGAAAAAACATTAACAAACATTGAAAATATTATGAAAAACATTTATATGTATAAATATTGAAATGTCTAAAAACTGTTTCTTTTAATTTTCAGTGTGGTTGAATCTGATGGCTCATGTTGTCTGGTTGGATTACTTGCTGGACTATTTTGTTGCTGCTCTTCAGATTAAATGGCTGTCATGTGTTGTATTCTCTCTCTCCTTATCTGCTCTCTCCTTAGAATTGAACAATTTTAAAATAATTTCAGAACTGTTACAAATTTGTATTTCAAAGGATGGAAATCCAGTAAGCTTCCTTTTAGTGTTCTGGTTATTTCCATTACATTAATAATTCTATGCAATAATTTCCAACTTTGTCAGATGAGACACAAATGTATTTTCACAATTCATTTTTGACTATGTATGTGAATAAACATCAGAGATCAGAAATTACTTGTACTTTTAGTAATTTTACAACAGATAATGTTGCTGCAACTGATAAATTGAGAAATGATATAATTTATAATACTTTATTTTTTTTTTAAATGTATTAAATTCAGTAAAAATCATAATGTAAACAAACTTGGCTGTCAATCAGGATGAAGGATAGGTTCAATGGTGTCATTTGGACTTCTGCCTTCCAGTTGAGTCTTGGTAGCTTGATTGGTAAAGCAGGCTGGGCTAAACAGTGCTTCCCTCATTCTTTATTTTCCAATCAATGCTATTTACTTGCTGCCAGAGAGAAATTAGTCGGAGCAAAAATGTTGCAATAAAAAGCAACTAATGAATTAAGATGAAGGTAAAAAGTAGTAATAAAAATTTTAGATAATAATGATTTATAATATTTAAATTAAAAAATGTACTAAAGATCACTTATCATTAAGTTAATTGTAAGAAGAAAAAAAATCTAATAGGTATTCCATGAATAAAAACAACCTTGAATATAAATGGAGTATAGTTATTTGCAGATATGCAGAGTGGCATAACTGTTACCAGCAGAGAAAATGGAATCAAGGTGCCGAGTTCAAGTTTTATTATATTCACTTTGCACTAATGCCCTTGGGAAAGGCATGAATCCAACCCCCCCCCTCTAGCTATGGATTGATAGCAGGGTAGTTTGAACCCTTTAGCCCAGTAAGGCAGTCCATCTTGAGTGTAAGGCAAGCAACTTCACCCCTTAAAAAACTACCTGCTACCAAAACCACCATCCAGTTCTATGTTCCCCAAGGAGTCTTCAGGAATGATTTTAAAAGAATAGTTATCAGTAAAAAATTTGGTTAGTGTCTCATTGACCAAAATCTCTACTAATTACTATTCTCTGACAAAACTTGTTGCCTTAGCATCCAGTCAATTCAATGTTCTTCTGTGATTGTTTGCAAATGATATTAAATACAGAATTATTTTAGGGTATTAAAATACTTTGAAAGATACAATAGTTTTGTTTTTATTAATATTTGCTGTATTTTCTTCACCCAATTATTGTCTCATTTTACCTAAACCTAATTGGTCTCTGACTCATGAGAACTCATTATTTCTTTGAAATAAATGTCATTTTACTTCTGGTAAAACACTTAGATTATACTAATCTTTGAAAAAAAGTATGACAACAAACTTTGGTGGGATGAGATGATGATGAAGAGAAAAAAAGACAGGTCTGTTTAGTCTCAAAGTAGAAACTATCACATGACCAACGTTTTTTTTTTTTGGTACTATGTTGTGTTGGGGGTGATCAATCAAAAAAATTGGAAGAAAGGGATGATCAATGAATAAGTTACTAAAAAAGTTTGAATTTTACATAAACACGTGTGACTCAAACTAAGGAATCAATTTAGCATGAACCTACATTGCAAATTGAATCCCCTTCTAACACCTATTATGGGGGGAATTGAAGGAAAACAAACTTTCATATTAAGGACTAAATATTTAAATTTTCAGCTCTCTAGCTCCATTGGTGCAGCCTGATACATACATAGCCTGCCAGCCAGCCAGCCTGCCAGCCAGTCAGCCTGCCAGCCTGCCAGCCAGCCACCCAGCCTGCCACCCAGCCAGCCTGCCACCCAGCCACCCAGCCACCCAGCCAGCCTGCCCGCCTGCCACCCAGCCACCCAGCCTGCCAGCCAGCCTGCCAGCCAGCCAGCCAGCCAACCAGCCAACCAGCCAGCCACCCAGCCACCCAGCATGTTAACTGGTACCAACTTGAAAACTAAAGAAAGCTATGCTGACAATTTTGGTGACGGTTTTGGGGGACATTTTCTAAAAGGGATCATTGAGGATGTGTGAGACATAAGTTGTTTGGGATATTTTCAGCTCTCTAGCTCCATTGGTGCAGCCTGTACATGTGATACATACAGTGGCAGCCAGACCAACATAAAAACTGAAGAAATCTATGTTGACAAATACTGGTGACAGTTTTTGTTAACAATTTTTAAAAGTGTGGTTATTAAGGATTTGTGAGAAACAAGATGTTAAGGATATTTTGAGTGTCAACATGTGAATGTGGCAAGAGGGAAAAAAACTTCCTGGTCGGATATTATAAGCTAGCATTCGTAATCACACCTAGTTAGACTAACTGAATAGTTAAACTTACGAATTAGGAGGTATTTATTTAGAGCAACCCCTACGATCTCCTCCACACCAGCCACAAAATGCCAAGAGAAATGGGTGAGCTTAGAATTATGAAATTAAGAGAAAACCCGGCTAGGTTTCAGAAACCAAAGGGGACATCATTCAAGCTTGGGATAAAGTGGCAAAATCACCAGGTCTCCAAGTTGACTAATGAAAAGAAAACACTGAAATATTATCATTTCCAAATCCAGGACAAATTTTGAAATGATAGCATGAGGAAATTAGCTGAGCTTTCAAAAATCTTGGAGAACAGTTAGGAACACTTTGTTATCATATCACACGAACTCATGTGAGTTTACATGAATATTTACTAGTGTACCGGTCAGTTTAAAGCTTATTTGAATTGTTAAGAGGTATACTTCTATAATGGCTGCAAGTCGTATGATATCACATCCTTCCTGATCTGCACATGTGACCTCATGTCACATTTTCTGTTTCTGCACGCATTTGTGGGATGCGTGATAGTGTGAGTTATTTTCTCTAATCTAGACATGTCATTTGGTGACCATATGTAAGATCTGAAGGTGATGTTTTCATAGTGTTATGAGCTTGCATGAGTTCATGTGATGTGATAGCATTGTGTTACCGTTTTTTATGACCTAAAAAGGCACATCACTCAAGCGGAGAAAAATTGCCAGGTTTTCAAGTTAACAAGTGAAACAGTAATTCAAAAATATTAGCATTTCCAAATTTGGGATAAGTTTTAAAGCAATTTTATGAGAAAGGAGGTGATCTTTCAAATATCTCAGAGAAGAGTAAGGACCAGGGAAGGCAATGTGTCAGAAGACAGTAGAGGAGCCAGGTGGTGTATATGTAGCAATATTTGATAATATGCAAATGTGCACGTATGAAATGAGGCTATGACTTGATCCCAAAGAGTGAATTTCCCACCTGTTCAAGATCTGTTTGTAACTAAATTTTTCCCCTTAGTTAGAAAGATAAAGGATTTGATGAAAATCCCTTTAAAACCTAAGCGTGCAAATTGAAGACTACAACAAGTAAATAAAAAAACTAAGATGGGTAAATTAAAAAATAAAGTGAGCAAATTTTAAAATAAAGCAAGCAAATTTAAGAGAAGCAATAGTAAGAAAACTGATTCAATGAACAGGAATAATCAAATAATTACATTTAATGCTTTAATTGCTCGAATGTTGATTATTTCTGTTGAATTAGTAGAAACTTGTCTCTTAATAAAATTTATGGGCCCTTGGGAAGGCTTTTCATGAGCCAATCAAAACACCCTCAGTTAATTCGGTCACCAGATTATTTGGGGAGTGTAGTTAACCCCAAGAGCAAGGACTGACCAATGTGAGTGCGCTAGGTAGAACAGACCCGGAATTTTGCGCATGTCGGCCACTCAGCGAGTATTTAAGCAGAGGGGAGGTTGACTGACTAATAACCTATGATGAGGGTACGTAGACAGAAGAGGGAAACTTGAATTTCGACGTTGCCATACGCAGTCAGAATAAAAGGCAATTCTAAACGTAGAGAAGACAATTGCTTTTATTTAGGGAAGAATCTTACACAGTGTGAGATAACTTGCATTCCCATTAGTTGATGTTTTTGATGTTTTTCTGAATCAAATCTGCAGATGGCACCCAGCTCCTTATTTCCATCTTGCAGTCTCAGACAGGAGGTCACAATCTGCCTGGACTTCACCGTTCAGAGCTCCGACCAATCGCTTTGGTGACCTGAGTGTCTGTTGCTTTCAAGGGCACGCTCAGCCAAAGCCCACATTTGGTGGTGTTGTTCACATATAACCAACCCTTGTGAACCAAACAAAGCAATCGTATCTTATTCATAAACCGGTAATTTCTATCCCGGGTGTGTTCACCTTAAAAGGGATGAGTAATTTCAAGAGGGACAATGAGCCCACAGGAAAAAGTAAGAATTTCTTTAATTATTTTGGGAATTCTCTCAACAAGTGTTGACATGATATTGTAATGAATGTGGATTTTTTTTAAAATTTCCCTGAATTGCAGTATCCATTCTGAACGAATCATTTGATCGAAGATGTAAGAGGGGTATGGAGGCAAGGTCTAACTATTAAAAGGCCGTTGTGGCAAGAATCATTGTTGGAGACAATCATTTCAATAGACATTGTTTTCATCTCCACATCGGATAGCGATGGCTAAAAATTTGTACCTGTTGACAAAAAATTATTCGATCAGCAGTTTAATCAATTTTCGTAAAATGTACATGATTAAAAGTAAAAAAATTGCTAAAAAAAACTCTTATAGAAAAAATATTTTCTTTTATCATATACCAACAGAGGTTTTGAAATTTGTACTTACAGAGGTAAAAAAAAACGTTTGGAAAATCAATGGGAAAACTTTCAGTATCGACTATACAATAGCATTTGAAAAATCTACTAAAATTCAAGGAGTTAGTGAAATTTAATGAAAGTTTTGGTATTTATTCAGTGAATACTAGATTTATTCATGAAAATTAGTGGAAATATTCTTTATTACGTTATTTCATGATAGCAAACCGACACGAGAAAAAGTGCTAGCGTTATAAAAAGATAAATCCGTGGAGAATTTTGATCAATCGACATTTTTTCTCAAAAATTAATCAGATGAAGGTATAATTAATGCCCTGGATCTGAAACATTAAAAACTTCAATTTAAACCAAAGTAAGGCTTTTTAGCAATTTTTAGTTCTATTTGTTGGAATATATTCTAGATTTTACGTCGTGTAAAATGAAAAATATTCACGTAGAATTGACAAATTCGTATAGTATTCGCGACCGTTTCTTGGTTCAAGAACAGTACGTCAAAGAAGGCACCAAAACAAGGAAAATAATAAGATAATGACATTTATTTTTTTAGTATCATTTTTTCGTTATTCTTTTGTCTGGTGCTACTTCCTCTATGCCCTCACCTGTGATTATTTATAGCGTTGAATAAAAATAAAATGAACAACTACCGTTTGTCTAGTTAGAGGGAGGAAAAGACGGAAAATCAAGTACAACTGCAGGGAAGGTACAAATCCACCGAAGTAGCAGTGTCCTGGAAGAGATGTGTCATCACCAATAAAAAAAAAAGTGGGCGATTCTTAACTCTACTTACTACAACAAGGTTTTATTAATTTGTTTAGGTGAAGGAGGGGTTCGTATTTTTTCGCAAAGTACTCTCAAGGAACCAGAACTGGTTGAGGAAATAGCGGTTACGGATCCGTTTATTGGATAATAATCGATTGAATAATCAATAATTGTATCGCTCACAGTGGTATCCCAACAACTAAGAAACACCCGTCAGTATCTGCAACAGTTTTTTTTTTTTCCTCAGCTGAGTTTCTGGCTACTTGTTTCTTCCTTCTGATTGTCTAGCAAGAGAAAGAATAACAAAAGCAATAGCTGTGTTAAGAAGAATCCAGGATTCAAAATACCTTTCCCCTCGAAAGATGATGAGTTCTACAACAGCAAAAGCTACTGCTACTGCTGCTGAAGAAGAAAAGGAATTGCCCGGACGGATAATTGCAATCGCTATCGATAACAGTGACTTTTCCGAAAGGGCATTTCAATGTAAGTAATAAAAAGAAATCACGGCTTCCAATTCCGCTACATTATCATTATTTCATTATTATTTTTATTTGATTGACAGTATATGGAGGACGTCTGGTATCATTGATTTAACTATTTCTTATTCTTGTGAAAAATATATTGATCAGAAGATTTGAGATTCAACTTTTTTAACCAATAAATATTTGGATTCGACTTCATTTCGCACTAATTACACAGTTCTGGATGGGGGGATGTAAATAACCTAAGGATTATTTAATTTTGTTGATGCATACATGAGTGGGTGCACTTTTGCATACACTCATAATGATAGCATTTACAAATTTTTTACCTTGAATAAACGAATTAAGCACCCACGCACAGCCACTTAATACTTATGTGGGACTATGCATGCTCTCATATTGGAACATAGAGAACAATTAGAAATTTATCAGTATCATCATGCACACACACACACACACACACACACACACACACACACACACACACACACACACACACACACACAGACATGGCCTTATATATTCCCAATAGAGGGGGAAATATATTTGGAATATATCTTGGTACACAATAGGCATTCTACCCGCTATTTGTAGTGTAAGCAACTCCGACTCAAAGTATGATCCAGATGTCAGATGGTGCACTTGACTGGGACGCATGACCTGATCCTCGGATGACACCATGAAGTTAGGTCCAATGAATAATAATAAAATATTTTTTAACGGAACATTAAGTTGGGGTTATATAAAACATTTGTACTACACCATTATCGACTATTGACTATTATGTTTCGATTTTTAAACCGGTTGCCCTTGATGAGAAGGCTTGATCCAGGGATGGTAATCTCAGAAGTATATCCAGGTCAAAGCTTAATGGACTTGTACTAACAAATATTATTGTTATTCATTTTTGTTATTTGTTTTTCTAAATTATTTCCATAATTGTTATAAATGTCTCACGTTTTTATTCTAGGGTATAAGAGCAACTTGCGGAGAAAAGATGACTTCTTGGTGTTGATACATTGCCCAGAATTTTATGATTTTTCAATGCCTAGTGAGTAAAAGTAATTACGTATTTGGAAAAGCCAGTTTATTTTCTTGTGTCCTTCAAAATTGATAATATAGATACATCTGCGTGTGGGTATTCAATATGTTAATGTATTAAGCTCGTATTTATGTACCTATGCATTTATGTATTTTAGACACACACAGCATTTGCATATTCTTCATGTTTCACTTATAATAATAAATAATAATTGAGTAATCCACAGACATCTGTTTCGTTGTATTACAACTCTTCAGTGTCATCCAGTAACATGAGGAAGGATCGAAACCTCTGGTTCAGACCCAGAGGCTGGCATTTTACCCCTGCCCTACTCAGAACTGGACGATCAGTAAGACTGAATTTCAGCGATATATTCAATTACGCACAATTCCCCATGCACCAGAGTGCCCTATTCCATAATTGGAAGAGCATTGCTGAATAAGGGAGCGTTAATTATAACAATGATCAATAATTGAGTTATCCACACACAGCTGTTTCGTTGTATCACAACTCTTCAGTGTGGCTATAGACTATCCATTATCCCATCCAGTACCACGAGGAAGGACACAGAATGCGTGCGTGCATGTGTGTGTGTGTGTGTCTAGAGAGCATATATATATATATATATATATATATATATTACCAATACATTATTCGTCATACACGGAAGATTACCTGGACATTATCCGTCATACATGGAAAACCGTAATCAAAGCTAGAACAAGACAGTAAATAAATGCTGACGAATGATTCGGGTTGTTGGGGAACATGGACCAAAGAAAAAGACAACATAGGGTAAGTTGAAAAGATAAACTAACCTTGTAGACTTGAGAAAAAAAGCTTATATTCATTCTTATGAACCATTTAGAACGAAAGAAAATGTAGCACTATTCAAGAAAGGGAACGAAGGAGCGATTTGAAATCTGTACTTGCTTTTCATGAAGGGAAATATAAAACCACTTTCACTTCTTTGCTTCCTTACAAGAAAGAAAATGTTCAAGGACTACTGTCTGTTTGACAGACAACGTGTACTCTAAAAGTGCAAACGCAAGTACTGGTGAGAAAGAATATCTATTTCTCCTGTAAGTAACACTCGCCTTAACCATAGTCCCTGCCACCTTTGGGTTATCTATCCTCTGGTTTACCTCTGCCAGTCAAGTTTACAAATATCCCTTCCTACTCTTCTCTAAACACCAAAACATACACTGTAAGGTTTGACTTTGTCAGGACAACAGTTTGTAGAAATGGAAATATTAATAAAAGTTCGTAATAGTATAAGCAAAAGTAAATAAGCACTGAGTTGAGGCTGCAACTCTTCCTAATGAGAACTTGGCTAACGATCTCATTTGAGAACTCTGGGATAATGGATCTGTGTCACGCTCCACTTGACCAATTCATTGCTGAATCATTAAACGTCTGACCAATTGAGGAATGACACAACAGGATTCAACTGTCAGAGCCTGTTGCTGGAGACAGAAGGTTAAGAGTTGAACGTTGCAGTTTTAAATGCAAGGTGAAACTAAAAAGCACTCAGAGATCGCATACCTCTGCAAATGCCAATTGTCAGAGGAAGTAATGGTGCATGGATCCACTCCAAGATTTCCTATATTCTTTATGGCCTATTGTCCAACCTTCCAAAAAATTTCATAGATATTTATTGAGAATTTTTGGAGATATCGTGTGGATAGGCGTATACATCAATGCATGGCGGAGAAAACAAAAATATTTCTCAAACAAAAGAAAGTCTTGGATCTACCCCTGAATTCAACTGCCTCTTCTTTACTCCTTTGGCCATCATTTCACGAAATTCCATTGAATCCAATGGATCCAGGACTTTCTTTGGAACCCTTGGTGAGAAGGCTTCATTGGCAGTGGTAATGATGTCGAAAATGTTCTCCTTTCATGAACCGATAAGTAGCCGTTCTTTGATCGGATGTTTCTCTCGGTAAAATGAGACAATGTTTCCACGTTGGAAATACAGTCCAGAGAAATAGTAATTCACAAAGACGCGGCATTGTTTGTTATGAATTGTTTTATGAAGTCAGTAGATGAATGATTATCGAAATAAGACATGAAAGTTATTGGTTGAGTAAATAAATCACTGAGCTAACCAGCCTTTCTTATCGCATGCTTTTGCGTTTGATCAAGGGAGTATCGAGCCCAAATCCTAAACTTCTTTTCCGTGAGTTCGTATTATCGCTTCATGTCTCAGGATGAATTATACAAAATTTGTTATGACCTGTTTCTCAAAAATGGCTGTCCAGCTCGGTAATTAAAAATTGAAGATTTCCATGTCTTATTTCCGATGTTTATCCCCATTTAGCGATTTCAAAAAATAGCTCCACGAACAGACTCGCAACTTCTTTTTTTCCGTCGGGGCCTCATTTCTAATGTGAAAATATTCTTATTTTACCTTTTTTTAGCTACATCACACCTGGCTCAGTATGTAAATCTATATAAATTCCTATCATTTGAATTATAGGTGATATTCGTTGTCTTTGTAACAAAAATTCTGTAAGTGAACAAAAACCAAAAAACAAGGAGGATAAAAGGCTAAAGAATAAGAAGCCAGGAAAAGGGTTGTCATGATTAAACGATTACGATTTCTCAACAATTCATTTTAAATTTTCTGAATTTCTCAGATGAAGTATTTTCATTATTAACTGATAGATTCATGAACCACTTGAAACCGCTCGTATAAACAGTGGAAGACTTTTGTAAATACATTTGAAAAAATGGTGGAACTCTTCTAAATATACCTAAAAATCAAATGGACGTAATTTCAATTAGTAGTTATTTCCTTTTAAATATAGATGCATTTTTATATGAATTTAAGAGTTACTATTTGACTTGTTTATCTTCATCTTGCCATTGTTGCTTTTTATCATGATGTTCAGCTAGTTTTACATTCTACAAAGCAACAAAAATAAAATGGAGGCTAAACAATAATATTACGATATGGCGTGAGGAGGATCAGATCATTTGATTTCAACTTGATCTGTTGGTTGGTTTCCAAGGCCAAATTAGTAAGACATTGTCCATGTCAGATGTGCTGATAGGGATACATTGTGTATGTTCAAATCTCATCGGAGGCCTTTTCTTTATTTCCGGTACGTGCTACTTATTAATTTATAGAATGTAAAATAACTGGTGTGTTGCAAAAATAAAATGAAGGATAAACTGGTTGAAAATTGGTAATTAACCCATTCTTACTTCACACATTTCTTTTCTCCTAGGTTCTGCAATAGCAAAGAAACTGCTACTTGAGTTGGGACATCGTGTCAGTGCCCTGGAACAAAAGTACAGAGAGAAGCTACAATTGCTAAAGGTACGGACCCTATCACTTTTCTATCGTAATCATAATTACTCGTTGAATACTGTTGACTCAGTTTATGGACAATCTGCAATCTCTGACTATCAAATGATAATCATTTTAAATACGTTTTGATGAATTCCCTTCCTTCACTCATGCATTTAAGGCTTTTCACGGATGCAATTTTGGGGCTCCATCTTGAAGAACATTTGAAAACTACGACTTGAAATTTAATTCCCCAAGTGAAATTTAAAAGAGATGTTAGAAAAATTGTTGAAAAAATGATTTCGCAACATTATTTATAACAAAAAAAAACAATTATTTAATTATTAATTATTTGGAATATCAATTGCCAATAACGTTTGCAGCAAAATTTGACTTGTTGAATTCTAAGATGGCTTCAGTGGAGTTGGGCGACAGGGACATGTAAATCCACAGACGTAAAAATGGCAACTTGTTCTACCTGAAGTGACCATGATCCCCCAGCAAGACTTGGTGCAACTAGTCAGAGAGTTAATTTTTGAAAATGATATGGCTCTACCTCACTCACTTATAAGTAGCTCTTCAGCAGTTAACGCCCTACTTTGTAAAAGCCAAGAAAATCCAGCATGGAAATCAGCCCTAAAAAGACGGTCATCTAGTTGTGTGCAAGTAGACGTAAAGGTGTTGTTACTTCAGAGTAATTTGTCATGCCTAAAAAACTTGTTCATATTCTGATAGTGGCATGTTGATGATAGCTTCAACTTTGGATGGGTTTGGTTTTAATCCTTCGTTAGTGATGAGATGACCCAAGTATGTGACTTGAGATTGAGCATTTGAGATTTGAGATTGATTCATTTAGATTTATTTAATCTTCCACCGTGCTTACGTAATAGGTAAAAAAAATGAGTTTCAATCTCTCTAGGTGCTCTTCTAGAGCATTGGAACATGCTATAATAACGTTTCGGGAGATTTCTTTTCTTATCGGTTCCTTCAATTATTTGAGCGATTTCGATTTGAAACACTTCGCTTGCGCTGTGTATTCCAGTAACATTTGAGCAAATATTTCGTCTAGTGTAATGCTCTCATTTTATCGCCTTATTTAAATCACGTGGGTCTTGACATAGTCTTAGTTTTCCGTTTGATTTTTCAATAAATTCTTTTCCTAACGTGATTTTCAAGGATAAAGGATCTTTCCAAGGGGGTTAATCATGGAAGTTACTTTTGGATCTACGGTAATGTGTTGGGGGAGGGTGAAGTGCCAATTTCACCGAAACACCCATCATACAATTATAAAAGATTTAGTAAATTATTTGGATTAAATTAATTTTTTCGCATGTATTTACGTCAAGTACTGGTTGAGATTTTGCATCTACAACAATGAAGAGCACGACAGTTTTACAATTTTTGTGATTTAGAGCAGCCGTACATTTTCTTACTACAAGAATTTTAGTGTTATCATATGCCGGCAACTTCCCAGAAATTCTAGTCGGAAAACACGTTCATTTCTGCACCGAGTTTTATTTTAGATTGGTTTAGTCTGAAATTTACAGTCGTTAGTTATTTTGTGGACCTTTTATCTGTTGGTGTGGATCTTTAAAGTTAGATACGATCGACTTTGAGTCTGCAGTATCGGAATCACTTCTGATGAAATTTGAATTTTATGTACCGTCCTTGAATGACACAACTGGGAATAATTTTTTTTTTTTTTTTTGTCGTATTTACTACATATTCTATGGCATGAGGGACAATTATTGTGGGAGGGGGGTAACTGCCATCACAGAATTAGTAGAATTGAACAAAGTTTTGAAAGGAGAGAATCTGAGATATTAAAACATCTTCAATAAGACTATCGGAAATTTCTCTGAATTCACATTGTGATGCCCTGTGTCGAAGTTCCGTGACGTATTCGTCAAACTTCTATCCATCTGTTTGTTTATAAGTGAAATATTTATAACCTAAAAATGACAAATTCTTCCTGGCTTGATAGTATGAGTCAGATTTTTTTAAATTATTTTTCCCAAATTGTACCGGTCCTCATTTTCGTCAACAGTAAAAGTTGAGAAAATGTTGCGGCCTTCTGCTCCGGTGCATGTCTAGGGAATCAGAGTGGTAACCCTACCTGATTTTGCATCAGATTTTGTGGCTTGCAGGAACAAGATTATTGAGTTATAGGTAACACAATGACCAGACAGATTTGAATATCAGATGAAATATATACTTACTATGTTATGGGTGATGTATCAGTATAAACAACTGTATCATTGTAGGAAGGAAGCTGCCGATCTGATTCCTCATAAACTGAGACAGGTGAGTGTATAATACATTCATACATTTGCTGTAACTTCAACTTAACCAGAATCTGTTACATTAAAATATAACTTGACTTTCATATGTTATGCTAATATAGTTAGGGTAGATAGGATTAGCCTTTAGTACCATACTAGCATAGTACCTGTCAAAAAATGATGGGAATTTTCTTGTTATCTTTCGATGGATCAATAATCAGAATATTTCAATTTGATATTTATTTTCAGGAATTCAATATTTGATATTTATTGAACCTGCCAAAAAGATAGAAATTGTTTGTAACCTTTGCTAGATTAATTCTGCCTACATAGGATTTTTAGCTGCATCACTCACACAGAAAGTGTCAACAATCAGTCACATAAGTTCTACATTAAAGTGATGCCAGATATCTGACTGGGTGCTCAAAAGCTGGACTGTTCAAAAAAATTGACTCTTATCTTTCTTTTTGAGTCAGTCCAAAATTTTAATTTTGATGGAACAGGATTTTCTGGGAATACAATTTTCTTATTACACCAATGAATAGAAAAATCCTTATTATTTAAGGTGAATCCAATCCAATGTATTTGAATCTTTCAATTGATGACTGATAAAAGTTATGAAAGACCAATGGTAATCAACACCAGCTACCAGTACTCTCATTCTTAACATTACTGCTCTCATTTTTTTTCTTTCTTTTGTTATACAGAGGAAGCTGCTTATTGTGATCACTTTGAGATAGCATCTTTTAGATAATAGTATCCAGTTGATAACATGAAACAAAGAAAAGATAGAGGAAGCCACTTACAGTGATCACTTTAAATAAAGTGTTTGGGACCAACTGATAATGTTATACATGATTATAATTGGCAGATTTCTCTGTACTTCATAATTCTGGGTGTTTTACGTGTGAAATACAAAAACTTTTTTCATAGGCAATGGTGGTACTAGGTCTGATGGCACCTCCCTGTAAATTCTTTTGGATTCTTTTTTAGATTACATTTCTTTCTACATTCTTTTAGATTATTTTTTAGATTTTTCAGGGTTATTCAAATATATTGTGCCCCAAGGGGCTCCCACCCAGGGTTGTGGGATCTGCAGGTCCGACATGCCACCTCTTCAATAGGTTAACTCACCATAAAGCTGTACATATCCCTATCTCCATTTTCAACTTCATTCATATACCAATGTTTCTTTTTACTAATATTCTGATAAGTACCATTATATTTTTTAAATCTATATTGTTTATTTATCCCTCGTGTCATGTTGCACATGTTTAATTGACTTTTTGCTTCTAATCCTGCCCACTAAAGGATAAACATCAATTTCTAACCGAACAGTAGAATTTAATGAATCATTTTCTTCTTGAAAAAACAAATTTTGTTTCTGTGATATGGAAATAGAAGTAAATATCTCTGATGTAAAATCTAGTATTGCTGTGAATAAATATCTATTATGAAGAAAGGTAAATTTACCATGTATATAGAAGATACTTATATCCTAGGATGTAATTAAAACTAGGAATAATATTCAAACTTTCACAAACATAGAGGCCAATACAAACAAGAAAATCAACCCTTTTGCTCACTAATTCATGGGCACCAGCTTGTTGCAAAATTGTGATTGTGATTTTTTTTCATCACTGACATGGCAATATTAGAAACTGTCAACCAAAGTTTCTTCAGTTTTCAAGTTGGTCTGGCTGACTATGTATGTTATATGCATACAGGCTGCACCAATGGAGTTACAGAACCGAGAATTTGAACATTTACTCCTTACTATATTTAGAAAACTTTCATTTTTAATTTTTGCCCCTTCCTGATAATAGTTTTTTAGTGGGGAGGGGTCAATTTGCCAAATGATTTTATGATTAATTGACCCCTTAGTTTATGTTTGACGGGATTCACATTTTGTTTTTTTAATGATCACTGCCCAACAAAAGGCAAGAGAAGTAATCTATTCATTGATCACCCCCTTTTCCAAAAGATGTTGGTCATGTTATTGTTTCTATTGAGTGACTAACCAGACCCGTTTTTATCGTCAAACTCTAGAGTTGACTTTGTTTTCATATTATAACAAGATTCTCTCACCCAAAAATGATGAGTCATACATGTAAAACAATGACATACAAAAGAACTGATGATGAGTGAAACAACAACAAAAATGGCAGTTTCAGATTTCTTCGATACAATGAATAGAATAGAATTGTGTTGCCAGAGTTGCGTGTATCTTTGTAGCATTTTAGCTGAATTTTGAAAAGAGTTCATAACTGATTTTTCTAAATAATGAACACATCTGGAAATTTTAGTTTTCAACGTTGACAATGGTATAAGAAGCCAAAATATATTCTTTTTGTAAATATATGCACTGAGAGAAACATTAATATCAATTTATTGAAATGAACTGAATGTTGTAAACTTCAAGTTTTAAACTTTATCTTATTTTTTTAATTCCAGAATGAAATATATTTTATTTCACTAAGAAAATATTATTGAATTAATTTTTGCATATCTATTCCTAGGTAAGAGATTGATTGATTTAAGAAAAAGATGATTAGTTTTGAAATGTGTTCCTTGTAGCATTCTGTCATCTTTGTTTCAGGCAAATAAGACATAAAAGTGAATTATATTTCAGTTTGAAAATTGGGAAAAGACCAAAGTTATGGAGCAATGTTTTTTTGTTTCAAAATTTAAAGCCGTTTTGTTTTTTTGTAAAAATTGAATTTCTGTTATGAAAAATATTATTTTTATATGATAACAAATAGATGTATATTTTGTTTTTCTTTTCCGCAAAAATTACCATGTTGCGAAGGATGTCATTAAAACAGTTAATATAACTCAAACAATACAATGTCATTTATAATCAGAAATGAATTTCAATTTTCATTAATGTTTCTGTAGCTCAGTAATTTGAAGCATTTTGCTGGACACGTCTAGATTTTAGGATTGTCTCCACCTGAGGATCACACATTTTTTTTCTTTCTTTCTTTCTTCCTTGTTTTTGAGGTCAGTGGCTGATTAACTATTAGGCTAAGGATGCCTTTTCTTTCTTTCTTCCTTCCTTGTTTTTGAGACTAATAACGGATTAACCATCAGGTTAAATAGGCTTTTTATTCATTTATAATATATAATAGCCTATATAATAGGCTTCTTTCATTTCAAGGCTAGTGGCAGATTAACCATTAGGCTAAGTTGGCTCTTTCTTTCTTTCTTTTGCCAAACCTCTTCCACTGAGTTTTTTCTTCATTTTCAACAATGACCAGACCAAAAACCTGTGACATCATGCACGAATAACAGTGACATAGTGATGTATTTTAAAACTGGTGATGAATTCACTCCCACTTCTAAAACCCAATCAGGTAGACTTATTCTGCAAAAGTTTGCAAATCCCATTTACAGGAACTGCTAATGAAGGAGTTGAAATGAGATACATAGTTTTGGAATAATGTACAGAGAAATTAATTCTGTTTTGTTTACTTTTTAGATTTTAATGGAGCAAGGGGGTTTGACCCTTGCACAGCCAAGCTTGTTATTATTGTAATTTTCATTATTATCACTTCTGTTTTGTTTTTCGTATTCTTTTAATATATATTATCGTTTGTTTATAAACTTTGTTTATCTTTAAATATTTGTGTTTTTTATTATTTGTCATAATTAATTTTATGTTATAGATAAAGGGTAAATTCCGCACAGGAGCTGGCAAACCAGGTGAAGTAATTGTGGACATTGCCAAACAAGAGAATGTTGTAATGATAATCACAGGGAGCAGAGGACTCGGGAAAATACGCCGCACAGTTTTGGGAAGTGTCAGTGACTACGTGGTCCATCATGCACCGATGCCAGTGCTAGTATGTCACTTATAGGTTCAACCGATGCAGACTAAGTCTTCATAAGTTTGCAAGATCAGCTTGCAACAATATGAGAGGAGAGAATCATTTACTGACTTAGAAAAATGGTCGTCTCACTTAACTCAATTGGAATGACAACCAAGCTGTTATTATTGGCTAGAATGTCCGAGATAGCACCCAGACTGGCAGTTCAAGAGAATTTTGTTGAGAACATTTGTCTGGATATTCAAACAATGAAAAAGGGTAGAAGAGAAAATTTATTCTATTCAAGAATAGTCACAGCATAGGCTAATGGATATTTTCTGTTTTGATGGGTATTGAATAAATATATGATATCAGATACAATAACTTAGTTTTTGTTCTTAATAGAAAAAATACTCCATAGCAGATGACAAAAATTGACGTGTTCTGAAATAGAGCCAGAAAAAAATAAGCTTAAAAAAACACAAAACAAAAAGGAAATTCTCTTGATGATTTTTTGAACATAATTCCTTCTGTGACATTGTGCTTACTAAAACTAGTCATGACTTGTTTTGGTGATATTTTCAGTGTTTGTTTTACTCTACAATAGTTCTTTGAATTAATAATTCCCAGAAATAGGAAAAGATTCTGCTTCATTTTCCAGTATTCCCCATTTTCTTTTTACTTTATTTTCAAAGGAAAATAAACAGGAATTGATTTTCTAAGCAAATTTAGATTTTGAGATTACAACTATGTACTGTAGAGTGCATGACAATAAGCCTTTTTACATTTCAATGTACTATATCTAGTGAAGCTCATTTAAACAATTATTTTGTTTGTTACAAATGTGAATCCTTCATAAAAAATTTTTTTTTTTAAACTCTTGTAATGTATACAGAACAGTCATGAACTAGTTGACTAAATGAATATTAAGAGAATAAGACTTTATGTCTGAACATCAATAATGGAATTTATTTTCAACAAATGAACATTGAATTTAAAAAACATGAAATATCCCGAGGTTAAGCTTTCTGCTCATTCTATATATATATAGCAGGTAAGTAGCTTTTTATAGACTTTATGGTAGTAGGAGATTGTAGGAGTATGTAATGTGAAGTGAAGTTGATATGTTAGTATGTGTGTGGATGTTAATAGTAAGAGTAACGTATAAAACCAACCTTAAATGAAATTACTGTTGATTATTGTTCGGCTAAGAATTTGAATTTAACACGACTAAATGTATTCTGAACATTTTTTGCATTTCTGAAAGAAAGTAGATTCACCTCAAAGACTCTTGTTGGACACAAATTTTTTTCAACATTTCTTTTTGTCAACTAAGAAAATGAAAGAAATAACCGGTCAAAATTTTTGTTTTAGTAACCGGACTGTTTGCTAGTAGTGTGCAGCTTTGAATCTACTCAGTTGTAGAAGTTTCTAGCAAAGAAAATCGGTATTTGTGGATAATGTCCAGGCAAAAAAGATCTCTTATTCAACTGTTTGCTGATTGCCTGATTGCATTCGATTTTTATCTTTTACCAAAAGAAGACAAATGTGAAGATTCAAATTTTTTGAGCTTTGATTTCCTTTTTATGCGCATATTTGTGCTTGTAGAGACTAAAGTATAAAATTTGTCCTTTACACAACAGATGAAGTAAAATTCTCAATCTAAAGAAAGTTTCCACCTCAAATAGACTTGCATTTTTGTTGGGTAGAGTTTCTCATTACCCTATACTACATTAAACAAGATTTATCATTGGAAAAGTTAAGTAAAAAGTAAATTTAGGGAAAAAATGAAAAAAAATTGAATACAGCTCTGGTTATTGACTTGATAGAAATTGTCATGTGATCAACGTTTTTTGACAGCATGCCATGTTGGGGATGATCAATTAAAAAACCTGGAGAAAGGTGGTATACAGATGCTTATCTTGCATACGTGGGGCCAAGATCTATAAAAAGTTTTAATTTTCAAAAAAACAGCAAGCATGGTGAATGACCATTGAGCAGAAAATTGAATTGTAAATTGACCGTCAAGCTAAAATCCAATTTTTAGTTGGAAAAGAACCATTTTTTCTGAACACAATAAAGAGAAAATAATTAAATTTTCAGTCTTTTATCTCTATCGGTGAGGCCTGTAGCATGATATATACATAGCCAATGAGCTAGACTGACTTAAAAACTAAAGAAACTTACATTGACAGTTTTGGTTGGCAGTTTCTAATATTTTCATGTCAGTGATAAAAAAAATCAAAATCATAATTTTGCAACAAGCTGGCTTCCATAGATTAGCAAACAAGAGAATTGAATGATATGACTTCAAAATGAAAATAGCATTTATTAAACAATAAAATAAAAATATTGATGTTTCATCTAAAAGGTTGCTGTAATTTTGGTGCAAAAAGGGTCGATTTTCTTGTTTGTATTGGCTTCTATGTTTGTGAAAGTTTGAATATTATTCCTAGTTTTAATTACATCCTAGGATATAAGTATCTTCTATATACATGGTAAATTTACCTTTCTTCATAATAGATATTTATTCACAGCAATACTAGATTTTATATCAGAGATATTTACTTCTATTTCCATATCACAGAAACAAAATTTGTTTTTTCAAGAAGAAAATGAAATATCAAATTTTACTGTCCTTTTAGAATTTGATCGGAAACACCAGGAGCAAACGCTCAGTTAAACAAAGATGTCTTAATGGGAAAAAGCTGTGAATAAATCTATCATACCCACAGGTATCTATGAAGGGGGAAAAATCTATCATATACTCAGGTATGGTTGACAGGAAACAGAAAATAAATCTATTATACACTCTGATATGAATGAAAGTTTACAATAAGTATATCTTTCACACACTCTGATATGATTGAAAGGTAACAAAAAGTAAATCTTTTATTCACTCTGGAATCTATGAAATTTCACCAACCCACTAGCCAATCTGATCTTCATCCTTACTTCGGGAAACATGCATGGATAAAACTTCATGTTCTCTGTCTTTCATGGTCTGTTTGTCGTGAGTCTATCAGCGTCTGAGAATAGCCCCCAAGTTGACTCACTTACTTGGCAGTAAGGCGCGCACACTGAACCTGGTTTCCACGTATTATCTTGGAGCTATCCAACCATATGGAATCTACACGTTCACACAACTCCACTCCAACTCCAACGCCAGTACTATCAAGACAAGAGAGCTCCCACCTTTCGCCATCTCTTCTCCTTCTCTATTTCTAACATTACTTCTCATGATCGATTGTATTTATGTTATCCTTACATGTACCTCGTCTTCACTCGTATATGTTCATTCCTCTTTATTTCAATGCACGTTCAACTTCATACTTGGCGCGTATTCCATTCTCTTCATACAGAATCCTTCCTTCCACATCTCCTTCCACACGGGCTACAATCAAACCACAACGAGGACCAAATCTCCTCGTCTCTCCCAACAATTCACCACACTTTCCATTTCATCATTTCTCAACCCTAGAAGCCATCCTATACTATGATACATTTTGGTATAAATGAAAATTAACAGAAAGTAAATCAATTATACGCACTGGTATGTATGGCAACTTTAGAAGAATTATCCAGGTTGGAAAGTGAACTGTTTGTAGAAATTACGGTTTGGATAGTTCTTTTGTTGAGGAATGGGTAGGACGAACTTGTTAGAGACAAAGGATTTTGCTTCCACATGGTTTGGTATTAGCAGCAACGTCAAAGGGAGACGTATAAAAAACATGCACGCCAAGTACAAATGTGGACACAGATATTAAATGGAGTAAAGAGACACATACAAATATTTAGATGTGAAAAATGAGAAATACATTTAATGCACAAATGGAGAATGTAAATGAAATACATGAAATGGAAACATTAATACATTCGATTGTGTAAAGAAGAGAAGAGTAGAGGCCTGTTAGGTTTATGTTATTTCTGGACGTAAAAACAAAACATAAGTGGTCTAATGTCATTTCATCCATCTATCGGTGGTCACCAAAAATAGTAGTTGCCGTGTTTGCATTTAATAGTTATGAAGTTTTTGCAAATACTTACATCAACGGAGATGAGTGACAAAACAACACATGTATAGTCATGCTTAATGAATAGAGACCATGCCGGCCGCAAGTTTAGGGAGGGGTAAAGGAAGATAACCGGCTTAGGTTGCCAGGGCCATAAAGGTAGAAGTTGACCAGTCCGAATACCGGGGCAAAGAGGTGTTCAACCACATGCGTTCAGGGATTTTATAGAGAGTCATCGAAAGAAGTGACATTTTATAAACCTTGATAAAAAAAGGGTTTCATACTTAATTCTTGACTAAAAATTGAGGGGCTGTTAACATGTAACAAAAAGTAAATCTATTATATGCTCTGGTATGAATAAAAGGTCACAGAAAATAAATATATTATATACTCTGGTATGAATGAAAGGTAACAGAAAGTAAATCTGTTTTACACTATTGTATGAATGAAAGGTAGTGAAAAGTAAATCTGTTTTGCATTCTGGTATCTATGAAAGGTAACAAGTAGTAAATCCATTATACTCTCTGATATGAATGAAAAGCAACAGAAAATAAATCTATTTTACACTCTGGTGTGCATCAAAGTTAACTAACGGTAAATATATTATACATTCTGGTATGAATGAAAGGTAACCAAAAGTGAATCCATTATACACTCTGGTATGTATGAAAAGTAACTAAAAGTAAACTGTTGTACACTCAAGTATGTATGAAAGTCAATAAAAGTAAATAGATTATACATTCTAGTATGTATGAAAGGTCAATTCAAGTAAACATATTATATACAATGGTATGTATCAAAGAGTAATTATAAGTAAATTTATCATATACTTTGGTATGTATGAATGGTAAGAAAAAGTAATTCTATTAAACACTCTGTTATGTATGTGAGGTAACAAAGTAAGTATACCATACTCTCTGTTATGTATAAAAGTTAACTAAAAGTAAATGTACTATACACTCTGGCATGTATGAAAGCTAGGAAAAATAAATCTATTATACACTCTCATATGTTTGCAAAGTAACAGTAAGTAAATCTATTATTCACTTTGGTATGAATGAAAAGTAACAAAAAGTAAATATTTCATACACACTGATACCAATGAAAAGTAACAGAGAGTAAATATCTTATATACTCTGGTATGTATGAAAGGTAACTAAAAGTAAGTCTATCATACAACCTGGTATGTATGAAAGGTAGCAAAAATGAATCTGTTATACACTCTGGTTTGTTTGCATGGCGACAGAAAGTAATTCTATAATACACTTTGGTTTGAATGAAGGGTAATCAAAAGTAAATCCATTATACACTCTGGTTTGAATGAATGGTAACAAAAAGTAAATTTATTATACACTCTGGTATGGATGGAAAATAACAGAAGTAAATCTTTTATAAACTGTGTAATGGATGAAAAGTTGCAGAAAGTAAATCTATTAAACACTGAGCTGTGTATGAGAAACAGCTGAAAGTAAATCTATTGTATGCTCTGGTATGGATGAAAGGAAGCAAAAATTAAATCTATCGTTATCAGTTTGATGGTGTTGACAATTTACTGAAAATATTCCTTGTGTGAGAAGAAAAGTTTTGGTTGAAGGTAAAGGACTTTTGCCTTGATAAAATCTCAAGTTTATACAGCTAATGTAATCACTATACAGTCCATTCGGTTTAAGCAATAGATTTGAGTAGATTAAGAACAGAAAAGTTTCGTTTTGGGGATTCAAAGGTAAAATGCAGCAAAACAATGGTGGTAATGGGAAAACCAATTTTTCTCAAGCTCAAAAAGTGTATAGTCTTCAAATGTAGTTGTGACCTTACAAAGTCGATCTGTAAACCCGAGCTATCACTCGTAATAGCATTTATAGTTTTTTCGTTTCTTTCTTTCTTTCTTTTCCTTCTTCTTTCGTCTGCCTTCCTTTCACCTCTGATTCATATTGGCCAAATATTAAATAAATATCCAAACCTCACATCTTACATGAATCACTGTGGCTGCATGTGTACCACCACTAATTATCCTAAAAATAGATTTCAATCTAAAATTATCTTTAAAAAAATACCAGCACAAGATTTGTACATTGTTGGTCCAAAATGACCATAGAGACCTGAAAAGTACTTTTGTGAAAAAACATTTTTAGATGGTGCATAGTGATGAACTTTCACAAATGTTTCAGCAAAAAAAATATGATCAGGTGCATCTGCAGGCCCGGAGACACAAACACACACATGCACAAGCAAAGAGTGAAGAATCTGTGGCCCACTCGGCTGGTTGTTCTGGCCGTTTGTGGGGCTATGGTGATTCATTAAAAAATAATAGGTCTGGTTAGTTATTCGATAGAAACTGTCAAGTGACCCCTGAATTTTGGTAGCATGCCATGTGGGTATTCAATTTGAACATTGGAAGAAGGGGTGATCAATGAATAAGTTACTTCTATTGCCCTTTAGTGAGCGATGATCACTGAATTTTCCCTAAAACAAGTGGATGAGAACTACCTGAGAGACCAATTTAGCATAAACTTACATTGCAAACTGAAACACCCCCCCCCCCGATAAAACCTATTTAGGGGAGTATTAAAATGTTTTCACATAAGGAGTGTATGTTGAAATTTTCAGTGCCCTGGCTCCATTTGTCCAGCCTTTATCCATGAAACATACAGAGCCAAACAGCGAATCATATCAAGTTAAAAATTGAGAGAAACCTGTCTTGACTGTTTTGCTGAAAGTTGAAGAAGAAAAAGAGGGAAATTTTCTATAGTAAGCTGTTGGCTGATAGAGTCGACCAGAACATATTCGAATAATATCTCATATTGCATTGTTCAAGTAAGGAAAAACTGATTTGTACGAATCTGTACAAACGGTTATTCCCGCAAACGAACATTCTAGTGTTTGTAAAACCTGAGATACTCTCTTCCTAAATAATTTACTTTGTAGTGTGGCCGGTAGTGACAAAATAAATACGCACGAAGGCAGAGAAACGAAAAAGGGAGAGAGATCGATTGAATCGACCGTCCCACTGTGAATCTGCTTGAGTTCAGCAAAACGTATTATTGCTGCTACTAGAGAAGGAGTGACCTAGTAGCAGTGACCAAGAAGGACTCCACGAAAGAGGTACCGTGTTTGAACACAAGAAAGTGTGCGATTCTTCATTTCAACAGGATTTTGATTATTTGCCTAGGTTACGGAACATTTTTTTTTCTTATCAAAGTAATCTCAGAGAAGCAGCACTGGTTGAGGAGGAGAAAGTAACAGTAACAAATCCTGATCCGTCCGTTTGATGGATATTGGATAATCAATTGAATAATCAATAATTGCATCGCTCATAGTGGCATCCCAATAACCAAAAATCACAGTGATCGCAACGGTTTCTTTTCAGCAGGGCCTCAGGCTATTTATCCCTGCTGATCGTGTAGCAAGGGAAACAAGAACAACAACAACAATAACAACAGCCGTAATTAACCAGTAGAATCTAAGATTCTATTAAAAAAAACCCACCTTTCCTCTGAAAGAAGATAATGAGTTCTACAACAACAAAAGCTGCTGCTGCTGCTGAAGAAGAAGAATTGTCCGGACGAACAATTGCAATCGCTGTCGATGACAGTGAATTTTCGGAAAGTGCATTTCAATGTAAGTAATTTTTAACTAAGAATTTATACGGCTAAAACATCCATTATATTTTTTTCATTATCCTGATGATGATGATGATGATTGTTTTTATTATTATTATTATTAGTTGTAGTAGTAATAGTAGTAGTATTAATAATAATTTCAATAATAATAATAATAATAATAATAATAATAATAATAATGATAATTTATTATGATTGATATTGTTGTTGTTATGATCATTATTTGATAGGTGGCATTTGGGGAGACCTCTGGTGTATCATATAATGATCACGCTGCTTCTTTTCCTTGAGTAAGATATTCATCTTAAATCTTCGGATACTACTCAATTTTTTGCACTTACATATATCTAAGATAGAATGTGCATAACCTAATGTCTATTTTCTTTACATGTGTGGGTGATCGTATGCATACACAAATGAATTTGTTACTGCATCAACAGGCGTCGTTTCACCTTGGCACTTTAAATTTATTTGACTAAAATAGACGAATTAGGCACCCACGCACAGCCACTATATACTTAAGTGGGACTACGTATGCTCTCATATTTAACAATCAGAAGTGAATAAAGATTGAATAAGAAATTCATCATCATCATCATCATCATCATCACCATTATCATGTCCGCACACACACAAACCAGGTTATCAAAAAAGTATATTTGATTTTTAAATGGAATTAAGAGATTGCTTTAAAATTCATTTTGGATAGTTATTGATGGTCCTTTCCTTATATTCGTTTTGGATTTCTGCAATATTCACCAATATTATTCACGGACTTATTCGGACTAATGTCCTCATTGGTTGTTATAGCCACAACCAGGATCAGATTAAGCTAAATAGGGGCCTACCAATGCCCAAGTCAACTTTGAGTCCCTTAGAGACATGCACGCACACACACACACACACACACACACACACATATATACATATATATATATATGTGTGTGTGTGTGTGTTCACGCACACACACACTCATCCATATACATATATATGTATATAAGTTCAGTATTATAAAGATGTAGATGTCTTATAGACTCCAAAATAGTTGCAGTCTGCAAGCTGAACATTTGTGTGTGATGCTAACTTGACCTCAGGATGAATATAGGATATTTGATGATGGCCTCTGGTGACCACTAAAGGTCAATTTTTGGTCAGGTCAATTTTGGCATTTTCAAATCTTACGAAGACGTCTGCTCTACTAAGGCTGCAAATTTATGTATAAGGGTAACTTGGCTCCAGGGGGAACACAGGACAGGTGGTTCTGACCACTATAAGTCAGTTTACGGTCAGGTCAATTTTGGCACTTTCAAATCTAATTGATACTTCTGCAGCATATGGGCTGCAAATCTATGTACATGGTCAACTCGATCACAGGATAAACATAGGATAGGCAGTGATGACCTCTACCGACCTTTAAAGGTCAATTTCAGGCTAGTTCAATTTTGGTATTTTCTTTAAAGGTCAGTTTTAGCTTTTTGAAATTTATCAGAGACAGCTGAACTCAGTGGGCTCCAGATTTGTATACAGGAGTAACTTGATCACAGTATCACTTTTCGCATTTTCAAATCTCAGGGAAATGGCTGGACCCTACCAGCTTCAAATTTGTGTACATGGGTAACTTGACTACAGGATGAAGATAGGATAGGTGGCTGTGACCTCTACAAATCAGATCAAAGAGATTTAATATAATCATGTTACATCAAATTCTAGTATCGCCGGCGTCTTTCCTTTAATATGATTTTTGTATATATATATATATATATATATATATATATATATATATATATATATATATATATATTGATTGATTGATTGATTGATTGAATAACTAAATTCTCTCTGTGGAAATGGTATATCCTTGTTTGGCTGTATTCAGCTCCTCAGATAAACAAGGTAACAAGGCCTTACATTCGTATTTATACTCAAAAGATAACTTCCATATTTCTGTTTTATTCAGCTCCCAAGATAGACAATGTAACAGTTGTATATGTACTCAGAAGACACCTTCAGTCATTGTGTTTCATTCGGCACCTCGGAGAAACAATGTAACTGGGCCTTATAGTTATATATATACTGAGAAGATAACTTCCATCATTTCGTCCTATTCAGCTCCTCATATACACAATATATATATATATATATATATATATATATATATATATATATATATATATATATATATATATATATACTCAGCAGATAACTTCCTTCATATGGCTTTAGTAAGATCATCAGAGATAATGTAATTGTGCCTTCATTCTAAATTTTCATTTCATTCATGTCCTCAGATAAACAATGTAACTGGGCCTTATAGTTGTATATACACTCAGAAGATAACTTAAATCATTTTATTATATTCTGTTCCTCAGATATACAATGTGACAGGGCCTTACGATTGTATATATACTCAGAAGATAACTTCCATGTAACAATTTCACTTAGCTCCTCCGATACACAATGTGACTGGGCCTTACGATTGTATATATACTCAGAAGATAACTTCCATCATCTTGTTATATTCTGTCCCTCAGATATACTATGTGACTGGGACTTAGGGTTGTATCTATACAATTATTTGGTTTCATTCAGATCCTCAGATAGACAATGTAATTAGGCTTTACAGTAGCACATATACTCAGAAGATAACTTCCATGAAACAATTTTAATTAACTCCTCAGATAGACAATGCAACTGGGCCTAACGGTTGTATATACACTCGGAAGATAATTTCCATCATTTTGTTTCATTCAGTTCCTCAGGAAAATGATGGGTTATTTAAAACTTCCATTCTATCATTTGTTTTTTCCTCTCTCCCCAAGTTTCCAGAAACGAACAGATAGCAAGGTGTCTTTTTGTGTTTTTTTTTCATTTTGTAGGAGGTATTATGGTTAGCTAGCCTGCCCTGGAAATATAATTTAGAGATTCTTGTGTAGAATTTAGAATCGGTTTTATCAGTCTGTGTACATATATGAGCTCTTTTTACAACTTTTGGAGTTTGGCAATTATTTTGTTGCGAGCATTTTACGGGGTTTTCTACAATTATATTTTTATCTCGATTTCTATTCGATTTTTCCAACTATTTATTCTATATAAAATGTTATCATTGTGGTTACTAATTATTCTTCCTATATTATTCATAATTCTAATTTGCAGGAGTTGAAATTCCGGTGTAAACTGTTGTTCGGTGGTATTTCTTAATTAGATCCAAAATTTTACCGGCGTTTCTTATTACCTGTTTATTGAAGAGTGGAGTAAATCAAATCAATTTTTTTTACATCTTTTGTTAGTTTTAGTATATATATATATATATATATATATATATATATATATATATATATATATATATATATATATATATATATATATATATATTTGTTTATTTTACATATCATTATTAAAATCTAGTCTATGATTTATAAATCCACTATCTTCAAGTGGTTTTTTTTTCAAGTTTGACAGTTTTTATTTAATGTTTTTCTTTGATAATGCATTGTTAATCTCGCATTAACTGGATTTTAGACCTGTTTCAGAGTAGTAGGAGGAGGATTTGATTTTGGTGCAATCGTCGACAATCTGATAATAGTCATAATTATCGCAAAGCATTGAATTTACGATGTACATCACTTTACCTATGTTTTAACTCCAATATCAATATCAAGCACTTTTCATTCATAGATAACTCAACCCTCACAAATAATAACTATATATATATATATATATATATATATATATATATATATATATATATATATATATATATATATAAAATATATATATATATATATATATATATATATATACATACATATAAAATATATATATATATATATGTTGCATAGATGAATCGATAGAATGTTGATAATTTGACAATTAAAAGGTGAAGAGAAATTGAAAAGTAAGGCAGGCGTTACATCTTGAATTTTTTATTATCACGTGGGCATGTTTTCTTCAACGACTGCTGCATTTTTGTTTGAGGAAAAGGAGGTTGGCAAAAATCGGAATGCATCAAAAACATTCCCATGTGATAATAATTTTCCTGATGTAACATTCGTTTTTCTCTCAAATTTCTCTTCACCTTTTAATTGTCAAATTACCAACACACACACACACACACACACACACACACACACACACACACACACACACACACACACATCTATATTCGACCACGAATGCGCTGACCTCATGTCGAATCTTTCTATCTCCTCGCTCCATCTTACGTCTTGTCTTCTTCTACTATGTTTTCTGTCCCATGGACACCAATCGATTAACCTTTTACTCTATCAGTTGTCATTTCCTCTTGATAAGAGTCCAGCTAATCTCCATTTTAGTTGCCTAATTATTTGTATAATTTCTTCCACTCTAGTCTTCCCTCTGATCCATGTTGATCTTGTTTCTATTTCTTGGAGTTTCTGAGCGATTCTGAATTGGTTCAAACTTTTTCAGGACAAATGAATGAATGGATGAAGATTTATTTCAAGTTGATCTAATTACCTGGCGATCGCAAGTTCAACCTGAGTTCACGTAGTACTAAAAATTATATTGTTATGGCACCCTTTTGGGGATTAAATTTGAAGTAGATAAGTGCCCTTAGGGGGCACAGACCACGACAAGAAGTAGGAAGATGGGAGTTGCTATATTCTGAGGACTATAAGAAGGCTGTGGTAAGTTAAGTTTGGAGTTTGGTACTGTTTGGTCGGTCAAGGAGTCAGAGTTGGTTCTCCCCCATGTACCGTGAAAAGAATCGTGCTGAAAAGTGCGCTGGAGTCGGGGTTGGTTCTCCTCCAGGCACCATGGAAAGACTTGGAATTGGAGTGGGGCTCCTCCAAGTATCGAAAGGATAATAGAACTGAGAACGCGAATAAGGGAAAAATGAAGCCAACACTCGGAGCGATCTCTGACAAGGGCTTTTGTTCCTGTGAGTTGTGTAATACAGAATTGTTGATGTTGATTATCTTATCACAATTCGCCAAATGCCAGTTCGTCTGTTTGTATGTGAAAGCCTATCGCAAAATCTACCCGACAAAACCCCACCAAAACTTCTATGGTTACTCAGAGGAGCACTAGATAGGTTTTTAACAAGTTATATTCGATAAAACGTTGTCGATTTGCAGTTGAATCCCTATTGAAAATAAAACAATTTCCATGTCCAGGGGCAATCAAGTGCAGCTGGTCACTGCTCTTTTCAGCCTTTTCTTTTCTTTCACACGCGGCTACTGAAAATGTCTGCACATGCAGACACAGGAAATCATTTTCTCTTACTGTTGCCTTCTTTAGCAAAGTCTAAGAGCTAACTTCTTTTCTTTTGCTCTCAGAATAAATTACAAGAGATTTCTGCTTTGAATAAAACTTTGTTTTAAGAAAAGATAGATTCTAATAGAAAACATACAAAATATTAGAAATGAGGGGCAGTTAATAATAATAATATTTCTCCAAGGAAAAATATTTTTTCAATAATCAAATGAATACGTTAGAATGAAACAAATCTTATTACATTTTTAGATGCATCTTTATATTAACGCTACTTTCAAATTTAAAGATGACGTATAAAATTGTCTAATAGTCCTATTTGTAGCATAACCACGTGCAAAAATTGAATCATGTTATACAACTGACTGAAAGTTATTGTGATTTGAACCATTTTACTTGAAGTCACTAGAGTAGTTTTCGAAAAACAAAGACGAAAAAACACATACAACAAAATCCAGACTAAGATTTGTCGAGGGAACTGATGTTAGACAGAAGAAATGTTGAACGAAATGTATACTTCATAGATCATCTACTACTACCCCCACTGTCTCACCAGTCGGCTGCTGAGAGGGGTGTCTGTCAGCTCCAAGTGATGCGACCATCCAATTCTCTCTCCTCTCCCACACACTCACCTTGGTGTCTTTGATTAAAGAGTCAACCAATGAAAAGAGAGAGAGCAAATTTTGAACTGTACGCTTATTAGCCAGGCGAACCAAAGCTCTCGGTAATGGGAGAGGGTGATTGGCCAACCAGTCTCACTTCTTATTCCCGTTGAAATTAACGGCCCCTTTTCCTTTGTTTTGTATGCAAACATGATAATCACTACAAACGCCCATTGCAAACAAAAATATGCAATATTTTTCTCGTAAAGATTTAACAAAAACTTCCCAAAAGCCTTAAATCTAAAAAGAAAATATAACTGCATGTACCTATTTTCATCCTTCTGATGTGAGCATAATTAGCTATAAGACTCATAGCATTGCGTGACAATGGTTCAATTTCATATGTGTATGTTTGGCAAGATTTATCCCTACTCATACATGCTACATATTTTCTTCAGCCTGAGTTATCTGTTCTACGTTTCTGCATCTATACAAATGAACCTCTTGTTTTATTTCATTTTCAGGACACTCAATGAATCAACGGAAAAACTGTTTCATTAGAAAAACGCACATTGCAACATTTACATACGTTGCATGTAGAAAAGGACAGTATTGTTGAGAAGAAATGACAATGTTACACAAAATAGGCAAATATTTCGCCTCGCCCTGAAAAACTTATCACAATGCTACAGTGCCTTTCAGCAGAAACAAACATTTGTCCCGCAAACCATGACTATCCAGATGTGCTAACTTCGTAGAAGACCTTAAATTTGGTCTTGAAAATAAAGCAATGCAATGCCATACTGTTGATACGTTTACCCAAAATGCGCACTAACGACATAGTAGACCATTAACCGGTCTGACACGTGGGAAATCGTTTACTCCAACCCCACAATATACTACCTGGTCCCACGAATAATGCAAAATGCATTTGATTTAATTGAACAATGAGCACTCACAAATAGAGATTGACCCTTGACCGCTTATTCGTATGGTCGAAAATTCCTTGGCTTATAAGGAAAATTTAATGGTGGAAAATGTCCATAATTTTTCTCAAAAACAAGTAATGTCCATAGTTCTTTTAAAACAAAGTTCAATTCTTCCGACAAAAATGTTCATAGATTCGTCGCGGATAGAAACATAAATTTCTTTATCTTTGTGAGTCCATCTACTTTTTGTGTGTTAGATGGGAAATTGCTAAGTTGTTTGGCATTCAGTGACTTCCCCATATACCATGTGTTTGCTGTTACTCATGAGATTTTTTTTTACAGTGGAGTGTATGTAAGTTTTCATATCTGCGTCAGATATTTCAGGATTATTGTTCTGGAGATAAGCTCGAGATAACATATCAACAACAATTGATTCACGCCCTTGTTAATACTTCAGTTCAAAATCATGATGTAAGATTAACAAGGATCTTTGTATTCTTGAAGGAGATTTATCGATCGTTTTTCATTTGTTCAAATGGTTTATGATCATTTTCGATCGTGAAGTTAATGTCATTGACGAATTCGTGTTTTGTTTTTGTTTTTTTGCAATCAAATACTATGCTGAGAGCATCCCTTTCTACGGGACAATAGTTCTGTTCTGTAGAAATAGTTGCACGTTAAGATAGTGTAAATGGTAACCATTGCCGTTATGATTTTGTTCGAGGATAGTACTGATTTCATATTTACTTTAGTCGGTTATTATTTTGTAATAAATTTGGGTCGTAGAATTTTAGAACGGGATAATCAGTAATCATCTCTTTGAGTTTTGTAACTTCTTTGATTTGAGCTTTATCGAATGACCAACTAAACGTAGTGTCGTCGTTACCTTAGAGTGGTTAGGAAGAAATTAATTGTCATGTCTAAAAATCTCGTTTGCATTTGGGTAATGTCGTCTTTGGAGTTTTTATTCCTTCGATTTCTTTGTAGCGACGCTTATATTTTTAGTCGATAATTAAATACTAGATATCAAAAACGTCATTTCCTACAACAGCCCCTGTAAAAGCCCTGAACACACGTGGGTAATTGCTCATTGGCACCGGCACTCCTAGCTGATTAGGCCCTTTTGTCCTCGACACCTGTTACCGGCTACACTTTCTCTCTCTTCCCAACTCACTAAGATCGATATCATTTCGCTGGCCTCTCCGTCGATCCGAACGGCTATTTTTCCACTGCGACCAATCTCTGTGCTAATTTTTCCCATTTCAGTTCACTGATGTTGAGGCATCTCAAATACATATAACTGCACAGCTACTCAGCCGTGTCCTCACCACGTGCTCCAAATGCGTATACACTTCCTACTCTCATGAATGAAATGGCAATGCTTTTTTAATATCCGATAGGTACGATGGTCTGTCTCCTAATTCTCCTTACTTCGGGAAGCACGCATGGATTAATTCCATGTGTTTTGTGCCTCTCAATAGTCTGTCTGTCGTGTGTTCTCCAGCGTCAGAGAATGGCTCCAAAGTTGCACTCGCAACTTAGCAGTTTGGCATACACACTGAACCTGGTCTCCATAACCATCCCTTGATACGCACCAAACCCTCTGAATTCAAAAGCACTTCGACTCCGACGATTGTACTATCATGGAAACAAAAGCTCCCACCTTTCTCCAAAAAGCTCTCTCCTATTTTCATTTCTCTTTGCACGATCAGTCGTATTAATATTTTCATTGCATGCATTTCATTTTTATTCGTCATTGATGTTCCTATATTAAATGAACGTTTTATTTGTCCATCCAAATACTTGTATGTGTTCTTTTTACTTTGTTTCATCTCCGCGCCTACGTTCATACTTGGCATGCATTCTTTTCATACATCTCCGTTCCTTCTTCAACATTTCCAGTAACGTTGACGCTTATACCAAACCACGCGGAAGCAAAATCTTTTGTCTCCTACATCTTCGCACTACCCATTCCTCAACGACAACTTTATAAGATTTATATACCTAACAACTTCAGTGATTAGGAATACTTCACTTGCACTTATCAAGTGGAGTTTGCCAGAATTCATTGGAGGCATCCAGTTTGAAGACCATGTATTTCAGCAAACATTCCTTCAACGTTGGGACGTTCATAATGCCCTCGTTTTATTGCCTTGTCTAAAGCACGTGAGTCTAGACAGAGTTTCCCGTTAGATTTTTCAACGATAACGAGGATTCCCTCACAGAAACAATTATTTCCTTTTTTTTTTTTTTTTTTTTTTGCATTTTCTCTTGTTTGTTTGTACTAGCGGAACTTTCCTGGGGTTTGAATTACGGGATTTTCTTTAGGGTTAACTGTGATGTGGTGATTGGGTGTCAAAGCAGCAATTTACTGAAACAATCATCATACTTTTGTAAAAGTTTTGCTAAATTTCAGTGATCTGTTTTTTTGATAATTTGGATTAAATTCAGATTTTCCCTGTTTTTGTGTCAAGTCCTGATTGAGATTTTGTCTTTGCCACGACGACGAGTAGGGGTGTTTTCAAATTTTTATGATTTAGAGTAAACTTTCCTAATACAGAATTTTAGTGTTATCAAATGCTGTCAACTTCATTGAAGTATTTTTTAGTTTGGTTCGGCGAGAGAAATTGTTGAAATGTCTAATCAGGTAACACGTTTATTCCCTGAGACTATTTTAAATTTAATTGCAGACTGGTGGAATTTCAAATTTACTGCCCATCGTTCGGAATATCCATTGTTACTTATTATGTAAACATTTGTGTGATTCAGATGTTATCTCTATCATTAGAGTCAATTGTGTCTAATCGGAAATCTACAGTAACAGATTTACTATCTGGGGAAATTTGTACCGTATGTACCTACCCTTTCGATTTACCCAACTTGGATCAATGTCCATTTTATTTTATAATATGCTGGATAATTATTTCTTGGTTGACTGAAACCATAAAATTTACAGGAGTAAACATAGCTTTGAATTTTGGTGGGCTTTCTGTTATCAGCCCCGAACTGGTGTTTTTTTATGATTAGCACATGTCTGTATATCAGTATTTTGAATTTCTGCTGAGACAACAAGGATTTTTGACTGCATGTCCAGTTTGTATGACCATGTGTAGAGTTAGTTTAGGTTTCCTTAAAAAATGTCCTTTGGTCCATAAATCGGAGGTGCCACACATTGAAACGTCTTTAATAAAGCCATTGGAAATAACCCTGAATTTGCATTGCGATACTCTGAGGTGAAATCCAGTGACATGGTCGTCAAACTTTTGTTCATCTATTTGCTTGTATGTGAAGAATATATCTCCTGAGAAAGTCATTTTTTTTCGATCAACAGAATGAGTTGAATTTTTCAAACCCTTTTTCTCTTGTCCTTTTCATCAAAGGTAAAAGTCGAGAAAATGTCACAGTCTCTTGGTCTTAGGCATGTTATTGAAGTCATAGCCCTACCTGATTTGTAATCAAAGAGAATGACTTCTTTTTTTCCACTTGCACCGCGTGTTCATGTGGTTTTCCTGATTGAAATTTAATGGTTTTGCAGGAGGTAAAAACTATATTTTCAAAATGATTTAGTATTCTTGTGAATTATGGGTTGTTCTTGAATTCTGACACTATTCTGTATGTCGACGGATAGTGCATGGATGAGATGTGATTGGATTAAAGATGGACGATAAATAAGAGACGAGACGATCATATGGTCTAGAAAGAAGACATCTTTATTACTGCGTGATGTGTAGGTAGGTGAGGTCACACCAAGAGGTCGTAATTGTCTATGTTGTATTGATTATCTCAGAAATATAAACAAAGCAAAGCTTGATAGACTTGTACTAATAAGTGTGTCATTGTTAATGTTTTCTGTCATGATTTTTATTACTGATATAAATGTCCCACCTTTTTATTCTAGGGTATATGAAAAACTTGCAGAGAAAAGATGATTTCTTGGTGTTGATACATTGCCCAGAATTTTATGATTTTGCATTGGCCAGTAAGTAAAATTATTTCTCATTTGAAAAATAGTTTATTTTCTTGTGTCCTTCAGGACTGATATTCTAGATATGTTTGAGATTTATCTAATATTCTATATCATGACCATAACTGACTATCCATGGTGCAAATGATTACTGCTAGAATACCACGCCAGAAGCTGTCGAAGCAGGGAGGATGAAAAAACGAAGAATATGAAGTCAGGAAAAAGGTTGTCATATGTAGACACTGAATTGAACAATTATGACACGTAGATTTCTCAACATTTCATTTCAAGTTGTCTGAATTTCTCAGATGAAGCATTTTCATTATAAACTTTTAGATTCTTGACCCACTTGAAACTGCTCCTATTGATAGTGGAACTCTTTTGTGAACAGAAAAAATATGGAACTATACTACAAAAAGAACAAAAAGAACATTTTTTTTAATCCAAGTCAAATCAGTAGTTATTTCCCTTGAAAATTCCCTTGAAAGATTCAAATTCATAAATGAATTTAAGAGTAACTTTTTGACTTGTTTCTTTCATCTTATCATTGTTGCTTTTTTATCACAATGTTCAGTTAGTTTTACATTCTACAAAGAAACACAAATAAAATGGAGGATAAACCATAATTTTGCAATATGGTGTGAAGAGGATCAGATAAGATGTATTGATATGACTTGATTTGGACTTGGTTGGTTTCCAAGGCCAAATTAGTAAGACATTGTCCATGTCAGATGTGCTGATAGGGATACATTGTGTATGTTCAAATCTCATCGGAGACTTTTTCTTTATTTCCGGTACGTGCTACTTATTTACTTCAGGGAATTTAAAATAACTGACGTGTTGCAAAATAAAGCAACAATAAAATGAAAGATAAAATAGTTGAAAATTGATAATGAATTCATTTTAACTTGACATTTTTTATTTGTCTAGGCTCTTCGGTGGTTGAGCAACTGCTAGTAGAGCTGGAACAACGTGTTAATGCCCTGGAACAAAAGTACAGAGAGAAGCTACAAATGCTAAAGGTACAGACCCTATCACTTTTCTATTGTAATTATAATTACTCGTTAAATACTGTTGACTCAGTTTAGGGACAATCTGCAATCTCTGACTATCAAATGATAATCATTTTAAATACATTTTGATGACTTTTCTTCATCCAGTCATGCATACAAGGTTTTTCACAAATGGGATTTCCTAGGTTTCATCAAATAAAATTATTTCTTCACTAACCGAACTTTCAGAAAAAATAGGATGTTAGTCTGAATAATTAATAGAAAACAATAAAAATAATATCTCTTTTCAAAACTTCTGACTAGATAGATATCATTGAAATCCTTACCAGATTAACTGACAACTCTATAATGGGTAAAAAAATAGCAGCTTATTTTCCCAAATTTTTTTTTGCCTTTTGATTGCTGCTGGAACAGAGAAAATACCCAAGCAAAAAGCTGATACACTTGAAAGATGCACAAAAGAATCTAGAAGTTACAAAATTTAAATCATTATTATCAAATTCAAGGAAATTCTCAGATTAAGGTTTGGATAAAGGGGAAAAAGCTGAAAAACCATGTTGAAAATTTGTTTTAGGAAAAAGATTTTGTTTTCACACAAACATGAGCTAGAGGGGAGTAGATCCAGAGTTTTGTAAAGAAGTAATTAAATTAGAAGCTACAACCATGGAAATCCTATCACTATTCTGAATAGATTTGGATTATTCCAAATGGCAAACAATTTGTCTCAATAGAATGACAAGTGAAAAACAAGATAAAACTTTGTTATTTAAGAGAATTATGTCCAGTTCCCCCTAAAAATTTCATTGAGTCTTTATATCAGAAAATTGCAACCAGCATAATATGACTTTTGTTGACTAACAATATATGGTTAATAGTATTATAGATTATATTGATTACCATTTTAATTATTGTTATTTTTACACCTGTTTCCCGCTTTTTTTTTCTCATATTTTTCTGATTTATTCTGTCATTTATAAACTTTGTTGAAATTATTAATTTGTCATAATTAATTTTATGTTATAGATAAAGGGCAAATTCCGCACAGGAGCTGGCAAACCAGGTGAAGTAATTGTAGACATTGCCAAACAAGAGAATGTTGTAATGATAATCACAGGAACAAGAGGACTCGGAAAGGTGCGCCGCACACTTTTGGGAAGTGTCAGTGACTACGTGGTCCATCATGCACCAATGCCGGTGCTAGTATGCCGACTCGATGGTTCCACTCATTCAGATTAAGTCTTCCTAAGTTAACAAGTATAGCTTGCAAATGCTCCACATTCCATACAACAAAATGAGAGGAAAAATATTTTTGATCTTTATCTTAATGTTAGAGACTTAGAGAACTGGTTGAGTTTCACTTCATATGATTGAAATGACATTTTCATCAACTAGATTGCACTGTCCGTTGATAATTGAAGCTTGGTTCTTGTCTCAGAAAGCCAGCAATAATACAGAGCTTGGGAGCAAGTAGATTTTGGTTTCTCCAGAGAATGTCTATAACGGTGATCAGGCAGACAGTTCAAGGGAGCTTTCTGGAGAACATTTGATGGGATATTCAAACAATGAATTAGTGCAGAAAAGAAAACTTATTCTATTCAAGTAATTGTCAAAACATAGACTAATGGATATTTTCTGTTCTGATGGATATGGAATAAATTTACATTTCATACAGAAACTTGGTTTTTATTTTTTGTAAAAAAAACTCCATTGTATAAAATAGAAATTATGTTTTGCAGCAATGTGAGAGAAAAAAGAGAGATTGAGAAAATCACAATATAAACGAAGAAGGAAATTCTTTTGTGATGATTTTTGATACAATATCACTGCTCTGACATCTTGAAATTGAAACTTGTCATAATTTATCTTGATGGATTTTTAAATCTTTGTTCTAACACAGTGATAGTTCTTTGAAGCAATAATTCCCAGAATAAGGAAAAAAATCCTTATCAATTACAGGATCACTTTATTTCATTCCTAAGTAAAACTTCTTTAGAAATAGATTGGTGTCAAAATCAAACATAATTGCCTCAGATTGTGTTCTACAAACATATCTGACTTCATCAGACACAAACATGTTCAAATCTGAGAAGTCAGACCACAGAATATGGCTCTATAGTCTATTATAGATGAATCTTTGGGGTAAAGTTAAGAGGTTTTTCACCGAACTAATAAATGGCTTCTCTAATGCTGCAAAACTTCTTTACTCAGTTTCTTGTAGCCGTGGTCTTGGACTGCAAGATTAAATAGGTTTCTCACCATTGCACGTCTTCTTCAGAACTTCAGAAGCTGTTTTGAAGTAGTCACATGCTGAGATAATTTTCATACTCTGGTCAAAATACTCTCCAACCTTCCTTAGTAGGTTCCATACATTCTGCATGGTATCAGTCTTATCTTAATACACAATAATTTTCCAGACAGTGTGATCATTCAAATCCAAATAGCTAATATCCCATGGCAGTTGACCAGATTCAGCCATTTTTGAATTAGGTTCCTCTGTTACAGTGGACAACTAATTTATGATGTTCATTTTCACCAAGATTTACAAAATGATGTCTAATAGTATAGCAAGCACCTGCTGAATAGAAATTATAGGTTTGAAAAAATGAGTGTGTACCTCGTTTGACAGCTTGGCCAAAAATGATGTCTGTGCAACATTATGTCATGACACATTAAACAATTAACATTACTTTAGTTTTAAACTTCACGTACAGTTACAAAAACATACATATGTGTGTGTGTGTGTGTGTGTGTGTGTGTGTGTGTGCGATAATTGTAGAGAAAACTTATTTGGAAACATACTTTGTCCAACAATTATCACATTCTCTAAGGCATAAACTGTTCAATCTAATTATATATATATATATAAGTAGGTTTGGATTTAAAAATTGGTGAAAAAAAACATGCTAAAAAATGTTTTATGTTGCACAAAAAAATGTTTGAGTACCTTTTAAAAGATATCTCATTATAAAAAGTACTGTCTAGCATTGGCAGCTCATAACCTTAGGTTGTTGAGGTGCTGCTTCAGAGAATTTTCAAGAATAGTTTTAATATTGTGTTACATACATACACAGAAATACAGTCAGTATATATATATATATATATATATATATATATATATATATATATATATATATATATATATATTTTATGAACATTAATTTAACATTTACCCGTAAAATGCTCCAGTCAAGCTGGATCCTAATTTATTCAAAGATAAATTCATTCTTCTTGTTTTATTTTAACCAAAAAAGTCAATAACTTTCACTTTGATGTTAGGATGACTGTTAAAGAACTTATAACTGATTTATAGTGATTCATAGAAAAGTTTTCATTCTTTTTGATGTTGAAAAGAGAGCAGCATTCAGGCTCTGATGTTGTAATAGGAATTGCCAAGAGGATTTTCATCAGTTTTGTAATTTCATTAAGAACACTATCTAAATTATTTTCCAAGATAAATTTCAACAGATCAATTAAACAGCAATATTTATGCATATTGGATCTGCTGTAGAATACTCTTTTCAGTTCAGTTCAAGTTTCAAGTTTTTCTTTGTCAATTGAGGGATGTGGTCAACCCTATCTCTTCTGTTGGCATTTCTTTCTTAAAACCTGTAGAGCTGTTCTTGTTGAATAATTTAGAAGATACTAATTGTTTAGTAGAAGAATATCTCTCCACTATATCAACACATATGCCGTCACATACTTTCTTTGCTTCAGCCAAGAGTGTCTGAAGGATTCTCACAGATTCACAGTATTTTGAGTTTCTTATTTCTAAAATAGCAGTTTTGAAATGTATTATGTATTCATGTATTTTAAATACACTGTGCCGCCCCCGCCCCCCCCCCCCCATGCTGCATTCATTCGGAACAGAACTAGGAATGATGAAGTCATGAAGCACACCACAAACTATATTTAGTGAATTTTGTCTACCTCCAACCCATTAAATTATAATTATTCACTGGTGAATTAAATGTTGCTTTGTGACTTAGATTGAATTGGAAGTAAATTATTTTGTTACTGTTTCAATTGAACTTGCTTTCTACTTTTTAAAAAAAAAAATTGTTCAGAAACATTTATAGCCAAAAACATGCAAAAATGGCCAAAATTGTTTATAAAAGCATTTTTTCGTAAATCATTTTTATTAGATGAATTATCCAAATCATCATTATAAATTTTATCTAAATTTTTTATTTAACTTAATCTTATTTAATCTAAATTTTTCAGTTGATTTTTTTCATCACAATTCAGGCTGTGATCATAAAAGTTGAAATTTTCAATAAAAAAGCAACTGAATCATAAGAATGAAGGTGAATGGTAGTATCAAAAATTTAATAATGATTGTTCATAAAACATTGCATTACTGAAGCACACTCCAAAAAAATAAAAATTTATCAAAAAGTATTACAATTTCAAAAAAGAATTGATTTGTCTAACAAGTCCATTTACACATTATTTCTCTCTGTGTCGAGTAAATAAATAGTGCCAACTGTAATCTCTCTGTCTCTCTCTCTTATCATTGCTTTCCACACTGATAATAAGTTGGTACTTCATGAGTGACAGTGCCTTAATTCACTTAATAGTTTGCCCATGATATAGGCCCAGTTGTGTAATGAGCAACCTTCTGGCATAGGAACTGCGTAATGGATAGTTTTACAGTGATTTTTTGTCATTTTTATTTCTAGAAATGGGATGATTCATCATCATCATCATCAGTCTTTTAGCGTCCGTCGTTGGACATAGACCTTCCCCAGGATCTGCCACACCTCTCTATCATGGGCGTCACAGAGCCAGTACTTCCTGAACTTGTCTAGTTCATCTCTCCATCTAATATTTTGCCGGCCTCGGTTGCGCATATGGTCTCGGGGAATCCATGTTGTGAGTCGTGATGTCCATCGATTGTCAGCCATTCTTGCAACATGGCCAGCCCACCACCATTTGAGATTTTTTATGGATTCTATGATGTCTCTAACTCTTGTCTTTTCCCGGATGTGTTGTGCTGTTTTGTGGTCTCTCCATGTGAGGCCCAGCATTATTCTTTCATGTGCACGTTGCATGGTTCTCAGCTTACGGGTCTGTTTCTTGGTTAAGTTCCATGTTTCAGCTCCATAAGTGACTATGAGGATGCATTGGTTATACACCCTTCTCTTTAGGATTAATGGGATCTTATTATTTTTGAAGGTTGAGTTAGCTCTACTTTCTCGAGTTCTGTGTCCTCAATTTCGATCTTAGTGTTCTTATCTACAATGTGGTTGTTGCACATGATCTTCGTCTTGCTGAAGTTCATGTGTAGGCCGACTTTCTTGCTCTCCTCATTTAGTTTATCTATCATTAGTTGGAGGTCGTGTAGGTTCTCTGCGAAAAGGGCTATGTCGTCTGCGAATCTGAGGTTGCTTAGATACTCGCCGTCTATTTTAATTCCTTTACTCTCCCAGTCTAGCCTTCTGAAGATCATCTCGAGGCAGGCTGTGAAGAGTTTAGGTGAGCTGGTATCACCTTGTCTTACTCCTTTCTGGAGCTGGAAGGGGTCCGAGTCTTTATGTAGCCTGATAAATAATCCTTAAATAATCATCCCCTTTCTTCTCTGAGGTAAGAAGACCCGGAGAAGAAATGGGATGATTATTTAAGGATTATTCACAATCCTATTAAGTATCTCGTATAAGTATAAATAGATAAACATATATATCATATATATATATCGGGTGAAAATAAATGGAGGCTACTGCAGTTCTACAGTATCTACAGACGAGTGGCCATGGCCGTTTAGTAAATTTTTCTCAATGTTTGGGACTGGAATTACGATTTTCTAGCAAAACTCAAATATATCAAGGTCACTATCATGGTAACAAAACATAATTAATGATGAATTGACATTGATCAAAATTGAAAAAAAATATTAAATTCTCAAATTTTCCCTCATCATATTTCCCATAAACTCAGGAAAAAGGAATCGCCAGAGATGTAAGAAGCAACCTTATTCAGCAGCTTTGTTTATTTATCCCAGTTGATTTGCCCTCGGCAAGTAAAAAAATATTAGGTTCTTATTCTGGCAACTTTCAGTTTATTAGGAACTTTTGATGTTGAGGCTAGAAACAGCTCAGGATGAAAAATGAATGAATGAGTTCCTCCTTTAATTTTCTTATTGATTTTGCCTCAAGTTTCTCTACTGAGTAATACCTACATGGGCATTTATCTTGAACATCAGTTACGTCAATTACATATTCAGGGTATATAGTTTAAAGTCGGGTTCTTCCCTAAAACAGGACAGAATATTGCCTATAGCATGATACTCGAAGTGGAAACAGATACACGCTGGTAACTATGCTTCCTCCCTGAAATGATATACATGATGAAGGACAGTATGCCAGTTGAAATGGCATTCCGACGACCTCGCTGTCGTAAAGTGAACCAGCCCAGCTATCAACATATACTTATTGGGAAATTATCTCCCTTACATTATAAGAAATTACCTACCTTAAATTAAAAACACTAGTACTGTAAAGTTACTTCCCTTACATATAAATATGCTTATATCTACATAGAATACAATTATATATCTATGTAATCATTAATTGGAAATAATGTAGCGCAGGCACATTTATTTCAAGGATGTACACGTTTTATTTATGACATGTGCTGCAAGCATGATGGGGAGAATTCAGTAATTCTTATATTCATATCTACCCAAAAGATCCTGAACTAAAATGTGAACATACAATATTCCTTGATTTGGATATTGAAGTTGAGGATGGTGCATTTGTTTATAACTTGTTAGACATTTTCCAATCTCGGGAACAAATAATGTTTCTACTTTGATATTTTCAATTTTAAGGCAGACAAGTAATTTTTAAACAATTTTGTATGTGGGTTTAACTGGTGATGCCACCCCTTATTGAATTTCATGCAATCTCAATAAAAAGTAATTTGCTTTCCCGTATAGTTATATTTGGAGTTTTTTTTTCCCCCTGGCTGGGTATGCCAACTGGTATATATATATATATATATATATATATATATATATATATATATATATTATATATATATATATATATATATATATATTCTAGAAAGCTTTACAACATTAAACACTGAACACATTAAGAAAACTTTTTTGTGTCACTTCCGTCACTCATTTCCCAATTTCTTCAGCGTTTTCTATGTTCTATACATACTTTGATATTATGGTACTATGTGTAAAATTTCTCTTCTTGGAATCATCAGTTGTTTAACATGTAACAGTTTCAGGGTTTTAAAAAAAAACCATTTGTATTTAAATGGCTCCCCAATAGTATTGATCAAATATCATCTCCCATTCAGCAATGATTTTAATACATAACTTATGTCTTACTACATGTGTTTTTACTTTATTCTATATAGGGTATTATCATAATGTATTACAATACTTTATGGATGTTATTTTATGCTACACATCATTTAATATTTTTGAAACCAAAAGCTCACTTAGGTAGTTTACTCCAAAAATGTATTTAACAATGAGGGATCAATAAGTACAACATCAGATTGACCCGTTGTTTATGTTACTTCTATTGATAAGACCTCAATATATTTGAACTATTAGGAATGAGACAAATCAGGAGCAAAAGTATATGCAGACTTTTAGTTAATTGATTGACATTAATCAATTAGTATGCTACACGAGTTACATGAAGGGTTCCCATCTTCAGTCGCATGTTTGGCTTTGAAAAGTAAGATGAAAGTCCATAGGAGGCCATTGTAATGTGTCCATTGGTTATCAGGACCATTTTCTGCATGAGAAATTGTATATGATAATTTGGTTGAACCTTTAGGTGAAGGTTATAATAGCAGTTATGGGTATTTTAGGGATTGTTTTGGTCAACAGGAATGGATATTCTCAAGAATTGGGTTACTGGAAATCTAGGTCATTGTCCAGTGCTAAGCTAGTGAGGTTGTTAGTAAGGTAATCTAGAATCCTTGTATGTATATATATATATATATATATATATATATATATGTCTATATGCTTAATTACTCACATGCGCATACATGCATGGTTAACCTTATACATATACCTACACATATACATATAACGCACATATAATATGGGAGTGTTTACTATATGTATATATATGTGTGTATATATATATATATATATAATGTACATCGCTATATTTATATATATATATATATACATATATATATGTTCTCTAGCATGTAATCCTAAAAAAAAATGACAGGCTTATTTATGTGTGGTTCAGCACTAAAGAGCCCAACGCTATTTCATTTGGTAATTTATTTTTAATAATTCAAGTATTCTAATTTTGAGTTTATTTGGAAGTCTCAACATAACTAAAGCTGTTTAAAATGTCATGTAAGAAATGTCATCACTAATATCGTGTAGCATAAAAGTCATAGGAATAAACCTAATTTATTTTTGAAAATTAGGAAAAAATGATGGCCAAATTTGACAAATCTGACCTTTTAAAAAAGCATTTGAACCTGAGACTTTTGGTTAATCATCGTTCCGATTATGTCTGTGTTGAGAACCCAAATGTGGCTGACAAGTCCCTGGGTCGTAGCTGGAGAGTTCAAAGGGGACATTTTGCCCACCGCTTAATCAGGTTTTCTCACTAAGGACGAACTGATCTGAAAGTTGTAATCTCACAGAAGCTGGATATCAAGATGTCACAATGAACAATGACAGCTTAGAATGAGTTACACTCAAGGTACCCTCTGATACTTTACCTGACCACCGTTTTTTGGCTTTTTATGTGTATTTATGCTGCACTATCCAGATCAGTCCTTTAGCGTGAAACTCCTTCTCATTAACTAAAAGGTTGTCCTTAATGCTATTCTAATAGTGTTTCTTGGGGCTCCCTGTGTTTCTGTGGCCCAGTAGAGCTGGGCCTTCAAAATCATGACTCCCACTCTGTTGAGGCCAGCTCGACTTTATCCACAAATTCGAAGTTGATAAACCATCAGATTGCCATTATTGGATGCAGGGCCTACAAGTGGAAATGCCAATGTTGCCGGCTGTTCCTGGTTTGGCATCCAAGTCTAACAGTCATGCTGGTCTTCATCTTTTTGTCAAATGAACCGTCTGAAGACATGATGTTCCCCAGCTACCCAAACAAAATATATTTTCTAATACATTTGTAATTCATGTCTGGTATAAGATAAAAAAATAACCAAAGATTTCGAAACCGAGATGAGAGCCTTGAAGATGTGGACATCTTTAATTGATAACATCCAAATGAGGGACATTATTAAGGCGGGCCCATGCAAAACAACTCGAGCGGTTACAGAGGACTAAGTGTTTACATTCAACACTTCGACATTTACACCAAATTTGAAAACCCAAAAGCTCAACATGTCGCTTGAATGGCCCTGAATGAAGAACAAAAAAGCTTGCAAGTCGCGCCAATGACCTTTCTGAAACTGAACAAACTAGGCTACGAAACTCTACCTCTCTGGTGGAGAGTCAGTTTTCTAAGCAGGGACACTCGAAACAGTAGTCAGCGTACGGGTGCTTTTTTAATCCAATGTACATGAAAATTCTGCAGAGGTCCCAAAGTCTCCAGTACCAAATTTCAGCTCAATCCGACAATCTAGGAGGCAACTTCATTGGGAAAAAGTACGAATGGTGCAGACTCCCTTGCCAAATGGGTTCTGGAGGGAGATCTTCGCTTCGCTCCGATAATAGATTAATTCATCTTAATAAGCACTTTTATTGTATTGCTTTTCATTTACTTTGGGGGGTACAAGTAAATAAATGGCAATATAAAAATATATTTCATTGAAAGTTTGAGGAATTTAACATTAATAAAGTCTAATAGCTCTTAATAACACAATTTACTCAGAGAAATCGGCTTTAAAATGCCGTAGGTTAAAACAGCCAAGACATTGTGATTATAAAGACCAAGATGAGGACACTGTCCAAGAATGAACCCTAAACGAAATCTTGGTCGGAAATTTTGCATCAGTTTTTCTCTCCTCAAGAAACTAACTTCAACTTACAAGTTTTGCCAAAAATCAATGCCGTTCATATTCCTGTTTAAAAATAAAGAAGAAAAAACGCAAGAAAATTCTACATCAGCTCTTACACACATTTACACCAGCTTTTGAACAATTTATTCAAAAAGACTTTTCTGTATTTTCGTTGGACATAGATTCCCACCGGATTCTCCACATCCTCTATCGAGGGCGTCGCAGAGCCAGTACTTCCTGGATTTTTCTAGTTCGTCTCTCCATCTTGTATTTTGCCGGCTTCGGTTGCGCATCTGATCTTTGGAGATCCATGTTGTGAATTTTGATGTCCATCGGTTGACTGCCATTCTTGCAACATGACTAGCCCATTGCCATTTGAGTTTTCTTGTGGATTCTATGATGTCTCGGACTCCCCGATATACTGTGCTATCTTGTGATCTCTATCTTGTGAGGTTGATCATGATTCTTTCTTGTGCACGTTGCATGTTCCTCAGTCTGTGGGTCAATCTCTTGGTTATGTTCCACGTTTCAGCTCCATAGGTGACAATCAGAAGGATGCATTGATTGTATACCGTTCTTTTAAGGATTGATGGGATTTTCTTATTTTTGAAGGTTGAGCTTGCTCTGTCGAAGGCTTACCATCCAAGAGTGATTCTTCGCTTGAATTCCTCTTCTTTTGAGGGTTTCGTGGAGGTTGGTTGTCCTAGGTAGGTGGTATACATTCTCCAGTTCTGTGTCTTTGATTTTGATCTTTATGTTCTTTCCGACGTGATCGTTGTACATGATCTTTGTTCTGCTGGGGTCCATGTGTAGGCCGACTTTTTTGTTTCCTTCATTTAGTTCATCTAGCATCAGTTGGAAGTTTAGGTTCTCTGTGAAAAGGACAATGTCGTCAGTAAATCTAAGGTTGCTCAGATATTTGTCATCTATTTTGATTCTTTTATTCTTCCAGTCTAAGTTTCTGAAGATCATCTTGTGCAAGGCTGTGAAGAGTTTGAGTGAGCTAGTATCGCCTTGTCTTACCCCTTTTTGAAGCTGGGAGGTCAGAGTCTTCATGTAGCCTGATAAAATTGCTGCTGAGACTGTATGTATGTTGCAGTACAAAAGTGAAGTTATCGTACTGCAATAGAAAAAAACAATAACAAGAATTTCTATAAAGTTTTGTAGGAAGGTGGACTGCTGTAGAATTTATTATCATTTTCACATCTTAGGCAGTTCAAACTGAGCAGCTCGAAAACTCTGGTTTTGTTGAAGTTGAATACAGGAAGCTCCTCTCTCATAGTAAGACTTGCTGGATGCTATTTCAGCCTGGCATCACCAGTCTGATACAGCTGTTTCCTGCACACGAGACAAACGATCAACAGAAATAAAAACATTCTTTGAGAATTGAATTTACCTAAGGCACAAGCACTCATTGAGATCTTCGTATTTCACATACAAATTCAAGCAATTGAAGGAGAAATTAATTCTGTTGCAGAAGTATAACAAATTTGGAATCTGTCCATAAAATGTTTATAGAACGCACAATTCAGAATTGTATGCCCTAGAAAATTAAAAGATTGTTTGCTCAGAATGAATTGAGAAAGAGTGTGACAAGTTTTGCACTGGAGTCGTTCATCTGAACAATAGATGCATAAAGAAGATTTTTTTTTGTTTCAAGTGGATAACATTGAATGAAACACCAAGCTGGACTGATGTGGAGCCATATGTCAGATATTTGATCTATAAGAGGATAAGAGTTGATATGAAGTGTTTTGATCAAGTTAGTAACCTGAAGCCGTTTATGGAAAATTACACGAAAGATGAAGAATTTTGTAATTTGCCAATGCATCAGGAGTGGACCAGATAGTTCGAAGAGAACATTGCCACTCAGAATTTCTGAAATTATTCTTCTTTGCTATATTATCTCATAATACAAATGTAAAGAGGGAGTCTTTTTCAATGAGGCAAAGTCAGTGGACAAAAGAAAGTAACAGATTGAACTTTGTAACAATGAAAGGCATTCTAATTGTACGGTGCAACCTTGGGAAAAGATCTTACCATGACTTCTATACCTATTTTCCAATGCAAAAGGCAATCAGCCAATACTGGAAAGGATTCAATCAACAGAAAAGTATACCTGGGAGAGAGATACTGCAGTTAAAGGGATGAAGATATTCAGCCTTCAGTAAAGGTCACATTTTAAAGATTTCTATACCATGAATGCCATATGCCCAAATCAAAACAATACACACACACATATATATATATATATATATATATATATATATATACTATTGTTGAGCAAACGTGCAAAATTATTTATCACGTCTGCTTCGAGGTTATAGAACGTCCTCTTTTTTGAATGTTCAGATATGGCAACCATACTATTTGCAAACAAAATCCATTGGACCATGTAATAGCTTTGCACTTCGTTTTCATGACTCTTTAGATTTGTTCCAGCGAATAGGAGTATCTGTTACTAAAGATACTAAAAGATGATAAAATGTACTAGTCGACCAAGCCTTGTGTCAGACATTTATACCAGTCATCACAATCTACTCGACATTGGCTTATGTTTATGTTTTCGTCTGAAAATCAACTTGTTGTTCTGAATGTGTATGCATCATACGACGCAGCACAAGTAATGTTCCCTCTAATCTTTCCTAGTGTGTGGGCGCAAATATTTTCCTCTGACGAAAGTATGTGCACACTTTTGAATTCGTCATGGGGAATCAATCAATATTTTTCAATAAAAACACTGTAAGCCACGTGCAGAATTTAAAATCTTTTGTGTGCAGATTAATTTCCTTCGCACTCTGGTTCCTTCCAAGCTTAGAGGGAATTTACAAAACTATGAACTCAAGTTGGTGTCACAAATAAAAGATTGAAACGGTTGATAAATGAAGGAGTTATATTCAAATGATAGCTCCAATCAGGGATGGGAATGTGGTGTACGCAGGTACGGTGTATACCTACTTCTCAATTTCCAGGGGGTTTTTTTTCAATAGGTGTTTTTTTCACAATAGGTGTTTTTCAATATTTCCTAATGGAGAAAATGCCTTATACCTAGTTCTCAAACCCCATTTCCATCAGTAACTTAAATATTAGCTCATAGTCATACACCAGCACACATGCATCTGCGAACGCATGGGTATGCTAACTCTGACAAACGGGTAAATGTGACAGAGGCTTGGTATATTGAATTGAACATGTCGTCCATATGATAGCACGATGTCAATCTTAAGTGACCAAAGTAAATCTAGATTGTATCTTTGAATGTGTGCCCGAGCGTAATGATGCTGAGTGCAGGTTATGTCTGCAAGAGCATTTTATTATGAAATTTCTCATTATCTTATAGTCATCAAGGGAGGAACAGTAGAATCACGTTTCCAAACCACAACTCCGATTCAAGCAGAACCAGCAAATCGATCTTATTTGTTACAGCAATATCTAGGCTAAAATAAACACGTACTTTTTTCGTTTTGTTTTATTTTTGTTTTTTTGTTTTTTTCAAACTTCAGTAGAAAGTCTGAAGTTGACATTGTTTTCCGGTCGTAACAAGAACAATTCTCACCAAAATGAGGAGTATCAACGGATTTCTAAAATGCATGTACCCCGACCGTGATTTAAACTCACGTCTAACTGATTGTCAAGAGGCTGCCTTACAGATAAATTTTTGTTTTTATCAGTTTATCATACAGATACGCACCGGCTTCTATTTGTTACAAGATGAAAGTTACAGTAATCATCTTCAGTCAGAATAGCAGTTGGAGTTTGACCCTGAAGCAGCCAGGCTTCTCTTTTTTGTTTTCGTCCATTACTCGTATCATTGAATTTTCTTCCAAGAGATTGCAGGTCATTTGGGAAATGTGAACATCAACAAGTTTATTCTGAATTCATTTCCGATTCTATATCCGTTCGATTTTTGGAAAGTGACAAAATGACGTGTTTTTCTTCATTGATTTGTCGGTTGTTGTTTCTTGGTTTGCTTTGAAAGGTCAAGATGAATAAAATATTGGATTAGCTTTGTTTTTAGACAAGTTATTCTCGATATTTTTGCTCTGGCAGAAGAAAATGCAGATCTGAGAGAAGTTAGTTTGTAAATGCCTACATTGCATAAATTTTATATGTGATGCGCACACACACTTGTATATAAGTGTATATATCTCTATCATATTCACACTGAAACAAGATCTCCTATGAAATATATTTATCACAAATATAAATTTTTTAACTTCTTATGCAGAAACCCATTTGTAACGAAATGAGGTGATTAAAATTATTCCGCCCAAAATATACGCATGTATATATGAGTGTGCGGGCAGAATGGATTGCCGAACGAGCCATTTTAAAGAGTTGCAAAAATTGGATTCAAAGTTTAACGAACATTCACTCACAATATTTCCATTATTTGTAGAGCTACAATGCTCATATTTTTTTTTATTTTGAATCTTGAAACCTTTGCATTATGCTTCTGATGCATTTTATATCAATAAAAAACCTAATTTCTTACAAAATTACTATGTGAGATTTTATTTCCAACTAACAATAAAAATTTTTTTTAAATTTCAAAAAAGCTCCCATGTTTTGCTCAAGTCAAAGATTCAAAACGAAACTAAAATGAGCATCCTAATCGTAAAAATAACGGAAATATTGCGGGTGAAATTTGGTCAAAAAATGACATGAGATTGCAAAAATGAATTTAGTGATTAGGTTCAAATAAGACGACAAATTCATACAAGATTCGTTATGATATGAATCTGAAACACAGTGCTGAGTTTTAAAGCTTTAAAATGTTCTGAAACTCTAAAAGAAACGAAAATATCGTGTGCGAAAGTTCGAATCCTATTTTCTCAACTTTTTGAAAAAATGGCTCAAAGGGTGCATAATGCACTGCCACTCATTGGCTATGGATAAAAAACAATCTTGATTATTTGTAAAGGACCTAGCAATACAATATATATGCTTTAGTTATGATAATTTTGAATAACTATAATTATTCAAAATTCGCCTATTTCAATAAAATGTCAATCAAAAGAACTCAAATGTTTTTAGGGGGGTTCATACTCAAAAAAATGCGTTCATTTGCTTTAATGTATGCATTGCCAGCTGAGTTGATAAGAAAGTAATCTATTCAACAGATTATATATTAATGATCTCTAAAATTAACTTATATATGATACATTTCGGAAATAACATTTTATCTTTTTGTACATTACCTCTCTTAATATCTCTGATCAGTACTTATGTTTGAATGCAAAAATGTCATTGTTTTAGTAACCAGAAATTGCGAAAATACAGTGAAAAGTGATTCAATTTTACAATTTCCATGTAAAAATGAACTCATAATTTAATAATTATGATTTAAAAAAATGAATAACACGCTCAAATAACCGAAGGTGGTGAATCTTAATTCTGCCGTAGCGATAATCTCATATGAAATGTTTGAATAAGTTTTTGAAGAGCCACATCACATAAAACAGATGGAAAAATGTTCAATAGTATTTCAAAAGAGCTGTACTTATATCAATCTAATATGTGAACCCTGTCGAAACTTTTTCCAAGAAATTAGTACCAAAAAAGGTGGGTTCAAGGTCAGTTTCTTGTTTCGTTGCAATGATTGGTGCTTTATCTAGTAAAGCAGTCCAATGGTTGCACAACAAAAAAACTTCCTCTTTCGCTTTTAGGCCAACTTGGGTCAGTTTTTTGTTTACTTTTATGCTCTGACCAGTTTCAAGTTTTTTGTTGGCTGATAAAAGTTACTGTGAGAATTTGAGCTGTTTGGCATAGATAAAATGACTGTTATTATTGATGATAAGGCGGTTACATCTCATCTAGCTAACTCATCGGAAAATCATCGAAAGTACCACTGTTCGTATTCTGATATGTTGGAATGGGGAACAAGTGTGAAGTCCGACTGGTTGTCGGTGATCAGATCTTGTGGTTTATGCCTTTTGATAACCTGGATATGCTGGTTACATTGGAGCAACCATCAACTTTCGAAGGACGTTTTAAAGTTGAAAAATGAATTTTCTTTCAGCTCCAGGGTCAGTGGATATCAACTGGAGAAAGACTTGAACTCACAAGTAAAAAATACACAGCCAGATATCTCTAAAAGTCTTGAGGTTCAGGTGAGTAGTACACATGCTCACATAGCGTTTTCTTCTTTTCCCCTCATGCTTTCTGCACTAGACAGGAAGATATTCTATTTGCTTTTTCATACTTTCTTTTATCTAAACTGAAATAACGAGGCTTTTACCATAGAAACTAATGTTGAGTTTTGTTGTTCAGTTTTTCTTTGAAAAATAAACAGAGAGCACCAGGACCAACGAACACAATGTAACGAAAGAAATACGTGAATATTTGCATATTAAAAAATTTTCTGGTTCACTTCTATCGAAAAAACTAAATATAACACTGAAAGGTAATTGATGAGCATGCTCGCGGTTAATGCCACTCTATGACTTGCAGTCACAGTTTATTTCTAGTTTCAGAGCAGAATAGCACCCAACTTCTCCTGATTCGAACACCGAATATCAGTAATAATTTCAGAAAAAAAAACATGAGAAATCTTCGTTACCTATTAGGCTTTTAATTATGTAATACACTAGCAGCCGCTTGGGTTCTTAACTACTGATTTGAAAGAAAACTATTGATTGAAGATACAAAAACTAAAATACTAATCAATTCAAATTCTCACTGAAGACGGTGAAAATGATTTGTTGCCAGGTTTACTGTATAGTGTCTTTTAACTTTTATTTCCTTGAAGTGTACTTATTTTCACTTCTACCAAAATGAAGCCTGCATATGGGATATTTATTTGTCAAAAGGTGCAAATAGAATTCCTCTGGGCAAATACTTAGCTATGATTAACCAGTTTATTCTTTGCTGTCAAAAATCGACCGCTACTATTAAGAGATTTTGCAATTGCTTCGTACTTGAAAAATATCGAAGCATCATATTACTCAGTATTTTCTTGTTTATGTTCTACATCACCTTGAATATTAAACTATAGTCAAAAGGTAAATTTTGATAAATATACAATTAATCAATTTTAAGTCAGCATAAAATTCTATTTCTACTAAATTACGTCCTCAGACGTCACTGGTCACGTAAGCGTGACAGTCGACAAATGCACATTGCCTAATGAGTGGATGACTTCCTTTTTCGATTAATTGGTCGAATATTAACATCAAAAGAAATATAAGCATAGATATTGAATATTCGGACATTCGATGGTCGATATGCAGGTAAATACTTGGTAATCAGGTGTCCGCTACCACTTTTCCAAGATAGTGAAGGATATATTTCCGGGTTGGTGCTGGGGGACAAAAAAAAAGATATATTTGCGGTAGTGGCAACCCTCATTGGTTACATATAACAATTGCTCAGCACCATTATCCTTTATTGAGTATAAGGTTCCAACTTTCAAACTCCCTATCGAGGTGGAGATGCTTACACCTAACGGACGCCCATCAATTATTTTCAAACGTTTATCAGAATTCACGGATGAAAACTGTTGAATTTTTTTCTGAACTTTGACCTAATGATCTTCAGTAGGGTGCAGAAAATGGGCCCCGAAATGTATTTTGAAAGACAAAGTGTTCGAAAGACTTAAATCAAATTCATGATCCATGATTCACTAAACTACGAGATGTTTTGATTAATGAGTAATCTCGATATCAAGTTTAGTTTAGTATGGCATGAAGCCAAACAAGGGAAGGAAGATTATACTGCACTCATTGCAGGGCCACTGCTGGCCATTTAGGTGCCCTAAGCATAATTACTTTGCAGTGCCTCCAGCTACAAAGAGAACACACGATTGCTATCTTTAAACTGGAGAAACATAATTCAATAAAATAAACCAAAGAAAAATGTATTGTTTAAAATAAATGTAAAATGAAATAGATACATACAATAAGAAAAGAGAACTATACAATTAGTATAAAAAGTCACAAAACCTCACAAACTGTGCCAAGACAGAGACATTTTAGCACACAGGAATTTTCTCGCAGTCGTGGAAGGTCCATAAAGCTTCTTGAGCAGCTTTTCTTATCCTAAACCCTGTAATTTATTGAGCTTGTTCAATGAACAAAGTGTAGTTGAGGCTAGAAATAGGATCTTTAGCACTCACTGGGGTAAAAACCATGATAGAAGCCAATAAAAAAAAGTATATAATGCTTTTCTTATTGTGCCGTAGAATAAAAGGAGCAAAACAAATGTGCAGTCAGCACTCAGTTATGATATGAAGACAACTTGCAGCCAAGGTCTTTAATAGCCTCAGCCTTTAAGAATACTCAAAAAATAGAGACCCAGCAAACAAATTTGGCAATACAAGTAGAACATTAGGAAAGTAGATTAACAGTTGACAGCCGATGACTCTCAAAGTGGTTGTCTGTAAAATCTGGATCTTTTCTCATTCTTGGTGGATGCAGTTATAGTTTGTGGAGGTTGTTCTCCAGCCATATTTTTTTTTATTGTTATACTATTATTATATAAAAACATTTTACATAAGCGAAATTTTGGAAAATTTTCAAGTGACAAATTTACATCATTTCAATGTTTACAAATGGATAACTTTTGAAGATGTTGATTTTCCTGAATATCTCGAATATAGATAGCTTTTTCTCATAAAAAAGTTTGTATCAGGGTTTTTTTTATATCTTTCTCCTTACTTATAACACCGACTTTGATGATAAAATAATCTTTTATGCAAGTTTGTGACTTTCTCTCCATATCAAGTTCCAAGCCAAAATCTGTGGTTTTATTTTTAAATAAAGCAATTAAGATGTCACTTTTTTTTTTTTTTTTTTTACTCAGTAATCAGTTTTAACATTTCTTTTTTTTTTCAAAAATTTTTTACTCAAAATCGACAAAATCAGATTTGGTCCTTATCATATTAGTCTAGACAGGTAACCACAAGGCTGTTGACTGGTTCCAGATCACAGAAGCATGTGCTAATATTTTGTGAGTGATGCTTGAGCATCATCTTGCCATTCCTTCTCTTTCATTCCTCTGACTCCTATTGTCTTTTTCAGGACATTTTTGCTACACTTTTGAGCAGACAAGCTGAGTTTGGCAAAGTGTACTTGGTACGCTATGAGAAAGGACACTGAAATTAATTTTGTACTTGGAGAAATGATGTATATCTTGTATTATCTTGCTTATGATTGCCTAATGATGCTCCTGGGTTGTCTTGTGCTGAATCAAGATAGAAAACACTTGGGAAAATTTTCAATGTACTTTTAGTTTTCTATTTTGTTTAAACAAAATAGAAAACTAAAAGATACCACAAGGTAATTTTTAACATGTTGTGATTGTGAGGATGGTGATAAAGATGGAGACAATCAAATCCATATATCAAAGGAAATGAATGATTTATCAATTTTCAACAAAAAAAACAAAACATCTTGCCATGGACATAATTTACAATGAGAAAGAATACTTATCATCTTGAAAAGCAGGCAAAATTAACTCTAGTCAGTAGACCAGAGTTAGCCATGAAAAGCTAATAGGAAATGTTCTAGTAAAAAGACTAGGGCTACACTGGATGCAGTTTGGCTAGAAAGAATGAAAAGAAAATGGAAGTTACAGTCTCACCTACCTAGGAACTAAAGAAAGTGACTTCATCTAATTTGAGACTACTTCCAACAGACTATTGGTGTAGTAAATGTTACTCAATGAAAATGAGACACAACACAGGTATCAATAAGTTTTAAGAAAGAGTTATTGCTCCCTTAATCTAACATGCAATATCTGCTTTCTTTTTTGAAAAATGCTGGACTGGCTCAGTGATTGACCTGTGTAATCAAAAACCTTCGCATCTTGTTTTTTTCAGATTATTTTTTCACTTAGCAATATTTCAAATCTTCTTGGCACCTCTAAGTATTTAGTTTTCTTTTCATACTGTATTTCCAATGCAGAGACATTGTTTAATTTTATCTACAACTCATCAATATTTGCTGTATTTTTTTACTCCAGAGTGACTGATGAAGTAAGACTGTAATCTTAATGTATAATTCACCTATCTGGGTCAAAAACAGATGGATAGAGAGTTGCTATTTGTATCTTTCATAAACTCTTCTATAGCCAAGTTTTTTTTTCACTCACTCAAAAACATCTCAAATTTCTTTTGCCATTTTCCCATGATATTTTGTGCATTTTTTCGTATAGACTCCGTAGAAAAACTAGATTTTCTGGGAAAGAAGAATTAAACTATGATTAGTCACTAGCTCATCTCAGAGTATTTCCTACCATTTTCTCAGCGATTGCGGATATTCTGAAAGAAGTCATGGAAGGACTTTTTTCATCCCCATAATCCAGAGAAGTTGAGTTATTGGTACACTTCACTTTCTGAAAGTTTACTTCTCACCGCATTTTCGCTTTAAAAAAAAAAAAAAAAAGCAAAAAGTGGGACCAACACCCAGTGCATGTTTTGCTATGAACTATTGCAAAGGTAGTGTACATCCTCTTCCTTCCTTTCCTGCATCCCTGTTTCCTATACCTCCGATGAACTCAACCTCCAGTGATTCAGCCTAGCATAACATCATGATCATTTTGGGGGTCTGAGAATGCTTAAAAATTTTCCTATATAATTGCTTCTCTGCTTTATACTATTTTGGCTTATAAAATATTTTTATGAGAATGCTCTTCTTTCGCATAGCAATAGAAACCTGAAATAACTCTGGCATCAGTTGAATTCTTAACAGGAAGGTGCAAAATGGTGAAGGTGGTAGCTACTCAGAAACTGGATGTGTAGTATTATCACCATTGTCAAACTCCAGTCCAAGTCTAAAGATGACTTACCATAGCAAGAACAATCCTTGCCAATTTTTGGGAGTAAAAATGAACATTGCCAAACTGTGATTTGAAATCACAACCAAGTGATTGGTTGGCTGGTCTCTTACCAACTGAGCTAAATTGATAAATCTTATTTATCTCCACGAATGGAGTTGGCTGGAAATTTCAATATTTACTCATTATCTAGAAAAAGACGTCTTGTTTTGGGGTTTTCCATCCCTAAATAGGTAAGGGATGGGCAGTTTTCAATATATGCTTTTGTTAAATTGATCCCTTAGTTTGTTTCCTGCAGCATACCTTTCAAATAAATATGATCAATAGTTGTTCAGCATCTTAAGGTTGTTCAGATATTTTATGTTTCTATCTATTTTGCCAACATTGTAGATTACAATAATTTGCTTTCAGTCAGTTGACGCTCTATAATAGATCAAAGGGTATGAAAATTGGATTCAAAGAATGACAGATTAAAAAAGAATATTTCTAAGGTCAATAGAATTTATTTTTACTACTTTACTTTGTCAGTGCATAAGTATTTATAACTGACTTTCTGGTTGTAAATACATAATACAAGAGTATCAATTTATTCTCATGGTAATGTGGCTATAAATAAAAAAAATTTAAAAAAAACATGTGATAGAGAACAACTGAAATTCTTGTATACTACCTCTGTACATTCATAAAAATGACAAAGAATTAGTCGCTCAAAAGAAAGCATCACATTGGCAATGTGGGAAAGGATCAATAAATAAGTGACTTCTCTCACTTTCTGTTGGATCAGTAAAAAGTTTTGAGTTTTCAAATATCAAGTGTGAACGCAGTCGGTACAAACTAGGGACCAATTTAGCTTACATTCTTGATTGAACCCCTACTAAAAACCTTAGAGAGGTGGGGGGGGGCACCAAAAAAACGTTTTTCCCTAGACATATAAAGAGTAAACTTTAAATTTTTAGCTCTCCAGTTCCATTGGTGCAGCCTGTACATAGGATACATATATACATAGTCACACAGACAGAAAGACCAACTTGAAAACTGAAAAAACATGTACTGACACTTTTTGTAGATGTTTTCTTATAAAGACAGAAGAAAATCTATGATCAAGAAGAATGAAGAAAATCCAGACTCCAGTTTTTATAGTAGTTCTATAAAACAGATTTAGTTTGGCTCTGTCACTATACTCAGTGGAATGATATCCAATTTATACTTTGCTATGTACTCAGGTGAGAAATCAACGTTAATCAATAGCAGCAAAATTGTGTCCACTTAATGCTAATGCAATATCAGCATTCAAATTGAATCAAAACCTGCCATGTTGTATTGATTTCTGTATTAAACCCATATCTTAACTCATTATGATATTAATCTGAATGCTGTCTGGTTATGATAGTATACTCTCAAAGATTATAGTTGTTACATGCTGGACAAAAATACCAAATCTTCAGGAATAGTGCTAAAAGGAATTATATGTAATATTTTCAATGACTTCAAGAAAAATTATTCTTATTATTGTTATGGCAGCCATTTTCCAAAATGGCCACTACAAGAATTGTACAATACTGTAAAACCTCTTATTAACAGACCTCTTATCACCAGATTTAAAAAATACCAAACAAAATTTGTCATGGGAATATCCTTATTTGATCCTGAAAATTTTAAAATGATCTTATCTCATCATGAGCGAAGTGACCCCAAATGCTATTTACGGTTTGGCACTGATTCCTGTAAGTCACTGTCTAGCTCATTATCAGTCTCTTACAATCTGTTTTTGGACATACAGCTTCTCCAGGAATTGTCACACTTCTCTATTGTGGGCGTTGCAGAGCCAGTACTTTCTGAATTAGTCTAGTTCGTCTCGCCATGTAGTATTCTGTCGGCCTCAGTAGTGCATGTGATCTCTGGGGATCCATGTTGTGAATCGTGATGTCCATCGGTTGTCTGCCATTCTTGCAACATGGCCAGCTCATTGCCATCTAAGTTTTTTTAATGGATTCAATGATGTCTCGGACTCCTACTTTCTCCCCAATATACTGTGTTGTCTTGTGATCTACCCATGTGAGGTTGAGTATAATTCTTCCATGTGCACGTTGCATGGTTCTCAGTTTGTAGGTCTATCTCTTGGTTAGGTTCCATGTTTCAGCTCCATAAAAGACTATTGGGAGGATGCATTGGTTACCTTTCTTTTTAGAAATAATGAGATTGATCTCTTCGAATTGTAAATAAGTCTCCCAGTGTAACCAGTTCAAAAATGAACAATTCAATTTATGTATTACTAGTGTTTTGGGTTTTTTCTGCAAAAAAATAAAAGTTTGTGTGATTTTTTTATTATTTTTGCACTTCTCTCAACAAGATTAATTGATTATTGTTTTCTTTTTAATTTTGCGATGTTGTTCATAGAAGTTTACGAATAGGATATTTTTTGTCAGAAAAACTCTAAAAATTGTTATCGATCACTTTGTTTTGCATTTAATTTTGAGAATAACTTTCAAACACAATTATTTTTTTGCCGATCGAGTTAGATAAGGTCAAGAATCTCCAGTCTTTTGACAAAACGTGATATAGGTAGGTCGATAAAACACCTGAAACTTGAAATCTATTAATTATCATAATAAATGATTGCAGAACATTTTCAATTGAAAATTATTCTGGTGGGCATAAATAGATTCGAAAGCAATCATACTTTAACTTATCTACATTACTCTACTTCTCATAAATGCAAAGAAAAAAAAAAAAAAAAATGATGTCTAATCTTTTCTAATATTTAACCTATTTTCAGTATCCATGAAACCTAAAATGTCTACAGTGGCAACCCTGACCGAAACTTGATTTGGTAGTGTTAGCGAATGAACCGATTCGGTATGACGTCACGCACAAATGTTTCCATAGCACGAGGCGAAGACAAGACACTTACAATGTTATTGTTATTTACTAACAAACACTTCTAAAAAATTAAGGGCTATTTTTGTATGGATCAGCGCTCAGGAGCATAAAACTAATTTATTTGGTAATGCATTTATTTAGGTAATTGTTAAATTGAAGTATTCTAAGTTTTCTTAATATCTCAACTTTCGAAGGGTGATGTCACAGTTTTAAGACAAAAATGTCATATAAGAAAAAAAGTGGAGTGTTGAAGAGTTTCGAGAAATGATAACATTAAATTTATTTATAAAAATGTAATTGATGAAAAAAAAAGTTATCGCATGTTTTTTCCATTTGGGAAAAATTAACCAAAGATGACAGGAATATACACGTATGGATGAATTATACAAATACATATTTTAGTATTTATTTCATTAATTTATTTTATCATAGTCCATTTGCTCTCATCATGTTTCAGTCGGCCTGCATCCAACATTTCAATTTCTCGACTTTTTTCTCCTTATCTACATTATGGTTAGGGCAACAGACAACTACACAATGTTTAGGGATATCTCATCTATTTACATCATTTTATGACCAATTTCTTTTCACATGTAACATTCTGCTACTGTGGTCGCACGCAACAACTCATGTCCGCTAAGGGTTTTTTTTCACCCTTACTGCTAGAGCCCGTTGATAAGCCCCACCGAATCGGTCCATAGTATAACTTCGATCGGTCAGTGATGATTCTGGTGCCTCATAAATAAATAATATAAATGTACGTAACTTTTGATTCATAAGTGGAAAAAAAAAAACACCGTATTTATTGATATTTTTACATTAAAAAGTGACCTTAAAAGTTTGTAAAAAAATCAAGTGAGCTCACACTTTCTTTTTATTAAAGGAAAACAAAATACATATTTCCATTTTGATCAAAACTACGTATCTATATTTACTTTTGTAGAAAAAAAATATTGTTTAAACTGATTTCAAGGATATTTTGTAAGAAAGGTTTTGCTTTCTTACAAATATATGTATATGGTATATGTATATAGTTTATGTAAAAATAACACACACATATGTGTGTGTGTGTTTTAGTTTTACATAAACTATTCAAAATGTCTCTGAAAACAACAACCAAAAGTTTACGTTGAAAGTGAAATTTAAATTTACGCCTTATGATGCTCCATAGCAAAAATCTTTTCCCACAAAGAAATATCCTGTTCGTAAACTTCTCTGAACAATATCGCGAAATCCCAAAGAATACAGCGATTTTTAAAAATCAAAATTTTATAAAGAAAAAAAAAAAAAAAAAAAAAAAAAAAAAAAACATACATACGTACATTGTTTGAATACTGGTCATTTTTTTGACCAGCTGCCAAAAAAAAAATTACAAAAGGGGACTCCTTTATTTTCGAGTCGGTGATCCGACCTGCTTAGGATTAATTTGAATCAAGTCTGAAAACTTTCATCTGCTAATTCGAGGCCTTGTATCCACCACTCAATAAAAATCATTGTTGACTAATCAGAGACATGAAGCCTTCCCTCCAAAGAAGAAATAATTCAGAAGGACTCTCCCTAGAATATTAATTTAATACGAACGTGCCTTTTATACCAAATTGCTTCAGACAAAACTTTAGTTAGACAAAAGTCAGTTTCGATGTAAGGTCAATAAAATAAGTATTTCTATATGAATATTATTTCAGATATCTTTAGATCGAGAACAACACTACTTGAAGTTCGGATCTTTAGATCAAGAATAACGTTATTTGCGAACGTTAATCTCTATCAGTACATAGCATATTTATACTTTTTGGAGCCTTTGATTGAATTTCTAGAGTACGCATATTACATAGAAATAGAATTTCCAATTCCAGACATATTTTGACCAATCTAGCCACTTTTAGCCATTCAAATTAGCCAATTCCAAATTTAAGAAACCGCATTTTTACAAAGATTGCCAAAACTTTTATACATGGAACACATTTTACAGATTATCGAAACATTTGTAAAGCAAGGATTTTCTCAACTTTAAAAATGAAAATCCAAGAGTAACTCACTTTTGTTGGTTGTATATCAAATGATTGTTTTTTTTTTTTTTTCATGAATAGTGACTGTCATGCATCATTGACACTGTTTGCTCTGCCTCTCGGTCATACAGCAGAACTGTGTAATGTTCAAGAGTTTTGAAGAAGCCTCAGTAATAACGGGATGGTAAATCACAATCTTCAATCAAGCAATCAACTATTTTGTCAACTTGACTCAAAGAGTTTTAGTAGTTCTGAATTTGTTCCTGTGTAAAGTCATCCAAAATCAGAAATGAATGGTGGGTTCGGTCGATTTTCTTGTCTACAAAATTCATTATGCTACATTAGATTTCAGTGAGGTCTTTCTTGGGTTTTGAACAATAGCAGAGAATATTGTTGCCAGCACATATTTTTCTTGTTCAATAAGAGCTTCCTTAAATGACTTATATTGTGATCTGTCCAATGTTCTTCCCATTCTGGATAGACTCATTAGTGCCAGAACGTATCTTAAGCACTAGTAATTCTGAAATTTGTCTTCAAATTGGTTGTCAAATGCATTTTCAGTTGTGGCTTGTTCTAGAAATGTTCCTATCATGAAACTCTTTCTTCATGATGTTTATTACCTGTGGTCCTTCAAACTTATGTAGCAGGTATACTTGGTCTGACCCAGTTAAAATCAGCAATGAAATGTTTGTGTATTTCAGGTCAAATGCACAGCTCCACCATTTCCTCTCATTATACAGCTCCCCTATTCATGCACTTGATCTATAGATATAAATGGAAAATGTTAGCCTGGCTTGTTCACAACATAATTCCTTTCAAATTCATTTTTAGTTTTCTCAAATAAGGATATCATATCTCTGAGGTAAATGCTAATCCATCTACTGTAATTATAGTTATCAAGACTGAAGAGCCTAATTACATCTGAAAGAGCCTCTCCATAGAAAATGAAATTATTTTCATGATGAGCTCCAATGAAATTGAGACTTTGTAATTCTGTCTCCAGTATAATATCCCCAGAGAGAAAAATTGACTTCAATTGTTTTTCCATTCCTGGCATGTTTGATTTGTCTCAGCATAAATACAGCATAAAAACATTGAATATATTTTTTTATAGATGATACACAAGTAACTTAACCTAGTTTTCTGATCCTTATGAATTTGTCATTGTGCTTCTTGATCATCTCTTTTTATTATTGTATTGAGAAATACTATCAAAGCAGTCAAAATCTTAAAATTTCAAATAAACCATTTATAAGAAACTTTCCATTTTTCTCATTGCTACGTACTGATCAGACGCTCCAGGTGAGTCAGATCAATACCTGGATAGAGAGAATGGAGCATCTGATTGTAGTGTAAGGTTACTGTGTGTACCCTGGTTTTACTAACTATTGATAGTGAGTTTGATCTTCCAGTAACATACAATCAAATCATGGCTCAGAAATAATCCAGAGAACAACTAAACTGAAAAAAAAATTGGGGTGTATATGTAAAAGTTACAACAGTAGTTTCCATATTTTAAAATTTGATATGTCAATAATTTTTCCGCCAATAGAAACAGAAAGTTTTTTTCTGTACATTTCCCACAGTCAAATTCATTCAACCACAACTAAGCCCTTTGAAAATCAGTTGTACAAATTCTCATATTCCAAGCCAACTGAACATGAAAGCTATTCAAGTGATGTCTCTTTCTACTTGAAAGAATAACATATGCTATCCCCAATTTCTTGTGTGCTTCTCATCATCCATTTACAAATAAGCTTTTTTCGTTTCTATATATATTCCCAAGAGAAAACTATGATGATGATGTATAAGAAGTAGTAAAAACATTGACAGTATTAAAGCCAACTAGAATTACCGTGGAGAATAGTGCTGGGGTATTGATGAGACTTGCTGTTACTTGATATCCACTGAGAGTCACATATTTCTACTGGTGTAAAACCATGTTGGGTTGAATTTCATGGTGAAATAACCCATTGCAAATATCAAGAGAATGAAAATTGGGTAATTGTTTGCATAAGGTATGCAAAGAAAAGGGAGGTAATGATGATAGGCAATTATTTAAGCTGCTATTTTTCTAAATAAACAAACTTTATGGTTATGCAAAAATTGTAAATATTTGCTCAAAAATATATTCTAAAATTCACTATGATTACTTTTGAAATGTTATTTAATAAAACTGGGTTTTAATAATCAAAGAAATGTAAAGTTTTACAAAATCTAATATTCAAAAATTTTTAATAGAATCATTTCAATTTTTTATTTGCATAGAGATTTTTTTAAATGTGTGGAGGACCAGAATGCAATAACTTGCAAGTACCTAGTTTTTTGTATTATTAATTTTAGAAATATGCAAAAGTAATATCTTTATGACTAACTTAATGCTATTTTCTTGTAGTTGAAACAATATCAAAAGTTCAGTGAAGATATCTATATCATTTCAATAAGTTTTTTGAATTTTTGTAGTAAATGTATGAACATACCTATTTTACATTAAGCTCATTACATATTCAAAATGTAAGAAAAAATGTGTGTTATCTAATTATTGTACATTTTATACATAAAATGAAACCAAAACAAAATAATACAAAAAAATGTATGAAGCAACCACAGCAGTCTCTTTCATTAGGTTTCATTCTTGCAAAGTTATCAATTATAATTCAGAACAAAGGTATAACTTCATGTGCTTGATCTGGCTAAAAGATGTTTTTTTACCTGCACTTTGCTATATATTCAAATTCTATATATAATATTTTGATGAGCAATTTTTTTTTCACACACATTGAACACTTTCATTATTATAGAGGTAACAAAAAAAACAATAATAATGAAGGGTTGAAGACACTTTAAGAGAGTCGAAAGATTCTTCATTTAAAAAGATGTTTCAAATATGATTAAAATATGAGATCATGAATATTTGCTCTAAATTATTAACTGAAAAAATGCTCAATTTTTCTACTTTTAAGCAAAATCAAATATAAGGAAATAAAACAATTACATAACATTGCTTTGTGGATAAAATATTTCAACGAAGTAATGTTTAGATTTAAAATCAAGTAGAGGAATCAAAGTGTGCAGATTTTGAATGGTGGGGGCAAGGCCATGTGCTGATATGGTGGTAAATGAAGATGTGGCCACTTAACTTTTATTTTACATACTATGGCATCAGCCAGAATTATGCAAAGGCTTACTAGGTATGTGTAAAAATATTTCAGAATTTTTACAGAGAAATTTGACATTTGATGAAGTAGTCTTCCAAAGCAATATAATCTAGCATTTCATTCGAGAAATGCCTACCTAAATTGACTTACTTTCCATTGTGGAATTATTACATTTTCCCACAGAAACCAAAAGAATGCTAAGATAAAAAGCATCTAAAATATAGTGAGAAAACAAATAAACATTATTTTATTAACAGTCATTTCAATAGCAATCTCTGACATCTATATATAATAGCAAACATCTTAATTTGAATGAACAAGAACAATAAATTCAACAATGCCTCCTCCACTTATGGAAGTAGTAGCAAAATAATATTTCTTACTCATCTGCATTAGACATAGGAAATTCTTGCTTCCATTTCTTCATTTTCCACCTGATTTTTCAGAGCACTATCTCATAAGATGCTTGATTGATAATATATTGTAAGCCAACTTTGCTTTAAGGTTTGCCTAAGATAGACTAGAGAATCGTTTATTTACGAAAATTGATGAAGAGAAAATCATCTATGTGCATGGAATACTGTCTCTGGATCGAAATCCACTGGTGAACACAACATTCCATGAGACTAATTCTGTGAGAACTTTCTTCAAAAGAGAAAAAAATTTTTTTAAAAAAATAACTTATTTGAAGTGCATAATATCTTGAAGATTTTATAGATTTGTTCAAGGTGTTACTGTCATGTCTTTCCAGGACTTTTCAACCATTTATGTTGGTAAACATACCAATGCTATGACAGTTATTCTCTGCATGTAGCCATTTATACACAGGCAGTGTGTAAAAGACCTTTTTAGTATGCATTTGAAACATTTTAATGTATATTATCTATTAGAAAAAAAAGTACAAAACATGAAAATGATAATGGCGATTCAAATGTAAAATAGCTTTGGCCCCATAAAATCAATACAAAAGAGTTAAATATGGATATTATGAACCGTTCAGAAACCAGCCAATCTCAATCTTCAATAAGCAGGGCTTTGAACATGAAAAAAAAAAAAAAAAAAAAAAAAAAAAAAATCAACGGAGTCTTCAATTATCAAGGATAAGAACAGAATTAAAGGATATATAAATAATATCGGAAATGTGTTAGCGACAATCATGTCTAAATAGCAAGACATAGTGATGAAAAAAAAAAAAAAAAAAAAAAAAACACAGAGTTCATTAAAAATACAGATTGTGCATAGAAGAATTCTCCAGAGAGTCTTGCTATAATTCAAGGCAAAGTTATATTAATTTATATGCAGGTTGGAGGATCTCGTAGAACAGGCTGCTGACTCTCCAAAACTTCAAGCAAGCAAAGGATATTTTTAAAAGATCGAGAAAATGGCAGCTTTGACTGGAAAAGTAGCAAATGCAGATATAGAAACTACAGACTTCATTCAAAATTTTACTGACATTGTTGAAGCAGATTTTTAATGTTGATGAATAGTTCATTTTGGAATAAGATGCCTGAAAGAACATATTTATCAGTTGAAGAGAAAATAGCACTTGGGCATGAAGTAGTTAAGGACAAATTGACACCAGTTCTTGGTGACAATAAACTGAAACCAATGCTAATCTATCACCCTGAAAATCCTAATTTTGAATAGGAATACTACCAGTCATTTAGAAAGCAAACGAAAAAGCTTGGCTTACTGCAGCTATGTTTCAAAATGGGTGTAATGTTCATTTTGTTCCTGCAGTTTAATATTGTCTCAGAAATAATTTATCATTTAAGACATGTTTAGTTTCTGATAATGCTCCTGCACATCTTGAAGTATCACAAGATCTATATGGTGAAACTGGGGTGAAATTGTTGTCTCTAAATACCACAAGTGGAAGTCAGCCAATGGTTCAAACAGCAAAGATCAACCTTCAAGAAGTATTACATGAAAACTTAAAACAGACTATCAAGGCTGATAATAAGGAAGATAAGCCTAACCTAAGAGAGTTCTGGAAAGGATACAATATCTGGAATGCTATCAATAATATTAATTTCTTCGGATGAGATGAAGGAATCAACAATGAAAGATTGCTGGAAAAAGTCCAGATTTAATATGAGATTTTAAATGTTTTGAGGCTACCCCTGAAGCTGTCGTAGAGGAAGTTGTTCAGCTTATAAATACAACTTGATTTACCAGTCACTATTGAAGATATGAATTAACTAATTACATCTCATTCAGAGCCTATGACCAATGAAGCTTTGATGGACATGCAAGAGGGAGAAATGACAATGGAGAGGCAATCGCTGCTATCAAAGTTTTAACAAGTTTGAAAATGAATGAAGCTTTTTCACACTTTGAACAGTTCTTGAATATTATGGAAGACTATGACCCTAATGCAGAAAGTTCATAGAGCTATCAATAAAAATACAGACTCCTTTATTCGGCACTTTATGATTCTCTCTTGAAAAATGGATTAGTAATCTATTTAAGACTACTGTGTGATTATATCAATAAGTATGTTTACTAATTAAGTTTCAGTTGTCCTTAATTTTCCACATTCTGTGTTATGGGCTAGGTGCACCCATGTATTTTTCTCATTGGAAACAACTCCAATGACTCTGCAGGGGATATATAGATTGATGCAAGCGTATTTCTCATATTTTGATTGTTACAAACCCCCAGAGAAATCTAGTATCTCACATGGGAATGGAACCTCTTGATCATTATGTAATTCAATGATTCACGATTCAGAAATTCAATTTTCATACAATCTTTCAGGAACACGACAAGCACAAAAATGCCCTTATTTTCAACAAAAATCATAAATTGGCATTTTGGAGCCATTTTTGAAGTGTAAAAATGCAAACTAAGAACATTCTATCATGATATCATTAGGAACTGGTGAGGAAAAAAAAAAAAAAAAAAACACACAATAGATTTCTTTTGATGTCACACTTCTTTCCTATTTCTATTGTTTAACATAATTAGGACCACCTGACAGAGATGTGTGGGTGCATCTAAAAAGACCTGAACTGTGGATTTCAATTTACTACCTTTTTGTTGTCTACCTTTTTTCTACAAAATTTGAAGCCGTTACTGTCCTATTGTAGTATGGATGTACCCACCAACCCCAGAGGGGGAAAAAAAAAATAAATAAATTGACAAACAAATTTTTTTTTTTTTTCCTCAGCATTTAGTTTACAAACACTCAGCTAGAAGAAGACGAAGACAACGTGAGTATACATTTGATTTGCAGCTCAAAAATCAGTAAAAAAAGAATTTAGAATTTGATTTCCATGCTGTAGATAATTAAAATAAAAATAAGTGGCCTTTTTTTGGAAGAGGAGAAAGTTGTCATTGTGGCCAGGGCCGGCCACTAGGGTCCCTGATGCCCTAGGCAAACTGAATTTCTGTGTCCTTCAAGGTGTGTATGAAGTATTTGTTTTACATTGAGAAAAATATAAATGGAAAGTTCATTTCAATAATCAGGTAAAAGAAAACCTTTGATAGAGCTTCTAATTTTCAGATAATTTGATGAATATAGCCTGACTGAGCTTGTCATCAGAATTTTCTTAGCAAATTGTTTCTCTTTTCACAACTAAGTTATTCCTGAAAAATTTGACTTCACATCAGTGAATTTTTATTTTGACTGATTTTATTGTTCAAATTAGTCACCCCAGCCCCATTTGTATTTCAGAAGTTCCACCATCTCAAACACATGAAAGGTGCCCCTTAGCACCCTGGGCAACTGTCCCAGCTGTCAGTATCTTGAGCCATCCCTACTAGTGGTCAAAATGAAAGCATAGTTGGTATTTATTTTATATAAAACTGTACTCAGGAGAAAATCCCTATCGTCACATTTTATAAGTCTCAGCTTTTCTCATATAGATTTCAAAGATGCTTATAGAAATATAGGCACCTAGTTTTTCTTTTAGAATTTCAATGTTTATTCATATCATTATGGAGTTGTATATTTTGTATTTGTTCCACCAGATGAAGCAGTCACTAGTCTTTTAGCTGTAAGTGGTCAATGGGTTATTCAGTAAAAGGAATTCCTGCTCACTGAATCAGATTGATGTATTTTTTGAAAAAATGTCAATGAATTATTAATTCATTGTCAAACTCCAGTGCAAAGTTTGGAGGTAACTGTTTTCCTACCATGACAAATAATTCTCACCAAAATGAGGGGTGTAAACCAATATATAAAATCCACATACCCCAGTGATTCAGCCAATTGAGCTAAATTGACAAGTCTTAGAGATTAAAGATCTAACAGATACACAGGCTTATTTCATTCTAATTGGTAAAAATTATAGATATAGTATATATCATACAAAAATTGCTGTTTCCTTCATAAGTTGATGGAGTTTGACCCTGCAGCAGCCAGTCCCCCCCCCCCCACGAGAAAAGGATCTGATGACACTTGATCGTGTTATCACTTAGAAATTGAAAGTAATCTTTATTTACAATTGAATAATTTGTCATATGTGATTGCACATGAAATAGAATCAAACTGTTCTTGGGAAGATTATAGTCCACTATCTATTGCTAAATCATCACTGGGATGTCATGGTTGTGTTAGCACAGCTCTACCTTACTTAAGCAAGATTACAATCTACACTCCACTTGAGTTAGAGCTGGGGGAAAGATGACATTACACTGATAATGCAAGGACCTACATTTCTCTTTATAGTAAGTGACTATCTGGAAATCAAATCATGGATTTCAACTGTATTGATTTTATGCTTGAACTTAACATGAATTCAAATTTACAAATGAGATGTAAATGAGCACGGAATCTAGTAAATAATATGAAAATTTGATTTTCCAGGTGATCAAAGGATACAAGCAGAAATTTATGTGAGTATTTTTACCATCATATGAATTTCATTAGGATGTGAGAGAAGTAGTTTGACTAGCAGCATTCAGAGGATTAAGTGATCAGGGTCTTCAATTTTTGTAATGAATATGCATTCTACATTAATACTTCAGACTGTGGGATTTTAAGAAGGGGGGGGGGGTTAAAAAAAAAAAAAAAAAAAAAAAAAAAGAATATAAAATCCAGCGTTATTTCCTACCATGAATCACAGTATAATTGTTCAATTTGACAAAATAAGTTTAAAACAACTCATTCAAGTACAGTTCTGAAGAGTAAAGATTCAAGGAAAAAACGTTTTCCCAACTGCTGGCAGTTTAATACATTGATAGTGGAGTTGGTTTCTCTTTATTTTGGTACCGAAGTGACGTTAGCGTGGATTAAATTTCCAAATAATTTTCTTGCAGAGTTGGGAGATTGTGACAGATAGAATTAAGATTGAGAAGAATGCAAGAAATTTTTCTTGCCGTTTCCCTGCGTTAAAAATGTCAGTTAATTCAAATGTCCGGTCGGCCCAATTGTTCTCCTGTGTAAACTTCTGAGGAAGTGTTGTGGGTTCAAGTGATGATCCAACAGTCAACATTATTATGCGGCAAAAGCGATAGACCGTTTCACAGTAACAATATACTTGACAAAGACGTAGACAGAATTTCATAATTAATTCTGAATTATTGTATCCTGGGGGGGATTAAAATTGATTTTCTATGAAGTCGATAGTTGGATAGTAAAAAAAAAAAAAAAAAAAACCTAGAGTTTGCTAAGAAACACAAAGAATTTCTTTTAATGCGACAATTAAATGTTGGCAATTTGTAATCATGTAGAAAAACAAGCGATCAAGCCAAAATTGATAAATATAAGCTTATCTAATACACCTTGCTTGGTCAATGTTAACACTTGTTTTGCATTATCAGTAATTCATGGACAAAAGGTGAGAGAAAATAAAAAATAAAAAAATGCATTGAAGAGGTTATGTTGTTCAAGCCAACCGGTAATAATTGGCTGGGATGTGTACTTTGAGAAATTAAGAATCTAAGGGAGGTGAGAAAGTCTTTAAAGACTTCTTTTCTCTTTTCAAAGGATTACATGAAGAAAAATACCTATGCTCTATTCTTACCAGGAACGAATGAAATAACAGAAAAAGGTGAGCTAGGTCTTTTCTTATTACTTATTTTTTAATATTTATTACTTATAAGTTGAGTAACGAGTTGCGCTACAACATTCTCGAACAATTGATGCGTTAAATCTAGAAAGTAATCGGAAAATGGAGTTTGATCCCCCCCCCTTAACACAGACAGGCCGGAGGAGTCTGAAATCGAGCATAAATTTAAAAGGTTTCGAAGTCAAGGGAAAGCTTCAGACTTGCTTACAATACACTTAAGTCCGCCCTAATTGTTTAGTGGTAATTTGCGATCAATGCCGGTGATGCGATAATTGGCTTATATACAGATGTAAGTTTTCGATGTCTTTGCGATATTTTATATTGGGGCTTCCCCCTAACTAGGGGTTACCATGGAAAACTCGAACAGGTCCTACGTTGACGATAAGTTTGCAGGGAAACTCCATTAGGAGGAGTTAAGTGAGAGTGAATACGAAGGAAGACATAAGAATTTAAAATACTGCAACCATAGGTAGACTAAAACAAGTTGAAACCTCCGCCGACCACACTGTTGAGAAATTATTGAACGAGCGACACGTATGCAAAGCGATGGGCGAGAGCTCAATCAAGTGTTAAAAATTAGAATCTAGCCTGTAAGAGCCGATTAGGAACACCAATATTCTCAGTTCTCATCACTAGTATTTGCGGAGTAGTATCGGTAAGAGATGAAATAAATATTTACCTTCTTTCGTGCCAGCGTGTGATCGAATTAGTCACAAGAAACCTAACAGGCTTTTGAAGAATGATCTTAAAAAAATGAAAAAGGAAAAAAAAAAAGTTAGGGCTTCTCACGACCCTATTTAGCGCCAATTCAGTACTGGAGGGACTCTCGACATATTGTTGATGGCCCTTAAAAGGGCCGTTTGCAAGAGATTAGAACTCTATACTAGGTTTCGTTTTTACTTTTTAGCCTTCTTGGGCTTGGCGGCCTTCTTCGTGGCTGGCTTCTTGGGTTTAGCAGCCTTTTTCGGGGTTGCCTTCTTGGGCTTGGCGGCCTTCTTAGGGGTTGCTTTCTTGGGCTTGGCGGCCTTGGCCTTCTTAGGAGTAGCAGCTTTCTTGGCGGCCTTCTTCGCTTTCGCAGCGGGCTTCTTAGGAGACTTCGGTTTTGCCGCTTTCTTGGCCTTAGTAGCAGCAGGCTTTTTCGCTTTCTTAGCCTTCTTTTCGGGTTTGGGGGCTGCACCAAGTTTAAAGGATCCGGAGGCCCCAGTACCTGACGTTTGTTTCAAGACATTACCACTAACACCAGCTCTCAGAGCCAACTTGACGCTGTTATTAACAATCTTAGGATTGTCACCAACTTTGTAGTTAGCAATGATGTACTTGACAATAGCCTGTCTGGAAGAGCCGGTTCTCTCCTTCAAACTAGTGATGGCAGCTTTGACCATTTCCCTGTACTTGGGATGGTTGTTCTGGGGAGTTTTAGATTTTGCCTTTTTAGCCTTTGCTGCTGGGGCAGCTGGTGCTGCAGGCGCTGTCTCAACGGGAGCTTCTGTGTCGGTCATGGTTCGAGTAGTTGCGAGCGTACGAGTAACTGTTGACTCTGCGGCTGACGATGGGTTCTGCCTGAACAGTGTTACATCCGCTCTTTATATACCCAACGCGCGGACGTAGTAGTAAGCAAATACAAACTCGCCGCGGGCAGGCACTCTCAAATTAACGACTATGTGCTATACAGATATTCAAAACAATTCTTTGTTTATTAATTATTTTCAAAACTATCATTAACTTTCTCACACACTAATAGCAGAGGTATTTTCCTTTACTCAGACTGTAATTTTAATCTGTAAAATCAATTACACATGATTTCAAAACAAATTTTAAAACACCATGTAACAAGCACTCTACAACACTCTGTTTGAGAAAATTCTTATAAAAATATTATTTCTCAAATTTTCGCTTCGTTTTTTACATCAAATTATTTTCAGTTGTATATTCTAAAAATATCAATATCGTTTTCACTTTGACATTTATTTAGAATTTGTACAAATTCATCTGAAGTTAGAAAGCCAAGCACAGTGATGAAAATGTACTCCCATGCTGTCTCAAAAATACATAACTACTAACCTAAAGTAGCATATCTTAGCATTCAGAAAGTGCTTGCAACATTTTCGGTGGTATTTTAATCAATTTAAATGATTTCCTAAAAGTGTTTTCAGTATTGTCATTAAAGTGATAAGTTGAAAACAAGCATCAAAAATCTCCTGAATCCGAAGCAGTTTTCGCTTCGAGTGGAGTCCATATTAGTATCGAATGTTTTCGTTTAACACAATCATGTTTCACATTTTCCTGATTAATCAACTTTTGATCTACTTTTTAATCACTCTGTAATAGATCCTCCAATGATTAGTGATAATGAACATTCCGTCCTTTTTAATTAATTTTCTTTACTTCACATCAATTTTGTTATGAAATACTGGTCGTGTCTTATGATGTAAAAATGTTAAGATCTTCATTTTTGCGGTCTTATTCTCTCTTGCTACGATCGTGAATTTTTTTCCAAAGTTTTGATTTACTTTTCATAAGATTAACAATAATTTACAAAAAATTACTTCATTACACATTCAGAAATTATCAGTTTTTAATGCTTACTCCAGCGATATCTTTAGTTTCACAAATAATGAAAGGTCATGTCACTTGTGTTCTGTTGTTAACTGTTCTTCCTTAATTTTACACTTATTTTGTATTCGCTTCACCTAAAATTAACATTGAATTTTACTTTGAAATTGTTTATTACCTCAAATTTTTATTCAACTCAATTATTTTCTATTTGTCTTTTATTTGCATTCTCTTTAACCTTACCGTTAGTTGTCATCAATTTTCAGTCATTTTAGCGCCATAACGAACTTTGAAATTTATGCATTTTTTTTAAAGATTTCGTTCGTTAAGCCACGTAATCACTTTTTGAGAGAAAATCTTTTACGTAGAAATATCTGACTGTTAATTTTTGTTTTAAATCCAGCTTTAGAGTATTTTATTAATGAAAAATTATGCTGTCTTTTTGGCGCGGTAAGAAATCCAAAACTTGAGTTACATAAAATACAAAATCAGCATAATTTTGTACGTCCTTTCAATAAAATCGAGTGATATGATCATATCTCAAGGCAAAATGTCGAATCATTTTTATATTTAAAACAAAACAAACAAAAAACATGTTTATTAACAATTGTTAAGTACGTGTATGTGTGTGAGAGTGTACATGTACTTTAGTATAACGGCAGTTGAAATATAAACAAAAGAAAACCAGAGCACAGAGTAAGCTTGTTCTTGGTTAGGTTTTCACTTCTAGAAAGCTATGCTTGATTTTCTTGTATTAAAATGAAGATAACGGGAGGTAAAAACATACTCAATTCTTATCTTATGATATAAAATTGCTTTTATGCAACTATTTACAGTTTTTAAACAGCTCCGATGGAATTGTTATTAACAGAACAATAATAACTAATAGTTTGTTTACGTTCCCCTCTCTCTTGTTGAGGTTATACAGCAATATAGTATTCAAATTAATGACAAATGAATTAGACCTTGAGGGGATTTGTTGATAGTTGATACTGTGTATAAAAGTAAATTAGCGTACGTAAAAATCATTTTTTATAGATATCTCGAATATGTTGCGAATGTCAGGAGATCAGTGGAAAATTATGGATAAATAGTTAGGGGAGTTACTTCCCTTGCTCTGTCATTTTTTAAAAAGTTTCATTTACTTCTCATCTTTTTCTTTCCGTGAACTCATTCTTAAAAATAGATTTGACCTACATTGTCGGACGAGCAGCTGTTCCTAAGAGAAATGGGAGGTGGGGTCAGAAATATTTTCCAATAATTTTGTAAGGTAACAAACCATTACGTCTTATTAAAAATGAATAAAAAGTATATTTTACTTGATTAATGTAATCATGAAATTAATAAATAATATTCATTTTTAGCTACTGAATCGGCTGTTTGAAAGTTCAATGAAGGCATATTTAGTAGTAATAGCCTCTAATATAAAATTAGAATTTTAAAATCCTGTCATTTAATGAAATGTGGTAGCCATCAGAGAAACACTGATTCTATCAAAAATGGTCAATTCAATGATTGCTCAACATTACTGTGAAAAAATGTTATGTGAAAGCAAAAAACTAGCCCTGTCCTAATGTCAATTAACTGTAAAGCAAATATAAAAAGAAAGCCATATCTTTGCCACCAGAAAAGATAGAAACTTGATTTTGGAGTGAAATCCTATATTCCAATTGTTGGGCAATCAATTTCAACCAATAATTTTGGGGGCTATATTCATGATTAATCTCCAAAACCAAAACCAACTCCGAATTTTAAAAAATTCACTCTGAAAAAGACATGATAATTCCAGATACACACATAGTTGAGAAAATAAGCAATTTGATAAAATGCCTTAGATTAGATTTTAAGAATCATTCCTCAGTTAAAACTTTAGAAAAGCCATTAATTCTCACCATCTTCATCAGTGACTAGTGATTGAATATTCTGACATATCTGGCTGGCCATCACAATGACTAGAAATCAGTGAAAAATGTAATCAAATTCAGAACCCTATCAGGAGCAACTGGTTGATCAGTTTCAATAAATACCAGTATGCAAAACTGGCATTTGGGAGGTGCACTTCATTGGATTTCTCATATGATTCCATTGTTCTATGCTACTGATCATCTGACATGCAAAATCTGCTTGGCTGTACCTCTACCAAGTATAAGAGCTAAAAGAAATCATGTCTGAAGATGTTTTTGAATAATTTAATGAAAGGTTTCTTCAATGTTTGCTATTCCGACCATTTCTGGAGAGGAAACTTGTCTGATCAGGTTATTGAGCAAAAGCTTATGAGACTGCCCAAAACATCTGGGAGTATATGTGTGGAATCACAGATAGTCCATTAAACAAGTGGTTCATGCTCTACCTCAGAGCATTCCAGTGTGTGATGCCCTCAAAAAATTTGCTGGCGTCTTTGTCATTTCTTATGAACAGCCGAAGACTTGAAACCAAGTAATGAGGCACAAAGGAAGAAGCATTCTGGTATTATAGTGCAGTGATTACATACTTATTCCCTATATATGTATCTCAGTCAGAATATACTGGTAAACATTGCAATCGATCAAAGTCTGTAAATTGCAATAATGCTTATCGCACTATTGAAAAAGCAAGTCGGTGTCAGGGAATATATACCTAAAAATTCTGTGTAATCAATGTTGGTTACCTATTTCATATGGTAAGACGGCCAAATGATGCAATATACAGCAATGTTTTTAGGGAATATGCAACACATACCACAGAACAGCATGGTACAAATTGCATTGTGGTGTTTAATAGCTACACAAATTCCAATGACTCTATTAAAGTAGCAAAGCAACAACATCATACCTTATCCTCTGTGTGGACAGACATATTGTTTGAAACTGACATTAAAGTTACCACCAATAAAACAACCATCTTGGTAAATAGAAAAACAAATTGAAATAACTCATGGAGCATTTAATTTCTCAATTCCAATGCAATTGTGTTCTTTGAAAACTACGTCACGCGAATATAAATCACTTGAATAGGACTGAATTTACAAAGGTAATACACTAGTGTCCATTTAAACTGATCAACCAGTTGCTCATGACAAGTTACTGAATTTGATTGCTCATGGCTTCAAAAAAGGTTGTCTGATGTCTCATGGTTACCAAAAAGCTGGATTACTTTGTCCACTGATGTGTAGTCATTGTAATGGTCAACCAGATATGTCAGAATATCCACCCTCTTGTTACTGATGAAGCTGATGAAAATTGCTTTTCCCAAGTTTCAGATGAACGTTCTATCTGTTCTGGTAGCAAAGTTATGGCTTTCTTCGTCATTTTTTACAATAAATCACGTATGATTAAATAAGTATTTCAATGAAGTTAGACAACATAGGCAAAATGTTTGTAAATCACACACCAAAAATTGTTTGTTTCAATTGAACTAAATTAAGCTAATGTAGACAAAATATCACACTCTGTGAATCAGATAATGGTTGAAAAGGAGCTAAAAGCTAAATACAGACTCATAGGGTAAATGCACAAAAAATAGCTAGATCTAGCTCCAAAATATCAAGATCATTCACTTGAAATGTATCTGAAGATTAGCTAGAGCAATAAAGTAACTAAACGAATACAATGTAGCCCAAGATATACTCAATTTTGTATTCTTATTTTGAAGAATTATGTCATTCATTAATCAAGAAAATAAATAAAATACACTAAAAAAAGTTTGCTAAATAAAAATTTACAATAATTCATCTTCTAATGCATGAATAAATATATAAAATCTGTCAATCACAAAAATGTAATAAAACTTTGTTTCGATCATGGCTTCATAAACTTTTTCCATTCATGATCCCTTTTAATGAGACAAAATATTACATTACCCTCAACTAGGTATTCTACTATGAAGATGAAAGATAATCAGTCTTAGCTGCAATCTAATAGTAATTAACATAGAAACAAATAACTACAAAAAATAGTAATATATTGCAACATGTTTATAATCTACATTGTTTTACAATGTTTATTAAGAGAAAATCATTTTTAATAAATAAATTACTAAAACATTGCAAATTTTTTTTTTTTCTCATTAGAGAAGCCCTAAATCATTAGGTTATTATGACGAGGCTTTTGAAAATTTTTTTGAATAGATGAAATTTTATTGAATTTTTGCATATCTTTGTATAAATTTTTACATGCAAAAAGTCTACAATGCAGTTTAACAAAGTAAGAACAAAAGCTAAAAAATTGATAAAGAAATATTATACTTCATTTTACAGTTTTGAATTTGCTAATTTGAAGTGTAGTTTCAACCTTTACTATGTTTTATTTTGTCATAAGATAAAAATTGAACTAAGTTTAATTACACAAAGAATTATCTCTTGTAAGATGCAAGTCTTTTCTCAACCAAGTGGCATTTATTGAGATTTCAAAAATGGGGAATATTTTGATTAGAATAATATTCTCGCTAAGTTTTTTTTCTAAATCATGGTTAAGATTTGGTTCTGGGTTTAGCAAAAGTATTTTTTTCAATGGAAATGTATTACTTTAAATTTATTTTTAAAAAATATCACTTATCTTATTCAAAATACCAGTACCACATAACATACATTACATCTCATTTCTTGATTTTTAAAAATATTTATCAGGTACATTTTTTAACCTGAAAGTCAAAAAATGTACTGTATTTACTTGTATATAATGCAAGAAATTCAAAATGAAAATCAGGATAAGAAAACTTGTGGGTACTATTATACTTGATTGTGAAAAAAATGATTACCTTTTTGCCATAAAAGAACAGATATATTGTAATTTTGTTCTATTCAAACTGACCACGCAGACAGATTTACGAATAAAATAATGTTCATAACACCATAACACCCATCGCCAAGTAGGTGGATGCCAAAATGTGTTTGACACTTAAACATTCAAACCAAAACACCCACACCAAATAGTACTGAACCCTTTATTTGCTTCTCGTTAAAATGTGAATACAAGCCTGAATAATAAAAAACTTCACAAAAATAGTCATTTTCATTATTTCAGATTTTAGTCAATAAGACTGTTCCTAAAGCATCACAATTATTCTGTTTTGTAATGAATTCAAATATTTTATTTTTAGGCTACTTCAAATGGAACTTGACCTTTGCAGGAACGCAAGATGTATTTATTGCTAGCCATTCAAATGGGACTTTTACTTTCAAAAAAGAAGGTTTTTACCTTATTGCTTCCCAGGTGACAGTTAGAGGAAAGGATGGGTACGTTCTATGGTTTTAAGGTTTTTCTTTTTCAAACTTTTTTTCTCTCCTATTCATTTATTTGATCTCTATTTTCACTTCTCAATAAGCAATTCTTTCCTTTCTCAGTTTTCTTCTTACTCATTGCAGCAAATTGTGCTTCTTCATTCCTTTGTTTTCCCTTCACTTATTCAAACTCCTCTTCAAACCTGGAGTTGACTTTGTTTTCCAACTGGATCAAGAACAATAAGAACAATTCTCACCAAATTTAGGGGAGTAAAAATTAACATCCCCCCTACCATGATTCAAAATCATGACAACTGATTCGTAGTTGTGTCTCTTACCAACTGAGCTAAATTTACAAGTCTTACATATCTACCAGAATTTATGCAAGGAATACTCAAGGTCTAATTTTAAAAATATACATATACTTTTATAAAATTAACATTCCCCTACCGAGATTTGAAATCATAACCAAGTGAATGGTAGCTGACTCTCTTACCAAATGAGCCAAACTGACAAATCTTATGTATTTACGAAAATTTAATCACATTGGCTTATTTATTCCAATAAATGAATATATTCATACCAAAAAATATTTTTTTATGATTTTAATTCATTATATATACAATGAAAAGTTGCAGTAATCATCTGGTATTGTTCTGAATGAGTTTTTTACATCTTATTTACTCGATATCAGGATAGGTAATGTATGGAAAGATTCATTAAAATCAGGTCGCTCAACAGAAACTGTCATATAAACAGTGTCATTTCACAGCCGGCTGTGTTGGGGCGATCAATTTAAAATTAGAACAAAGGGTTATTAATGACTGAAGTTACCTCTCTTGCCTTTTGTAGGGCTGTGATCACTAAAAACCCTGAATTTAAAAAAAACAAGCGTGAACACTGCCTGATACAAACTAAGAGACCAATTTAGCAATAACTTAAATTGCAAATCCAAACCTCTGCAACGACCAAAAACATAAGAAGGATGGGGTTGAAAAACAAAAAGAAACTTCTTTTTAGACAAATAAGAAGTAAGCCCTATAGCTCCATTTGTGTGGTCGATATGCATGATACATATATAGACAGGTCAAGTTAGTTGGTCATTCAATAGAAAACTTCATGTGACCAACATCTTTTATCAGCATGCTATGTTAGGGTGATCTATTAATTACTTGGAAAAGGAGCTGATCACTGAATGAATTACTTCTCTCATTATTTTTGAGGGCATTGATTACTAAAAAAGTCTAAATTTTCAAAACACAAGCAAGCACAAACTAAGTGATCTCCCCCACTCAAACTTATTTAGGGGGGAATTTTGAAGTAACAAAAACAATTTTTTTTCTAGACTTGATAACGAGTGAATGTTGAAAATTTCAGGCTCCTAGCTCCATTGATGCATCCCATATGCATGATATATTCATAGCCAGCCAGTTAGTCAGACCCAGTTGAAAACTGAAGAAACCTATTTTAATTGTTAAGGTTGATGATTTCTAATAACCAGCTAGTCAGGCCAACTTTGAAATTTTGGGTTGACGGGTTCTATTATTGCCACAATTTTTGTTCAAATAATTTTGATGTTGTTGCTGTTTGTCATGTTTAGGTTGTGATCAATGAAAACATTAGAAGGGGTGATCAATGAAAATATTAGAAGGGATGATCAATGAATAATTTACTTCTCATGCTTTTTGTTAAGCAGTAATCACCAAAAAATCTGAATTTTCAAAAGACAAGCAGATACAAACTATGGACCAATTTATCATAAATTTACATTGCAAAATGAACCCCCCTCACTAAAAACCTATTCTGAAGGGGAATTTTAAACAAACGAAAAAAACCCATTCTTTGTATACATAATATGGAGTAAAGGTTTAAATTCCCAGCCCTTTAGCTCTGTTGGTGCCACCTGCATGCGTAATATATACATAGCCAGCCAGACCGATTAGAAAACTGAACAAAGCTATTTTGAGTGTTTGGGTTGATATTTTCTAATGAGAATGAATAAAGTTTTTCAATTTCGTTTAAATTGTTTTTATATATTTTTAGCTATTTGTAATTCTTAAATAACAACATTTTATCAACAACTCTTGAAAATGGTAATCCATTGATATTATTTTCCTTTAATATGATTTTGTATTGATATTACATTCCCTTTTTTGAATTTTTCAGACTCCAAAATTATGGTGTAAGTTATGGATACAAAACAGTATTGGTGAAGGATAACCATGATGATGAGATTCTGATGTTATCAGAAATTACACAAGATAACAGGTGAGAAATCTTTATATTAATTTATAAGTGTTAAGTCATTAAGTCATTCTGTGTGTTCATACAAAACAATAGAATTGATATATACCAGCAAGCCCCAAACATTGCCAATGCAGATTTCATTCATTTTTGCCTTTGACTTGACCTAAATACATGGATAATGCGCCATAAATGCACACAAAGAAAAAGCATAATACACAGTAGATTAATGTTTAATAGGATCACCTTTAGCAACATTGTTTCATCCTGGTAATCACTGAATCACTCAGCTTCTCCTAAAAATCAACAGGGTTGATATCAAGTGATTGGCTAGGCTAGAACGTGATTTCTAAGCCAGGCTAGAACATTTCAAAGCTGTTTTCTGTAAGTCAGGTTCTGGTGGATTGGGTAGAATGGGAAGCAGTACTGTCCCGCTGGAAGAACATTTTTATTAGGACAGAGTATCTGGACAGTGGAAAGCAACCCACTATGCAGAATAATTTTTTGCAGCATTTTTTTTTGCAGTATAATTAGCCTTTGACTGAGAAAGTGACCCATAACAAAATGACTTCCACACCATTTTAGATAGGTGAAGACGTATAATTTGGATGATATTTCTCATTAGATCTTCTAAGGTATCTTTCTGGAGGAAAACCAACCAACTCAAACTTGCTTTCATCACTAAAGATCCTTGAGGAAAAATAGTCTTTGTCTTTGTCACTCTGAACAAAGTGGCAATTGTTCTTGACATATTTTAAAATCAAGACGGTTTTCTTTGCACACCTTTTGGATTGTAACCCCTATTCAGACAATCTTCTAGCCACTGTCCTCCTAGCCCATTGATAGCTCGTGTGCCAGTAGGTTTTTAAGTGACACATGATGGACCTAGAGAAAAAAACTTCTGAAATTTTATTTTATCATCGTGATTTTAAGAGTATATTTTGAAATTTCAAGTTATACTTTATCAAACTTCTAGATTTATAAATATATTTGAAAAATAGGTCACTTAACTATAAGCATTTACCCAAAACTATAATACATACATGTGCGTGACACTACGATCACAGGATTATTTTAAAAAATTGAAATTTTGATACACCATGCTAAAAAAATTCGTCTTCACTTACCTAGACACATGACTGTTCATAACAGTTTCAAATTTCTTGACTTGTTAAGTCAATATTTGTTACCTGTTCCTTAAAAATTGTTGTCTGCTGCATCTGTCATTTTTTAGTTTGGTTGGATCTGGATCTTTTCAGCCAATTGAAGCAGAAAGGGAAACAGAATTTTTCTTGTTCACAGAAGCTCAAGGATAGCTTGATATCTCTTTTCAGCTTGCCAAGGCTTTCAATATCAACATGGAACTTGATACTTTTTAACAGGGCATTTTTCTTGTTGAAATACAAAAATGATTGCTGAAATTAGCATAAGTTATAAATAATAGTTATATATTATCTTTAGTTACTTGAAAAGAGTTTTTTTCTATGGGTGGCTTATTTTTCATGCACAGGTGTGTATATAATATATATGCATCAGAGTGTCAGCAAGCTTATTTTGCAGGTCTTTGCTTAGTGTAGTGAGTTTGATCCTCACTCTTTTGGTGCTGTATCAGACTAAAATAAGTTTAGTAAATATATGCAATATATATACATTTTAGTTGAATTGGCAGATTGATTCAGCACTTGCAAATTTTTGCATTCAAGGAGTAGATAATTCATATCTATTTAAATAAAAACCATTGTTGGTTGCTTTGCACACATCACGCAGTGTTTTTGTTCATATCTGAAAATGCTGACTAGATACACCTTTCATATTTTGCCTACTTATGCATAAATGTTTCATTGCACAATGTGTTGAATTTAGTCCACAAAATGGACTCTAGAATACAGATTTCATGGTAATTGTGCTTTATCAGTGTTGACCAACCATCAGCTTGTATATACAACCCTTCTATTGGATGACAATCTGGGATTACCATTTACCATCATAACTTTTTTGATACCAATCTAATTCAATTAATCTGTAATTGATTTTCTTGTATGATATCAATCTTCTTTAAATATAAAATTGAATTATAGTAATTGTTTTCGGTCGTCTAAATATTGAATGTGATCTGCAGGTTTGTTTGATCCATTTTACATTGTCCTGTTGATAAAGGTATTCTGCACTTCTTTCATTACAATAAAGATAAGATGTTATAAGCTTTCTTGATCATTGTGATTGCTTATCCCAAGAATTGAGATGATTTTTTTCATTTATATACATATATTCCTTTTTTTTCAGGGGAACCTGTTATAGAGCAAAAGATTCACAACATTGTGCAATTGACAGCATTTCCCATATGGTGATGAGACATTTTGAAAAAGATGATCAAATTGCAATAAAAAAATACACCAATGGCTACTCTGTGAATTATTATTTGACAGGGAGAAATAGTTATTTTAGTATTGTTGCTCTTGATTTGTGGAATGTTTAAACCTGATGCAGTTCTGAAAACCAATCTGATATTTTTCAAATCCTTATAATACACACATACACTAAAAACTTTTATGGGTGTGTGTACATTTACAAACATATACAGACACAATGCATATATATACTATTCTCTTTCTACATATACATATACATACATTTTTCAACATTGAACCACATCTAGAGAGTTAATGCATTTTACTCAAGTGTTTTTTATCTATTCTTTTCTTTCTCTTTTTTTTTCTCCTTTCATTTCTTTTTCCCATCTGCCTCATACCTTCTTTACACTATGATCAGTAGGGAGTATCTATCAACTGATACAGATTCATTTTGATGAGATTGAAGATTGATTTTTCCAAGATATCAAGTCATTATTTCGGGATGTAAACTTTTTCATAAAATTATCTCCTCTTGCAATAAAGTTTGATCCTGATTATGGAAGTTTCTTAACAGATGATATCCAATATATATTTGTGTGTAACAGAAAAACGATAATTTCATCATCATCATCATCATCATATCTCTTGCTCACTCATTCTCTCTATAAACCCCAATCACACATGCACGCATCTTGAGTTGTTTAGTCTATTATATTTTTTATTGTACTCAAAATTTTTGTATCAATCAGTGATGGGTGGGCTCAATCAATTGAATAATTTCTTTCATTATCTCTGGATTTTACGATTCATTCTGATATTTCCATCATCAAATATTGTAAGCCAGAAATATGTGAAAATAATGGGTAAACTTTGAAAGAATTCATCATAAAAAATTATATGAACTTTTACTAACCATATATACATGTGTGTGTGTGTGTGTGTGTGTGTGTGTGTGTGTGTGTGTGTGTGTATGCAAATATTTCCCCAAAATATATTTTTGAGTATAAGTCAACTGTGAGCATAAGACAAGGTCAAATTAGAGTTGGAAAGCCAAGTAAATTGAATGAGCCCAAAACCATTATTTGATGACTTCTTCTTTAGAAGAAAAAACAAAACGAACAAACTCACAAGTTGTCTTCATATTTTTATTGAACACTGACTAAATATAAATGAATGATAACATGCAAAATAGATTAATCACTACTTCATATAAGATAAACGTATCTCAAAACTTCTCTCATTGTAGCTTGAATGTGGAAAATTTTCTGGTATTGATTAATAAGCCAATTAGGTCATCCTGCAAATCAATTCTCAAATACATTGGTTGAAATATGCTAATATTACAACTTTATATTATAGCTCACTCAGACATTTGTCCCATATGAAGTAAAAGGTCTTTTGTTTATGACTGCCTTGGCTATTAGTTGAGGTGTTAATTTTAGGCTACTTTTTTGGTATGAAAAAAACTTGATGTATTCAAAAATATGCGGCAAGGGTGAATGGGGCACATTGTTCCTCTTTTCAAACTCTTGACTGTCAGGTAACTGCTTTTGTGACCAAGTACCAGATTCTCACACAGAATGGCAGTGTTACATCTTGCTTAATGATAGTCAGTATCAAGTCCTTCCCAAATAGTGTTATAAAAGGGGAAACTGAGATTCAAAAAAGTTTGTCAAAAGGTCCAATGTACCCCACAGTGGTGGCATATACATGGGCTACACTGTAGGAGTGACAAAAAAGTGAAAGAAAAACACAAATTCTGGTTATTAAACCTTCAAAATATATTTCAATTTGACAACTGGAATTCACAGAAGCTAACTAGTTTCAAGTAGTATTTTGTTGATTATGAAGTTCTTGTACAGTCTGGTATGAGTTGGTTGTCATACTAAGTAGGGCCTACTCAGAAGTACTCTGTTTAACTGTTGTCAGTTGAATGCTGTCAAATCAACAGGATAAAGCAGAATTGACTAAACACATTTGGTATCTCCTGCTGAGAAGAGTAGAGGAAGGCACATGACAACATTCTCTTTGTCAATGATTGGGGGCGGGTGACAAGTTTACAGCTATTTTTCTAGATTTCCTTGTATAGCTAACAACAAACTCCTTATCATCCTTGTTGATAACTTGAGCTACAATGAAATAATTTAGCAGAGTTCTCAGCAACAAATTTTACCTGAATGTTGTCTCTAATATCTGGCAATATGTTTGGAGTGTAGACACCTATCTACAATATTTTCAGCATCAGAGCGATCATCCCCTTGAGAGCTACTTCATCTTTTAAATCATCAGCATAGGTGGCCTCGTGCATTATTAGATAACTTCAATGCTCCTTTCCACTTGGTCTTCTTGTTTGAGTTTCCAATTGTCAACTTATGCAAGCATTGCTTCTCAGATGTGCAGCATTTCTAAATAGGATCAGTTTTGTTTTGGGAATCTGCAGATCTTTCAAAACATTCTTCGGAGATTTTCCTTTCCCAATCTCTTTCAATGCACAATGAATCAAATCAATATCATATGCTGTATGATAGGTATTGCATTGATATTTTCTAACCATTTTTACCTGGAAGAAGGTTTACACCTGATGACCCTACAACTAAAGACAAAATTACCATATCCTGTATATTAGCTGCTTTCAGTGACAACTATTGTTGCCTCACTTGGATGGCTGTTGTAAGGCATATTGGACCACTTACTGAAGTGGTCCAATCTACCCCATGCCATTCAGTCCAACCTACCCCATGTCAACATTCCAGCATCTCATACAAAATGAACATGGAAGACAAAGTGTAAACACACTGTGCACAACTCATAACAGATTAAGATATCCCAAGTTGATACTTTAGATTCACAGTACCATTAGTTGTCCAACATTACCACACGTTCAATGTGCCCCACTTTTCCCTAATTCTCGAGATTTGCAAGGCATATCTTTTCAGAGAGAAGAGAGAATTTACATCTAAAACAGAATGTGCAGGTTTAGGCACAGGAATTTGATCTTTTCCGGAAATATTGATATTTATGTACTTCCACTAACCTGAAATTAGTACAGATAACGTATTTTAATGTAAGATTTACAAATATGAGGAAAATATACTAGCAAATATACAGAACTGTATGAAAGGAAACAAAGGTAACAAGAAATTATTTGGACGTATGACTTTAACAACATTGATATTTAGTTTGTAATTCCTGCTTGAAGGTATTTTTCACAATTTCACAATTGAGCAAGCATTCACAGCATTCTTATAGAATTTTGGCTTTCTTGTTTTTGCAAACAAATTCTCAAGATTTTATAGGATCTCTCTCATGAATAAACTTCTTTAAACTTTGCTATAAATATTTGATAGGATTCAAATCAGGTGATTTACTTGGCCATTTGAGCACCTATACATCATTCCTTACAAATTATTTTTGAGTTGCTGTGACATATGCTTAAGATCACTGTCTTCTTGGAAACCCAATCCTCTTTTATATTCAACTGCTCTGCAGAAAAGAATAAGGGATTATCAAATACTAACCTATACATTGATCCATCCATAGTTCGTTCAATTACATGAAGTCCATCCATGCTATTTTACCAATATATCCTCATAACAATAAATTCCCACTTTTACTATAGGGAGAGTTTTTTATGTATCATAGGTACAACTGAGTTGTATTCAAATACTTCTATTTTAGTTTTGTCTGACTAAAAAATGCTCTTCAAAAATTTATTTGATTTCTCCAAATATTTTTAAATGAATTCATACTTCTTTATGCTTCTACATTGTTAAAGAAGTATCTTACAACATATAGAACTTTACTTTATTCCCGTACAGTTCATCATTAATAAGTCTTTCATTAATTGATGTTCCATTTATGCTTAAATTTTCTTGAAACTTATTTTGGGCAGTTATTGGATTTTGTTTGACCTTTCTCCGCATTTTACTGAATGAATGCTTATTTATCTGGAGCACCATTACAAAGAAGTTTTTTGATACTACGAAAGTTCTTCCACTTCTGTGCAATTGACCCAGTGGTACTGACACAGATATTCAGGTTCTTTGTGATACTATTATAACTACACAAACGAAATGTTGCTTAATCATTTTATTCTTTCATTATGAGCTCCTTAATTTTAGGCAGAAGGACCATCTTGTCAAAAGATGCTGGTGCAAAGAATGACTACTTCAATTGAATCAAGCCCCTATAGAATTTTTTAAAAAAGTTTTAGAACTTTCTACAACTAACAATTAAGTTTTTCCTGTGAAAACCTCTCTATATTTACTAATGATGATTTTTCCCCTTCTCATACTCAAAATTCGCATCAAAATTTCATAATGTGGTAGTAGCATTTTGAATAAATATTTTTCAGTTGTCCAATTATTCTTCAATATCCGACTGTATATATGTTATGACATGATACATAGATTAAATTGGTCATAAAATGGTGGATGAAATTGATTGAAGGATGTTAATTGGTGTTGTATTGTCAAATGGAAAATAAGAAAGGTGGAAAATGGATTTTCAATCAACTGATTGTCTCCCAACTTTCCATGGTGATAAATGAAATAATAAAATTAGAGTACTAATAGTATATAACTGACTTGACTGAAACTTGAAAAAAATAAGTAATATACAGAATAAAAATGTTTTTCCTGTATGAATTGAACTTTGGCCAAACATTTATGTTAAATAGCAATTATGAAATTGACACTGTAAGAATTTTTATTTTGACATTTTACTTTGAAAAAATGTTTGATATTTGCAGCTTTTTCTTAAATGAGAAAAATACAACAATATTTTGATGTAATCTGTTTGCAAAACTGATGAAATTGTCATATTCTGTTTCTGAAGGATTTTACTATGTTGAAGTATATTAAGATGAAGTGGAGTAAAAACAATATGTAAAAATTTGTCTTTATGAAATATGTAATAATCTCACATCTCATTTTTATTTTCTCTGTGTGATTATTCATACACTAAAATTCTTTTAAATGGAAGTAAAGATTTACAATGTACATGAATTTTCAATTGAGTGCATAAGAATTATGCTGATACAAAGATTGTTGTAAACATGATTTTCATCAATTGAGAAGAAATTCACTGAGTACAAGTTATATAAGCAATTTGGCTAAGTATCCAGTAGATAACTGCCAAGAAGAGGGCAAAATAACGTTAGAGCATCAAAAAATGATATCAAATTCTCATGGATGACCAATGAAATTCTTTTATGCTAAAATTCTTGAAGGAACTATGAACTCCAAATCTCTACCACTGTTTCGTTTCTTTCCACCTCTTGGAAAACCTTATCATTGGCATGACAGAAGAGAGAGGATGAATTAAGTTATTAATCCTCCTTTCTAATCCAATTCTCTGCACAAGAATCAAATATAAATGAGTGACATCTTCTCCATGAGAATCAATACAAGTTGATTTTTCATCAATTTTTTTCACTATCACTGACATCAATTTGTTTTTTCAAATTTTTAGACAGTGAGTAACTCCAATGTGAGGAGATATTTTTAAATTACAACCCAAAAATGTTCAGACATCTGGATCATTTTAGATTTGGTTACCTATGCTTTCACTCTGACAAATAATGAATAAATACAATTGTCAATATGTATAAGATGCAAGAGAAATTTATTGAGAGAAAAAAGACTTTCTGTTGTGTTCATGATTCTTATATTGAAATTATTTTCATGAAACAATATCAAATATATTTTCAAGATACTGGTATGTTAACATTTTGTACCACTTAACAGAAAATTAGTTTGTGTTCACAATAGCTAAAAGAAATATCGATTTTATTGATAGTGTATGTTTCTTTGTATCTGCTAGAAAAGAAGGTAGATTTGTTTCCTTCTGCCTCTACTATATGTAATGTTAATTTTGTGTAATAACTGCTTATTGTTTTGCAAATAAATTTATTAACCATTTATGAAATTAGTTGTTTTTACTTCTTGCACTTTGAAGAATCAATACATGAAACCTTTTTTAATTATTATCAAAAGTTTCAATCATTCTTATGTTGAAAACCTGAACTGATATAACTAATATTCACCTGAATACCTTATTGTGCCTGAATAATGAAAACTGAAACAAAATCTTCCTCTCCTTCCCAAAAAAGAGGTGAAATCAAGAAGAAAGCTTTGTTGATTTTAATTTCCATTTTATACTTTGTCTTGTCAGGTTTTAATCATTGATAAATAACTTTAATTACCCAAATGAACAATTCGTTAAAATTTTTGAAAAGATATTTTATGGTATTAGGAAATTCATTGTCATTGATACTCATTTATAATTATAAAAATGTGCATCAAAAAAATTTAATTAGGCATCATATCTTGAGTAGTTGGTCCATATCATTATCCCGAATCTGTTTAGCCTGAAGGTGATTTTACCGCAATTCTATTGATTGCTGAATCACTTTGCTTACTCATCATGTTACTGCCTTGCAAATTACTCAGAAAGAAAGGGCATGAATTTGAGGGCTTTTTTTAATGTTCCATTGTATCTCCAAAAACAACCATTGACTTTTTATATTCTATGATAAGTGCATTGGGGTCATTTACAGGAATTAAATTTTATGGCATTGAAACAATTTATTGAGGTACAAAAATTAAAATAATTTTTGAGTTGAATTATTTTGGGGGATTAATTTACTTCTGTAGTTCAATTAGATAATTCATAGTTCACTGGAACTAACTACATGGAGTTAATACAATTCATTACAGATATTGAAATTATGGGAATTATGAGTTTGTAGATAAACTTTAAAACTGTATTATTAATTTTGACTTGCTTTTTACCTTCATCCTAACTTTCAGTTGCTTTTTATTACCATGATTGGATGAAGGTAAAAATCAATGTTGCAATACTTCATCAAAAACTGAATTTGGGAAAAATTTTAAATATCGTTATATAAAGTATGAAAATAAAATCAAGTAGTTATTATTTTACTTCACAGTAGTACATTTCATTGCTGAATGAATTTCTAAACAAACTATCCAGTATTATTTACATTTTGCTCCTTCATAAAATATATAAAACACAGATTATACTGAATTTGTTTAATATTAAGTCATTGCATAAAAAATTCTCATTTTATTAAAAAAAAATATCTTTTTTAAATTAAAATTTCTTTAGATTGAATTTTTTTTGAAAATTGAAATTTTAAAAAAAAAAAATTTTGATTAAGGCAAATGTTGGTGCTTTCTTCATAAAATTACAAAAGACTTTATTCATCTATTTGTCTCTCTTATAAAAGTCAGCTACACAAGCAGTCTTCTCCACTCGATCTTGATCATGACTCAAATGTACTGCCTATTGCATTGGTTTTATTCCATACTCAATCACTCCCTCATTAACTAATATTGCATACCAAACCAATCCTCACAGATTTAATCTAGTCAGTATCTTTCTACCAGTGGAGGCGTAGCACACATTTTGGCTGTAAAATTCCCTTTCTGCCAATCTCTTGCCAGTGGATATCATTTTGCGAAAATGCAAGTTAGTAACAATATCTACCTGATTCATTTATAGTTGAAGATTTGAGTGTATCTACTCTATTAAGCCCTTTAACTTCACTACTAAGCTCTCAGTCATGTGACACTTTAGAAATAAGAAAAACTGATTAATTGTATTTGTTTTCCTTTTATTCACAAATCTTATTCTGTATCACCAGTATTGTGCATATTTCTAATCTTCTTGCAACTTTCCTTTCAGTATGCTTTGTCTCTGAAGGTCCTTGGTATAGATAATGCATGATACGAAGATGAGCACTGTTGCCTGTACTTTATATATACAGAGGTAGTGTATGTTGGTGGGACCCTATATATGTGGAGGGGGCGTCTGGAGATGCAATATATCTGTGCCTTCATTCAAACAGAACTCAATGTCAAAAAAGAAAATCTACAAATGTCTTATACCTTTTTTAGAAGCACAAAGCATCTTTTTCGGTGATCACCATCACTGACAAGCAAGTCGACTTGCCAAATGACTCACTCCAACCCCAAAAAGTATTACTTGCAAATCCTTCTTTATTGATTAAATGGTCATTTTTTTTTGTGTCGCTCAAGTGTGGAAGCTAACGGAAGAATGACATCATTGTAATTCTAATTACCATGAGAGAATTATTTCATTCAAAATATTTTATTACTGTGAATTAAAATTTTTTTACTATTTAGATCAAAACCAAGAGGAAATTCTTTTTTTCTACTTTTTAGGTTCATTCATTCACTTTTTGGGGTCAGAATTAGAAGGGAAATCTTTTTTTTGTTTTTAGGGGTCAAAATTAATGAGGAATTCTTTTAAAACCCTTTTTTAGAATCCTTTCTAAGTTTTATAATCAAGGAGGAATTTTTTTTTCTATTTTCCACTTAGAGGGGTCAAAATTAAGAGGGGTCAAAATTAAGAGGGGTTTCTCTTTTACTCTTTTAGTGAACAGATTCTTTAGGTAATTATATTTTCCACTTTGGGGGTCAGAATCGGGATGATTTCTACTGTTCATGTTAAGGTATCAAAATCTAGTGTGACTTTTTTTCCCCACTAGGGGTCAGAATTGAAGGGGGATTCTTTTTGCCACTTTTAGGTGGAAATTGCAGGGGAACTCATTTGCCTCTTTTAAGGGTCAGAATTGTGGGAATTCTTTTTTCCACCTTTTTTCAACAGTATTTTATTTAAGGGAAATAAAATTCAAAATCAGAATAAAATTTTCAAGACAAAAAATAACCATTTAAAACCCCTACTTCAATGAGAGGTGCAAATTTAACAATTTGCAGGAGGCACTGTGTAACTTAGTGCTGCCACTGATATATAAGATGGTAAATTGAAATTTTAGAACAAATCCCCTGGAACAAAATTAGTGCACAATCCTAGAATTTTTGGTGAGCCAGGTAAGCTGAACTTCCTGCACAAAATATCCCACTGATTGAGTCCTCCCTTTAAAACACTATTTTTTAGATTTTTTATTTTCAACAATATCATTGTGAAATTTTCACACTCATTTGTGTCCATGCTCAATTTCCTGGCTGAGTTGTTGCCGCCCGATAGTCACATGCCCAATAGTCACATGCTCAATAGTCACCCTACGATTAATATTATTTCCCATTTTTTGTTGAATATTCTATATCTTATTTAAAAAGAAAGAGGGTGATGGGGGTTAGGTAGTTTATTGAGGGGATAGGAGAAGAAAGGGGGAAGGGTAGTTTGGTAGCTTAATCAGAGAGGAGGAAAGTTGAAAGTTGCGGGGTTGAAAAGGGGAAAAGAAAGTTAGATAGGATCCCTGTGTTGACAACAATTAACAATGATCAATTGTTACAGGGGTAAGGGAGTGAGAGGGCAGAAAAGGAAGTTAGGTAGTTTACTGAGGAAGAAGAAAACTTTTTGCACATGAACCTAATCCTTGTTTGTACAACAGATGTAATCATAGACCAGTGGCAAAGATTAGAAAGGATAAGGGAGAGAACAAGAAGATACAGGCATGGAGTGAGAGAAGAAGAGCATGAGAATGAGATGATTGAACATCCATGGGATTTCTGTGGGTTTAGCTTAGATATTTTGATAAAATAAATGTTGAAGATTAAAGTCATGTTTAATTTATTGATGATATAGAGTATATTTCCTAGATTTTAGTATGTATCTGGTCAATTTAGATGTCTCTGGGTGTTATAAGATGTTTTTGATTCAATTTTAGGTGTAAATTTTAAAATCAAGTTGGCATTACTGACTTTGTTAAATGTTCACACAAAGAAAGAACTAGCATGTATACAGTCCAACTATGAGGCTGGTTACTTCGTCTCAGCTATGAAATTAATGCTGATCCCTGAAACTTTACCCAATTAAACAGAATAAAACTAAATAGATCCTTGCCCTACCTAAAACTAAGTCTTAAAAATGTATTAATTTTCATCATCAAGTTAAGAAAGAAAAGAAAAGCTTCAGTAGAATCTCTTGTGCTCCAAAACTGATTAAAAAAATAACCGGTACCTTCTTTTTCATAACAGTCTGAAATTAATGAATCATTTCAATGCAATAACTATCCCTGCCACTACTTATTGAAATATTTCAATGTAAAAACTATCTCTACCTCACATTGATGAAATATTTTGACTCAAAAACTATCCCTGACACCTCAAAATACTACCAGTTCTCATAAAAAAAACTCCCTGCAACACATTAATGAAATATTTTGATACAAAAACTATCCCCGTTGTAATAATAAGAATATTTAAATATATTGCTAGGAAGTTGTATTTAATTCAAACTACACTACTACTAAATATTTTATTAACATATGATAGAGAATGACATTGTCACTAGCAGGTACTAAAAAGATACTGCCCTTTCAGAAAAAGGTGATGAGTTTTGTTGGCACTGGTAATTATTCGATATTTACAAAGAACAATGCACCCAATGAGAATCGAACTCGCTAAACTAGCCAACTGGTTTGCTAGATGAGCGAACTAACCAACGCTCTTTGTCTGGCACTCCTAGAATCATTTGATTTTCGTATCAGAAAGCTAAGAGATCCAGTTGAGTGGAAAATGAGAACGTTTTCACGCTCCTGAAGTTACCGAAGGAAGAAAGAGGAAACCGTGTCCCTATAAAAAGAAGACAAAAAAACGCCGTTCTAGTGCTAGAAGTATCTTTTTGTTCGGGAAGAGAGAGGGCCACCAACTATCCGTGATTTACTTCGCATTTCTATTCACCCTGGCCGACCAGCCTACTGGCATTTCTTCTCCATTCAAAAAGAAGGACGGGGGAGATTAAAAATAGAACGCGTTTGCTAGGAACATTCATTTGTATCTAGTTACTTATTTGAGTTGAAACTGACTGAGGGCAACAGAACTACCGCCCTGGGAGCTAAGTTATCAATGAATTTTAATCAGATTTTGTGGAAAGGTGGAAAATAGACTATGGAACAACTGATAATATTTTGGATCAGATCCATGCTCTATCATAAAAAAAAAAAATGTCTAAACCACATAATATCACCAAAATCTCATGTCTGCCCACATGACATCCCCGAAAGTACTAAATGGATTCCAACGAAATTGTGTGTTAGGGTGGGTAAGAAGAAGATGGTAAAATTTCGGGCGGATCAAGGAATATTCTTTTGATTGGGAGATAGTTTTCCGTTTTCTTTTCAATTACATTTATGTATATATTCAAAACTGTCCACACAATATCTGGGAAGGTTCCCAATGCATTTCGATGGCATTTAGTGGAAGGGTGGACAATAGACTACGGAAGAACTAATTAAATTTTGGAGTGGATCACAACCAATCCACATAATGTCACCATAATTCCATGTCTGTTCACACGGTATTTCCAATAGTTATTTGAATTTCGATCATACTTTATAGAAGGGTGGATACTTTATGGAGGAACATATAAAATATTTGGGTGTATTCATGCCCAATTTCTTACCCGATAATGTTATTTACTTTCTAATTTTTTCAAGATGCCAGTCTAGAGGTATTATTTAACTAAAACAATTGGATCCCTGTGTTTGCAACAATTAACAGTGATCACTTGCTCGCATTCATTCCCCTCTCTACTGGTAAGGGTTGCAGCAGAACAAAGAGTAACTTCAGGAAATTGAATTTATAGTCTCAAACCACGTACAGTATTTGTGCTGATATTCTTTAATGAGAGCTTTTAACAAAATCCATAAAATCACTTGAAGAAAAATTATATATATAGTGTTGTGTGAGTAATCCAATTTTTCAGTATTGAAGAAGGAACTTTTACGTTTCTAGTGAACGGGCTGCTATATATTGTTTTATGAGGTGAACAAACACGCACGTGCTGTCCAATGTAATGAAGAGAAAAAAGAGTTGTAAGCAACCTTCTGTTGTTTCAAATTCTGTTGACTATGTCATTTTTAGAATTTACTCTGGTTACCGACCCTTGTTGGAAAAAACAATATGATAGATGTATTCGGTGATATAGCCATTAAACAAAAAACGGAAATGACAAACGTTGATATTTCTGATATTGAAGAAAAAAATGACGAGTGCTGATTATATTCCTGTATTTGGAGAAGTAGAATTACCTACTTACCAGACAATTACGCCGCTTAGAAGAATAAAATAGCTTTATAGTCAATCACATCTACAATCGATAAGGATGAATTAGAGCCTATTATATTTTTTCTCTGACTGGTACACTGAAACAAACAGTTTTGCAAATGGGAGTAATGGACCTACATAGAGCAGAAATACATTGAAAAACTCTATGAAACATTGGATAGGTTATTAAGAAAAAGTTGAAACTACAAAGATGCGAAAGTCAAAAACAGAAGGAAATGAAATCATGAGATCAAATCGAACAGTAGGTCACTAAAAATGCAAACTCTGATTCAGAAACGAAAACTGAAGAAATTCTTGCCAGAGAAAAATTGGAGGATTTTATGCACAAAATCCGAAAAAACAAATATTCCAAATTTTTTCTTCAGAACAAAAAGTTGAAACTGCAGATTCTAAAATGGAAAAACAAAGTTGTGACAAATGATAAACTCTTTGAATGTGTGGATAATGATGAGCAATTTCCTCACAAAATATGATACAGTGCTGAGAATTTGTTTCATTAGGTTATTATTGAAGAAATAAGTTGGGGATATAATGACACAGAACATCTGTTGAATGAAAAACTAGAGATTTCTGAAAAAGCTACTTAAGAAAACAAAACATACAATATGCAAGAAGACTCTTCAAAAAACGAAACATCCCCAATATAGAGACATTATTATGAAAGTGAATGATTCTGTGCAGAAGCTTGGCTAGAAATGAAAACAACAACAGAAATGACAAGGTACCAGTTCTGAATCAAGAATTCAGAAACTTGTCTGGAAAATCCTGTCAGAAAATGGAGAAATTCTAAACATCAGATGAGATCTGGTTTAAAAGCGGACATAATGTCAGAATTTCCTAAAATGAAGGACATCTGGTGTCTTCTACATGCCTTGGCAACCCAATCTTTGTTGGATGAAACCTTGTACTGGGTAAAACTACTGCTTAGCCTTCTACGCTTCATCTTGGTTGTGCAAAAGCCCCTACTTATTCTGCCCCCTCTTTATAAGATATGAAGTAGGGATTAGCAACACATGAAAATAAACAGGGACAAATGAAGTATAACGATTTTTTCAAAACCTGCAGGATCTGATGATCCTAAATGTCAATGATTGAAATGTCAACTTAGATCATCTAACCTGTTCCCATAAAAATGAACTTTTCTGTAGATGTTGATGTATGGAAGAATATTTTCAATTATTGCAAAAAGAAAAAGTTTACATACAATGAAAAATTCCAATTTTTGTTTCCATCGCAGATTTCTCATTTTTGGTAAGATCATTCCAATTCAAAGTCACATTCTAGATGGCATTACTTTTTGTTGGAATTTATATTTTGCACCAAAATGCTGGTCATCAACCATCACCCCCTTATGTTGTTGCCCTCATCCTTACCTCAAGATTTCTTCTTGCTGAAGAAAAAATTCATTTTTGGAACACATACACCCATTCATCACATAGAGACAGCCGTAGGATACAACAGCCAAAACGTTGCATTCAAAAAATGAACGAAGCTGAGGACAAAAGTCCATGAAAGAAATTTATAATATAATATTATTTCATCTAAAAAATTCAGACGTAAATTAGGGATATTTTTGTCCTCCTTCTTCCCAAGTGCATTACTCAATTCGAAGGCTTTTGTCCCATGTCCCTGTCCTAGCATTGCTCTTCATGGCGAAACGCCTTCTTACAATAAGCTTGGCTTTTACCTGTTGGGTGGTCAAGGCCTCCCCAAGGAATCCTTAATGGTGGTGGTGAGCTTTCCAGACTTGATATCTCTTCCCACCCACAAAATGGTTCTGGTGGTCATAGCTTGTAAACCTCAGGGGTGGTCAGGTATTCATCTCCTTGGGTGGATGTTTTTTATGGCTATCAAAATACTGTAATCAGCCAATTTAGTCAGTTTCTTACTGCATCATCTGGTGTCTTCTACATGCCTTGGCAACCCAATCTTTGTTGGATGAAGCCTGGTACTGGGTAAAACTACTGCTTAGCCTTCTACACTTCATCTTGGTTGTGCAAAAGCCCCTACTTATTCTGCCCCCTCTTTATAAGATATGAAGTAGGGATTAGCAACACATCTCTCTTCAGGTAGGTAGATGGTCGATTTGATTATAGTTACAATTAATCAAGATTTAGAGCTTCCTAACTTCCTTTCTTGCAGAAAATTGACAGGGGAGAGTGGGCGCATTGGTCCACTTTTTAAACTTTTGTGACAAGTACCAGATTCTCACGCAGAATGGCAGTGTTACACCTTGCTTAATGTTAGTCAGTATCAAGTCCTTCCCAAATAGTGTTATGGAAGGGAAAACGGATGTTAAAAGTCCATCAAAATATCTGATGTGTCCCACAGTGGTGGCACTTTCATTGCTCTTTCCCTCTTGCTCATCTTGACTGATTTGTCAATCAACAGCTTCTTGGGTGTGTACTATTTCTAAATAGGATCAGTTTTGTTTTGGGAATCTGCAGATCTTTCAAAACATTCTTCGGAGATTTTCCTTTCCCAATCTCTTTCAATGCACATTGAATCAAATCAATATCATATGCTGTATGATTGGTATTGCATCGATATTTTCTAACCATTTTTACCTGGAAGAAGGTTTACATCCAATGATTCTATAACTAAAGATAAAATTATCATATAGTTCCTGTATATCAAATGCTTTTAGTGACAACTATATTAGCCTCACACAAGATGGCAGAATATAGATAAACTTTACAACAAAAATTCTATGGGGAATGTTGGACCGTTTAACCAGAGTGGTCCAATCTGTGGAACAATCCGTCCCACATCAACATTCTAGTGTCCCATGCAAAATGAACATGGAAGACAAGTTGTAAACACAATAAGGTAAAGGCCAACTGTATGCAACTAATGACGGATTGATAAATCATGAGTTGATAGTTTAGATTCCCAGTACATCAGCAGAAATTACACCATAAGTGAAAATTTACTTTTGACACCCAAATTACAAAACTTATTATGGAGAACTTGTAGCTTCCTCGAGGCAGATTAAAAAAATTGGCAAGAGCTTGCCAGGAGAGGTTTCTTCAGAGGTGTGCTGGGAATCACTGCTGCTAAGATATCAAAGAAATTATGGGTGGTCCAATGTTCAACATATCTCACTCTTCCCTATGTGTGATGAGATGTTCCTTTTCTTTAACTTGCGTTAAATCCCTCTCTTCCACACACACACACTCACAACAATATCATAACACATAACATTTCTTTCCCTATTTTGTCACTGTCTTGTCACATGCTCTATTAAGTAGGGTCGGTATTAAGAAATGACTTCGGAAGAGTTTGGCTTTAAATGGATCTTAGCACACCATCACTCTGGCCAGCCAGAACTCAGCACAAAAAAACAAAAAAATTTTCTATCAATAAGTTTTCAATGTGCCAAACTTCATCTGTAATCCACTTAACCATTATAAAAAGGATGTCAAAACTGATTGTTATCGTTAGTTCTGCTGTGAACAACACACAATCTCTGCCATCCTTTTTCTTATCAAACACTGATGTCTTTATCAGCCGTCTACCGCAATTCTTTCATCATGGTTTTTTGTCAACTCATAACTATCATGTGGCATCGTGATGGCCTACGAGTAAATTCTCATTAATATCATCAGCATTGATCTGGCCTATGACTAAAACTCCTAAAAACTCTTGATATTTGGTACATGCTACTGTCAAGTGACTCAGCTGCCGACAAAACCTTTGACTATAACCAGCTGCTGTCTTCCTCAACAAAAAACAAGTCCAGAGCAACATTGAAGCTTTTTTGGTTTGTGGAAACATATCGAAGTCTTCTCTAACCTCAACCCCACTACTACTGACAACAGGGGTGGATCACTTCAAAATGTATGAAGAAGGCGTCAACATGATTTTGTTTAATGTCTGCTATGCACCAAACCCGGTGATTTTGGTTATCCGTTGACTCGATTATTCAGATTTCAGCTTCAGATTTGGGGTCCAAAATCCCTGTCCAGCCAGCTTATGGTACTACTCTTCATTGTCAAGGTGGATCGCCAGGATAAGTTTTCGGCCTTGATGGGCTATCAGGATCTCTTCAATTTCTTCTTTAGTGTCATTTACTAACTTTCTGAACTTGATACCCGATGCCACTTGGGAAATGTTTCTAAGGGAAATGATACTCATCATATCAGGGATTACGGGCAGTTCATTACTCTTGATGAAATTTTCACATTTGTTGGTCACATGTGTAATATTCCTTCAAGTTGGTTGGATTCCAATTCATCAATCATGGTTGTAATGTTACCTGCTCTAATCACAATCTCTTTGATGGGCAAAACTGTAGCTTGGCAAACTAGGCCAGCCCTTCTCTATTGCCTTCCATTTGGCTTGTGATGCTTCTAATTGTGCTGAACTTGGCTGCTCTCTAGGCCTCTTTCTTGAAACAGACACAAATGGATAGGCTTTTGAGCAAGTAGTAGTAATAATCTTTGATCCTGACCAAAAAACAGACACGTAAATAAACATCTGTTGATGAGAGGACAGGTGGTTTCTTGGCATTCGATGTTGTAAAAAGAAAGGCATCAAACAAAGTAATCAAAAGCTACATAGTCCTTCTTATTTTATATAGGTACTCACACAAGAATGGTGTCCAATAACTAAGACAAAAACGTTAATCTCCTTGGATGATTTTTTTTTTAATTCTTGAGGCCGGACACACACAAAATGAATCTCTTGCAAAAATTTTATTCTGAAATTTTTCTCTTGATACAGTGAAGACACCCAAGAAAACAAAATGATACATATTACAGAAGTGTATGCTACACCTTAAAATGTGTTTATTTTGTTTTAAAATTAAATAAGAATAAAATCATCAAATTAAAATAAAAACTGTATCATTATTTCCAAGAGTGACATAATTGGCTGTCATTTTTCATTTGATCATTATAGGTATTAAAAACCATTATCATTAATTTATACAACAGCTTTTTACCTTCAGCTTAATTTTTTGGAGGCTTTTTTATATTTCTAACCAACCTGAATAAAAGACACGATAAAACTTCCCTTCCACAGACTTTTTACGCACACATTTAAAGCTTTCAAAATCTATGTAAGTGCTGTTTTTATGCATGGAAGATTTTTCATTTTTATCTTGAAATAAATATGAAATTCTATTTACCTCTTCTGTTCATAAGAACATTACCTTAAGTAGGTTTTGAAAGTTTCAAACAGGTGTGGGGATTGAAAAATGAATAGATCAGTTGATGGAACAAATTTTGTCTCAATTTTCTTGTTTGCCTTTCTTTCCGTAACTTTCATCTATGAAATAATAAAAATTAACTTCATAAAAAAACTGAATGAAAAATATCATTATTTGAGAAAACCACAAAACTGACATTCTTGCAACTCTGGCCTTCCAGGAAAAGTAAATAAATCCAGGAAATAGGAGTTTAATTATAACTCCTATTCAGGCTGGATTTAAAAAAATTAAGTCGAAGATAATTACTAGACACGAAAATTGATAATATTGATTTACAAAACTTCATCAAATAAAATCAAATGAAAAATATCTTTTGACACCGAGTCATGTAGCTTGAAATTTTATTTTGATTTTAATTCAATTTCAAAAGGAAACACACTAAGGTGTAGAGAACATTTCTGCAATATGTACCGTTATGCTTCCCCACGTCAAGAAAAAGATTTCAAAGTTTAAAAGATTTTATAAGGGATTAATTATGTGCATGTGTAGTATAACTATGTGCAAATTGTATTCGTTTGTGACACAAAAATTGAAAAAAGCCATTGTGATTTGAACAACTCAATGAAGTTACAAGATCAGCTTCTGAAAAACAAAGATAAAAACAACATGTACTACTAAAGTCAGGAAAAGATTTGAAGAGGAAACTTAAGTCAAAATTTGACAGTAGGAGCAGAATTTTTATCATTTAGCAAAATTCTAACTCATATATGGTTGGACTCTAACCCACCAGCTACTTCCTCTAGTGCCCCTCAACCCTCACTTGCTGGCTTCTGGTTGGGAGAGATGTAGACGCTCCAGGTGTATTTCTCCTACTGCTACTACAATTTCAATGTCCCTCCTGCTGATGCTGTCATCATGCTATCTCAGTTTGAAGAGTCAACCAATGAAAAGAGAGAGCTACTTTTAAGCTGCACATTGATTGGCCAGGCAGGACAAAACTCGCCATGAGGGAAAATGTGATTGGCTATCCAATCTTGCGACTAATTCCCACAAAAACTAATGGTTTCTTTTCCTTTGTTCGGTGCGCAAATATGTGTAGTCCGGTCTCAAAAATTTATTTAAAAAATCAATGAAAGGGATTAACTCTTAGTCTCAGTCTCAAGATCCCACTCTTGTATGAGTACCAAATTAAAAAGAAATGAAAATGAAAAATACTTATATGTTGTAATACAGATATGACGGGTGGTATCGGATAATAGTACAGATCATCAAAATTTGGCTGTTTGACAAAAAGTTAGTAAATTAGGCCCCATGGCAAGAAGGTAGTAAATTAGGTCCAATGGCAAAAAGATGATAAATTCTGTTCCATGGAAATAGGCCCATCACGAGGGGGGGGCATATGCACCTGAAATTCGGTCAGAGAGCAACGATGTAATAAATTAGGTGACATGTCAACAGGAATGAGGAACTTTGGGGAATGAGAGCTCGTAATTAGGTCAGATAGCAACAATGTAGTGAATTAGGTTGCATGGCAACAGGGATAAGGTCTTATCGGAGATGAGAACCTGGAATCAGATAAGATCGCAACTATGAAGTAAATCGCAACTATGAAGTCACATGGTAACAGGAATAAGGTCTTTGGGGGATAAGTGCTCAGAATTAGATTAGATAGCAACAATGTAGTGAATTAGGTTGCATGACAACAGGAATAAGGTCTATTGATGAATAACAGCCTGAAATTAGACAGAGAAGGGTCTGATTTAGCTTCAATGCATTGTCTCACATTCAAATCAAAAAGGTAGTTCTTAAGATAATAAAAAGCGAGACACTTATTTTTCAATAGAGTTATTGCCAATCACTATTTCATAACTTGGGTGTTTCAGTTTGAGATGTGAATTTTCATTACACAGCCCTTTTCTCAGCTGCACCTGAATGACCCAACACCAATGATGGCAATGCAAGAATATATCAATTGTTCAATTTCACAATTATATGGTGAAGTGACTCTTCCATATTCGCACCCTCATAAAACACTTGATTTTTTATAACTATTTTCTGTAATCTGAAAGAATACACAGAAAATAAGTCTATGTTCAAGTATTATCATATGATAGAAAGATCTCTTTAGATAACAGTAAATACTTTCTGATGGCAATGAAAACAATAATTAATTACAATGATGTATACACATTAAAATATGACCAGTGTATCAATATGGATTATAATTCATTCAACAGTATAAGAGAGAAGAGATGATTTGACAGGCCATATGGTGTACAAATGAGATTTCTTCAGTTTAATATTTTTTTAGTTCGCAACTCCTCTGATGATGCTAGTTATAAACTAACAAAATATCAAATTGAATAAAGAAATCTCATTTGTATACCATTTAAATTGTCTCTTCACTCCATCGAAATATCTAAAACTATGTGCAGCCCAATCACATACAGGAGAGATGGTGAGTCAAGGTGGAGATTGAGTAAAACACAAACATCTCAATGTTTCATTCTGATAGTTCTCTCTCTCTCCGTATGTGTCAATATAAATTCAGGCACATCAAAACATACCTGAATGCACAAAATTTAATTAAATATATGCAATTAAGGAACGTCAATTTCTTGATTTAATTCTTTGCGTTTCATCTGCAAAGTTGATGTACGAAAGATTCTTTTGGAATCATAAATTAATTTTTAACTTTGGTGTTTGTTAACAAAGGAATATTTGTTGAGTTCAAGAATCTGGCATCAGTTTAAGTAGTTAAAAATGAAATCTTCTAAAATGAGATCTTTAAGGATCGGCATGTTTACCAGAATGTAGCATCAGATCCAGTTCTTCTCTGAATCAAGCTAATCAATTTTCAAATAATCAAAATAGATTAAAAAGATGTTGGCTGTGTCTTCAGCAAGATTCTGGTAAATATTAACAAATAGTAAAAAATAACTTTGAGGTGGGTGCAGTGGTTTTTGATAGAAAAATTTTAAAGAAGAAATCCATTTAATAAAAGGGAATAACTTGCAACTGAATGAAAATATTATTTACATGCACACACATTTCATAACTGTTGAGTTTCTGGCAGATGCAGTTGTATTTATTACTTGAATAGTCTCCAAGTAGTATTAATTCAATTAGAAAGTTAGAATTGATTTTTTAGCAAATATTTGAGTAATTGAAATGACTCAATCAATGTGATCTTTCTGAAATTTCACTGAATGGATTAATGAATGAAAAGCTTGTGCAGATATTTGGATTGGAAAGATATCTATTAAAAAACTGCCCTGAAGTACCACAAAAATGTCTTCTTTAAATCAGCCAATATCAGTTGAGAAAGCAATCTTTTTTCTGTAATCTATTGTTCCCTGTTTACATTCCAGCTATTCAGTTTCAAAGTGTCAGATTATTTGTTTTATGCTCCTCCCCTGCAGGGCCGGCATGAGGATTTCTTGTACCCTAAGCAAGACTTGGAATATACTCACTTGACTAGACTTGAAATGTGTGCTCCTGGCTGTATTTTAATTTTCAGTTTGGAGTGCACCTTAAGCCTGCATAATGGACAGGCCAAGAGTGTTATAGAATTCTGCTTTTGTGAAATCTTTTCATAGATATTAAACTACCAAGATACAACTTGGCATACAACATGTGAGATCTCATTAAATTATTAGCTGAAAGGATCAGTGACCGAAAACAGAAGGGGTAATTGTTTAAACATAAAAAAATTTGTTCCCCTGACTGAACAGTAATCAAAAAAAATTGCTCAAGTATTCATGATTTTAAAATATTAGCTAATTTAAATTTTCAAATATTGGGGTGAATGAGGTTCATGTAGAGCTTGACTTACTTTTGTTTAACTCTCAAGGGAAAAGTGTTTCAGTTTCATAATTAACTTTGACTTATCTTAACTGCCATATTGACTTCCTTTGTATTAATGAGCTAGATATTTGTGGGGGAAGCAAGGTATAAGGCTTAAAAACTAATTGGTGCTTACTGTAATCCAAGACAAAGATAAGTTGGCAATGTCTTTTAAACTATCATGGCTTCTTATTCAGAGGCTTGCTCAGGAAAAACATCAACATGCAACAATAATTACAGCAAACGTGTGTTTATCAGAAACTGTCAACATAAACTTTCAAGCTGGTCTGATTGGCAATATATATATATGCATGTATGACACATGCAGGGCACACCAATGGAGCAAGAGGGCTAAAAATTGGAACATATTGTATCTAGAAAAAAAAACGATTTTGCTTTTTTTACACCCTGCATGGGTTTTTAATAGATGTTCAATTTGCAATGTACGTTTATGCAAAATTGGTACCATAATTTGTGTCCGGCAGCATTCACGTTTGATTTTTATGAAAATTAAGACTTTTTTTTAGTGATCACTGCCAAATAAAATGTGAGAGAAGTAACTTATTCATTGATCATCCCCTTTTCAAATTATTTTACACTCGTATATGATGGTCCAGACTTCTGTTCAGCCTAGGACCCGGACAAAACACCCACGGGACAAACCCCTTCTCTTGAATTGTAAAGCCACTCATACGTCTTAACTAAAAGTTTCAGTGATTGGTGACAATAAGATTTCATCTTACGTGGTTTCATATTCTAAGTATATACTTTTAAAGCTTTTCATCTCTTTAACGACTATTTTTGTTAACCTGTTTTCTTTTTTGAAATACTTCCCAGATTTTAAGATGCATCAAAAGTATATATTTAGAATTGATTGAAAAAAAGAATAAATGACATCAGTCATCAGGGACAGACCAAGTGACTTTAAGAAATGTTGGGCACATCTAAAAATCTACTATGTTTTCAACAGCCTCTCTCAAGAGTGTCATGTGAAAGTACCCCCTTATCTGCGGTTTCCCTGTCAGTGGTATTCATTCGTCCCGTTCTCGTTGAAATATGGCAATGTTGGAAAAAAACAACAAAAAAACTTAACATTTAAAAATTAGTTTCACTTTGAAGGAAAAGTTACGCGAAAGAATGGTCAATTTACATTTTTATTTCAGAATCCATAAAAATCCAAAAATGTAAAAAAAAGACCCAGTGAGTGACGCCACATAAAATTTCGAGCTGGCTTAATGGAAATATGAAAATTAATTTAAAAGAAGACTGAATTTTCAAAAATCAATTCTAACATTAAAGAAATGTTTTACTACTCTGTTAATAGTTAATCCATTGATTACATTACTTGTTTGTTTTCTTTTGACTTCGCTTCACTTCAATTCGGCTTTACAGTAAGATAGTCACATGACCAAATATTGCACTCAGAGTTTTACTACGTCTTCTACAGCCTTTTAAAATCTGTTGACCTCAAAATCAAAAAAGGACAGTTTAAGGTAGCAGTTTCAATGTAAGATTAGTTAGAAAAAAAATTGTAAAATTCGTTTAAAGTCATTTAAATGACTTATATTTTATCGCTAAGTAACCAATGTTTCACTGCAGTTATATAGTTCCAACTACTGCGTAAGTGTTTCAACAATATCCTGTATAGGTTAATCGTATCAAATTCCTTCACGTCGTCACCCTAAATTGGTGTTGGCCATTAAGAGCACTTCCGATAGACAACTCGCGTTTACGAGAAGGGAGAATCTTCCGTTTTCTTTCAAGGTTTTAAGCAAAAATTCTAATTATAAGTTACGTAAAAGCTCAGAATTATTTTTCTTTTTTGTTTGTTCACAGAAATTTTACACCCCCAATCAGTTAGAAACGATACGCTAATTTCTGAAAGGTAAAGTACGAGCAAAGGAAAATTTGTTGCAATCACGCATGTAACAATAAGATCTCCCTTGAATGAAAACAAACAAGGAACTCTTCAGTCGTAGGAGAGCGAAATCGATGCCAGCTGGTTTTGTACGTTTGTAATCTGGCAGGTGAATTTTGAATTTTTTTCCACCCCCATCATTAAGTATTTGTTCATTATTCTTTCACTAATCTACTTCCAATGATCTTATTGGTTGTCCAAGTGAACATTCTTTTATAAATGTTTATTTATTTCCCTTTGGCTAAGGTAAATTTCTGGAAAAAAGATATCAGCCTACCTACGTCACTCCTCTATGAAGATCCTGCCTAGGCAGATTGTTGTGTATTATTACGATTATTAGCATTCAACGTTGTGGAAGAACGAGAAGACTTCAGTAATTATTTCTATACTTCTATTTTTTCCTTTTTGATTCTAGGGGGTTAATACATGAAGGATTGTGGACTTTTCATGAATTCCGAGCTTTCATTTTCTTTTAACATTTAAAAAATGATTAGGAATGTATTTCTGCATTAAACGTCACTTAACTGCCTTAAAAAATCTGTGTACGGACGTGGGGTGTGAAATGTTTGTTTCAGTTTGGATAAATGCTGTTGAACAACTAAAGCCAATTATTTGCAGTTGTTTAGTCTATTATAGCTAGAAAAACATTATTTGTTTGTTTTGGGGCCCTTTAATTGTTGAAAAGAATGACTGGCGAATTGTTTATTTACATTCTTGTCGGAGATCATTACATAACTCCAATAACCACTTCTTGATCAAACAATATATTTTATAATTCTGAGACATCTAACTCTCTAGTTCTTGAATTCTATCGGACGGTTATTCGTTTTGTGAGCATTGTTTCTTTCTTTTAAAAAATATCAAGTATTGAATAGTTTTATCAATTTCAGTGGCTATTTTATTATCTTTGAATCAAAATAGAAAGAAGTACTAAGGAAAATAGCAGCTCCCTTCTCTATTAGTACTAGTAGTCTTACGAACATTCCTTTCTGTTGAAGAAAAAATGTCACATCTGACTGGAGGCGTCTTATTCAGTGTTTGCTTTTAAAATGAAAATCCATCTTTTGTAATAAAGGGAAAAGTTTTGAATGAAAATCTTAAATCTAAATTGACAATTCTGAAGTAAATGGAAATTTAAGTTTTTCTTGCATAGATCAGGAAAATACGTTATTAACTACTCTTCCTTGAAATGAATTAATGACACGCAATAATTAATTTTTTTAATTGAATGAAATGAGTATCTGTCAAATCTTCTTGAAGTGTTGGAAATTTTATTGTCTTAAAAGTAGCCAAGAATAACTTTGTAATTGATTGTACGTCAAAATGTTGGAGAAAATTTTAAATAAATATTGTTGATCGAGTTGCATTTTTAAGCATTGATTTTATTTTAAAGCTTTAACTTTAAACAGTTTGCTGAGGCTACTGATATACCATGAACATCTATTATGAATCTTTGAAGAAAATTTAATTGTTGAAGATAAAATCTCACTGAATATCTAAATTGTAAAAACTTCAAGGATTTTTCTTTTCTGAGTCATTTCCTCTACTATGCAACAAGAAAGATTTTCCCTGTGATTGGCAATATTTTTGTAATAAAAATACCTTTCTTGCAAGAAACAGACATTTAAAAGATCCGGTTTCCCCCTATAGATTTTCAGAGTACACATCCAGTAGATACTGTAAGGTATCAAAGGAAAGCCTTTTAATGTCTGATTTATTGATATTTTTCAATGGGCAGTGATCAATATCTTCATTTATCTCGTTATCAACTTTTTAAAAACTGCAAATTTTCTCTTGCTATTAAAATTAATCTCCATACTTATCTTCAATGATTCTTCCAATCATTCAAGTTCATTAAGCGCTGAAAATTTGCAGATTAAAAAAAAAAACGATTTGTGTCTGTAGGCAATAGTGTCGTGTCACTTATGGTTTATAACAGTAATTAAATGAAAATCAACACAGTAAGATATTTCACAATCTATACTTTTGAAAGTAATAACATTTTGTGGGGACGCATAAGTTTTCAAACGGAGTGCAGTGTGTTTTATAAACACGCAGACGTTGACTGCTTTTTATTATCATCCTCTTTCCAGGGAAATGTGATTTGTTGTGGCTATATTGCAACCTATGACATTTTTTCATCTACAATTTTGCTTAGGATTCAACAATATTGCTTTCATCGAGTGTACATTATATCCAGTAACTTGAAGTCTATACTTGTCAAGAAGGTTTGTTTGTCAATGACACGAAAAGTCTATCCTGATCCCACTGAATGATTAATTCGGCCTAATCTATTTACCAAATGTTGACATGGTAAACTTTTCTTGGATTGGAAGCAGTGAAATCTCTAATATAAACGCAGCTATCAGATGATGTTTTCTCTGAAAGATGTTTGTCTAATCACCTTACAGAATTCACTTGGTATTTATCATTCGATGGAGTATTGTAAATCATTAATTTTTGTGCTACTGTTTACATTCATCTCAAATGTTTTTGCTTTTTATCACTTGCCATCTGAGCCACGGATTTGATTATTATCAAATGTAGAATCACACTTACAAAAGAGGTAGCTGTAGAAGATTGGTTCATTTAAATCTGTAAGTTCTACGGTACAGATTCTCTTTCTTGGTGCTACTTCTGATTGTTTACTCAGTCAGTTCTCAACAGGGAGCAGTGGCACTCCAAGGGGGTCGAAGTTGAGCAACGAGAGGGGAGGGGGTAGAAAAATTGTTTCCAAACATATGGTATGTTTTTTCACTGAAGTAATTTTTATCTTGATATTAGAATGTTGCAATGAAGATCAATATTAATAACTTTCTACATGGTAAAGTGTCAAGTTTTATGAAAAATTGATTCTTGATTATTTAGTTATATTTGTTGATTTGTTTACTTTCTGTTAAGATCTATCAGTCCTATCCAAGGATTTAACATTTACATGGTGAAATACATAGTTTCCTGAAATAAATAGTAGGATTTGGTTTTGCATTTTCTATTTTGCAAGTCGCTTGAAAATTGCTAGTTGAGTAGTAATGATTCCAGAAAGCTGAGGTTTTCTCTGTTGTATCATCAATTAAGCTCTATTCGGCTTACTAAGAATTGGGATCTTTGCTATGTCATTTGTTGTTTACTAAACACAATTTCACTACAGAAACTAGAAATAAGTCTGTTTTGCATTATGTCCAGCAATATAACTTTTCTCAATGCTTTGTTATTTTTTGATTTTCCACATTTCTTAGCCACAGGTTTATAGAAGGCAAAAGGAATCACTGAATTACATTTTTATTCCGTTAAAAATATTTTCTCCTCAGTGATTCCAAACTTATGATTTATACTTTATCCAAATTTTCCCAGAGATTGGATTTTGAGATTTTTCTTCTACAAACGCTTGAACTATATCTGGGCCTTCCACAAAGTATCTAGAAGCAGAAATATACCTTTTTTTTTTTTTTTTTTTTTTTTTTTTTTGCAATGTACATATATGGCACACTTTTCCTTCAATGCTGACCTTTAAAATCCCCCTATACCCACACATGGTGAATGTCAGGCTTGAGATCTACAAATCACCCTAGTTAAAGGATCCAGACAACTTAAGAATGATTTGTTGCGTCACCATTTTTGAGAGAATTAGTACTATCTGATGTGACCAAAATTAACCCAGATTTTTTAAATACTTTTTCAAATAAGGGAGATTACTCTATTATTGATGTTCAATAGTGATCTCCCTTGACCAATTGGTCATCATAATATAGATAGGATTGAGCATGAATGCTGACCTATCCACACTATCAGAGAGTTGAACATGATCCAGTCTTTTTAAGCAGTGCATTTTAGGGATACCTTAATTCAATACCACTGGCTACAATACAACTTTTCTGCTACTTATACTTCACAGATAAACAAAATCAGACTTTTAATATTACATAGATGTTTATAGTATATTTTTCAAACATTTTTGCTATATATAATATCTTATATGCCTCAAAATATAGTATATACATTTTATATATCTTTATCATTTAATCTTGATTGAATTTTATTCTTACAGAAATCAAAATTGATAAATTCCATAGTCTTATCAATCAAGATCTATTTCAGCCAAATGTCTATGTTTTTGAGCATTTAGAAATTATTGGTTTCAATAACTCTAACGACACCATGCTGCTATGTGATTCACCTGCTCTTTTGAGTTATCATTGTTGCAGATATTAATATATTTTGTTCCAATATATTATCCATATTATGAGTTAATGGTTAAGGACTTGTTTTTGTTTGTTTGTTGGTGTATATCAATTGTTATGGTTCACCTAACAAAAATGATATATGATACATTGAAAAAGTACATTTTCTTACTACATTACCTGAATACATTTACTGCTTGTAATCTCTTATTCAAATATCTGCTTAGCATAAAATAAACTATTTGTCAGTTTAAATGTAACTGATTGATGTTCTTGAAATCTATTTAAGTCACATTCCTTGCTCTATGATCAGTTTATAATCTTTTATTATTTTCAGATCAAACAGTTGTCAGCTCTTCATCAGATATTAAGCATTGTTTTTGCTGTCTTTGATTAGTCTTCATTGGCACATGAGAGCAACCTACAACTCAAAAGACTTACTCCAATAATTAGTCCTTTTCATCTTGGTGTGGTTTGGTATTAGAAAAATAACAAATATGACCATGGGTGATGAGTCTTTATATGCTGCTATGACCATTCCAGTTGTGATTGGACCAATATTAGAAAGGGTGAGTTGGACAGAAAACTGAAAAATGCTTCTTTTTTTTTTTTTTCTTCAATTTCCTTTCATATGATGATGCTTATCAAAGCTTTGCATACAGCAATTTATTTGGTTTTCATTCTCAATAGTGGCAAAGTGCTGATGTGATCATCTGTCTTCCATCTTCTAGCTTGAAAGTATCACGTTTACACTGCATTTTTCAAGTGTAGTCAACAAAAGCTTTCGATCTCAATTACTTCAGAGTTATTGTTAAATAAATAATTTTCTACAATATTTCTCTTTATCTATAATACAAAGATTATCACAATAAAATTTATATGGTTACTTGTTTTGGGGATTTTCATCGATATGTTATTGTTTTGTTGACAACAGTCCATTGACATTACCCTTCATCTGCTAGAAGTTCCAGAGAGAAAACTTATGAAAAATTGATAAAGTAACATAATTTATCAAAATTTCTAATTAAGTATCAACTGTGTGTCCTATACTGACAAAGCCAGTTGAAATAACAAAAAGATGATGAAAAAAAGAAACAAGCCCAATTTTCCCTGCTGCTTTTCTGTTATAGTGTCTCTAAGCTAGGAGCCAGTAGCCAGGCGATGATGTCGAAATTGGCCACTCTATATTTGAATTAATGAATCAAAAACATCCGTGCATTTTTTTTTTTTTTTTTTTTACTACTTTTGTATATTTAGTTCCCCTACATAAATCTGTTTAATGGTGCATTTTTTGGTCACAGATGTATTGCTTGTGACTCTATGACTTGAAGTTGCTATTTGTACAAGTGAGTTGTAATAAATAGAAGGTAAATTTAGTCAAGTGGCTCACTAAATTTAGCTGATATTAATCATCAATATATTTGTAAAATACATTTTTTTCATCTTTCAATAATTTCAACCTCTCTATGACATACCTGCAGTAAATCTCTTGTGTGAGTTATGTTTTTATACCTGGTTATCAAACTTCATTAAATGAAACCTTGTAGATATTGAAAAAATTTTGAAATATTTCTGATGTAAATTCATAAATGTTTATTTTTGTAAGTTTTGTTGTGATTGTAATGCAAATTTTTACTTTTACTAGTCAATGACCCATCATTTTACTGTACAACAATAGATGGCTGCTACTGATACTATAGGAAGATGACTGCTACCTGCTACTGATACTATAAGTGCAAAAGACATGACTCATATTATTTATGATTTAATCTTTTTTACTTCTTTTTTTATTCCTTGTATTATCAACCTGCACCCCAAAATAAAAACTGATATAGTTGTAATGGTCCATTTTTCTTTCCAAAAATAACACATTGATGGAAGTCCAAGAAAAAAAAAATCAATCCCCTACATTAGAGCCAAATCTATCGCTTACCCAATGAAAATTACTTTTACTCAAAAATGGAAAATTTATGGAAGTTAATACTGTATTGGAAAAATTTTATTTCATTATTTTTATTTTTTTTTTCTTCATATGTATGCTTGCTTAACCAGATCTTCTTCCTTTATTCAACAAAATCACAAACTAGACAGAAAATATTTTCCCTTATTCAGCAAAATCTGCACCCTCCCCCAGTGAAAATCATTAGGTCTGCCCCCGGGTGTTCTACTAGAGTTGAATTCTGTACATTTATTTATTTATTTATTGATATATTGTACTTGATATTTATCATGGTTACAGCAGATATTAGAGTAATCCAGATTCTGTTTTTCCTTCATCAATATCTTATCAGGGCTGTAGCTGAGATTTATAAAACACCAAGCACAGAGAAAGTTACCAGGATTCAGTTAATGTACATTCAGTGTAGTAGTTCCCATGGACCCTTGGATATTATTATATGATGCTATTAGATGAACTACTATTCATTATGCTTTTTGAGGCTGGCCTGGTTAACAAGGGCGTTTTGCCCCCCCTCCCTTGTACACACACACACACACACACACACACACACACACACACACACACTAACCGCTTTGGGGCTACACTCCTCAGTATGTTTCTTTTTTATCATATTTGATTAAACAATTTATTTCTCCATGGACCTATCTTCAATATGTGTAAGAAAAATTATGAATGGTCTATAATTACAAGTATAATTGATCAGCAAATGAGATGAGAGTAATCATATAAACAAATTTGGCTTTTCCTTTTTTCCAAAATTTGGAATGGAAACTTCTTTAAAAAATTCATCCTTCATTAAGTAAGTATTAAAATAATTATTAGATTTTTTGTTGAATTTTGAAATCTAGGTGTAACATTATGGCAAACATTCTGGTGTAAATTGACTTATGTTTTGTCAGCATATCATCAGAAGTTTTTACACTATTTATTTTCTGAAATATCTTTGGTTTGAGGGACAAGCTGTCAAGAATAATTGAAGCATACTATGAAAATTTGTACATTACAAAGAAAGAAGAACCATAAGCTAATAAACCATTAGATATTAGTAATGTCCCAGACAAAATAGATGAAGTAGTGTTTGCACTATGAAATATGAAACTTGGAAAAGCTCCAGGTAAGGATAGCATAACGACAGACTTTCTAGATGTAGGAGAGATCTTTCTCAAAGGACTAGCACAACTATTCATACAGTGTAGGTGAGAAAAAAAAGTACCTCAAAACTTCTGTCTAGGAATAGTTATCCTACTCAACAAGAAAAGAGATAACTAGTAACTCGGCAATTACTGCCCTCTTACACTATCACTTTACATGTATTAACTATTCACAAAATACTCACAGACCAAGAGGCACTCTAGATGAAAATCAACCATGTGAACAGACAGACTTCAAAAGTCGCTATTCAACAATAGACCACCCATATACAATGAACCAACTAATTGAGAAATCATTAGGACACAACAAACCACTTTGTTTGGCTGTTGTGGATTATGAGAAAGCATCTGGCTCGGTAGAACGTATGACAATCTTCAATATAATGTGAGAACAAGGTGCTTTCAAGATTTAGATACAAGTTCTTGACAACATATATCAAAATGGCACTGCAGTAATTAAACTACATAAAGATACAAAGAGGAAGAAGATAAGAAAAGGAGTAAGACAAGGGGATATGATATCTCCTGAGCTATTTAGTGAATCTTGAGAGCATCTTTCAGAAAACTGGGAGGGAATCGGAATATACATAGACAAGGAATATCTGAACCAATTGACATTCACTGATGATGTTTTCATGACGTCTGAAGCATTTCAAAGTATGTTGTCTGATCTAAATTGGGAAAGTAAAAAAAAAAAGTAAGCTTAAAGATGACTAAAACAAAGACAAAAGCAATGTTCAACAATGAAGTCTCCAAAAAGACCATAAGAATGGAGGGTGAGGCTCTATAAGTGGTTGAGTACATTTACCCTGGATGGGTAATAAAGTTAGAGGGAGATGAAATAAAACAATGCATACCAGTTAGCTGGAAATCATTTTGTATGAATAGACATTGGAGAGCATGTTGCCAATATGCTCAAAGCATAAAGTATACTATGAATGCATAATATTAGCTGCGACTTACAGATGCAATACATAGAAATTAACAAAATGAACTAAAAATTGCTCAGATAGCCATGAAAAAAAACAATTCTTGGGATAATTATAAGAGATTGAAAAAAATCAACATGGGTCAGAGGGAGGAATAGAGTGAAGGATATTATACAAATAATGAAGCTACAAAAATGGATTTTTGCTGTACACCTAGCGATAGATTGAGCAAAAGATTAACTGTTTGGTGCCCATGTGGCAGTAAGTGCAGTTAGAAAAGAGCAGACTCAAGATGGAGGAATGAGATAGAAAAGTTTGCTAATAAAAGGAAATGGGGAAAGCTTTTATTCAACAATGGACTCATAATGGCTGATGATAATGATAAAAGGTACGGAAATAATTTTTTTATCAGATTTTGCTTCCATCTTTTTTTTTTTTTGCTGATGGTACAAAGATTTTGACTATAAAATTAACTTTGATCCAAGTTTGACTTTTCTTTTTTTTTTTTTTTTTTTTTTTTTTTTTTTTTTTTGTCAGGTGTCAATTCCCCATAAGTAATTCCACACAATGATAAACAAAGATAGCACTCATAGATCCATGGCTTGAGGAAGTAATTGTGTATTGATCTGTCCCAAAATCTTGGTACATTGCCTACCTTTCCACAAAATGTCATGAAAATTCATTGAACTCTTTTGGAGATACAATGTGCACAGACATGAAATCTTGGTGATTTTTATGCTGTGTGGACAATTAACCATGACTTCCAAGAGGTAATTGTAGATGCATCTGCCCTGAAATTTGATCACTTTTTTATTACCTATTGTCCAACCTTCTACAAAATTACATTGAAATTTATTGAGAACTATCAGAAATACAGTGTTGACAGACATGAGCATATAAAAGAAGCTGTGGAAAAATAACAACCAATCAAAGAAAATCCTTGGATCTGCCATTTTTACCCATTGCTCACCTTTCCACAAAATTTCACTGAAATTCATAGGGTACTTTTGGGGATATTTTGTGCACAGATGGGAAGACGGAAAGGCGCAATCAAATATGTATAGACCTGTTATAATGCAGCTCTAAATAATCAAATAGTATTATAGTATCTGTAAGATACTAAAATACTATTTGCCTTTTTAGTTGGTAAAAGTTATAAAGCCATAAAATTAAAGAATACCAAAAATTTCACCTTCATTACTATTTGAAAACTTCAATATGAATGGAAAATCTCTGGAGAATACAATTTTGGCTTGGAATATAATGTGTTATTGATCTGAAAGAGGAAAAATCAGTAAATATATTTGTCATTCCTTTAATTTCTCTTTTCAATGTCTCAAATATATTTTGTAATGTTTGACTGCAGCTGGAGGGTCATTAACTGAATTCAGTGTTTATGTTAGTGACCAGCTTTTTTGTCCTATACTTTCTCATCATTATTTCGATATTTCTTAATATCAAATGCCAAAGAAAAAAATTATCACAAATTTTACAAAATATTTTGATGGAAAACTTGTATTTAATGTTAGGATTTATTTTCTAGTAATGCAATATATTTTCATAGTGAATTGATTCTAAAGTGGAGGTTTGATTTTACAGTGTTTGTATCATGCAAAATTGGACCCTTGTTATGTTTACAAAATCCTGTTTTTTCTGTAGCCTATTTCATATTTAGGGTCTCTGTTTACCCAAACTCCCACAAAAACAGGATATGACAAGTTTGGTTCAACGTGGGAATGTGTGAGGCAGGAAGTTCCTTGAAAATTCTCTTTAGTCTTCAAACAATAGTTGTGAGGACATAAGAGCACTTGACTTGGTCACAAGACAAACCCTGATCCCACTGCTCTAGAATACTCAGAGCAATACCAAGGGCATCACATCTGGTGAGAAATAGTTGTCATCCAGTTTATATTGGGTTTCCATGACTAGTTTGGAAGCCCTTCTATAGTTCTTCTCTATTTTGTCCATTTCAAAAGTTGAAAATCCTGATGAGTTGTAGAGAAAATGTATGTCAGATACAATTTCAATGAACTGTTTTATCTTTTCTGGCAGTTGGAACAAGAAGATATGGCAGCAGCACAAACTTTACGGGCAGCTTTCTGCAAGGTAAAACAAGTTGTACATATATGTATACATGTTGTTTGACACATCTTATGTCATTAAACTATTTATCTGTGTAAAAGACACCAGAACTTACCAAAATTTATTTTCTTCCAAGATGAAGCAAGTAAGGTATCTTGATCATCTTGTGTTCCACACTACCACTACTCGTACAAAAACCAGAGAACATTTGAGTGTGTATTAAACAGTAAATCTTTTTGATACAATCAACTTAGTATATTTTTCGCTATGAATAAATCCTATGGACAATTTAATAGAAATATCATACTTAAGAGATCTTTTATTTGTTTAAATCAATGAACCAAGGAAAGAGTAAATTTCCTGTTTATATACTAGTATCAAGTTTATAGATAGGCATAAAAACTTCTTTATGCTTAATTGTGTTATACCAAAACATTTCTCTTTCTTAGTCATTTACTCTGGTAAAGGTCATTTATTGTGGTAGGTCATGGATAATTACCTAATTGAAAATTTCGAGGATCTTATTAAAGCAGTAAAACTATGAAGTTTTCTTTTATTTTTTTTTCTCGCTCCCTTTCACTCAGGTTGAAGCTGTATACCAAGGTTTTGCTTATGATTTTGTGAAGGCCCTGCTGATCAAATCTGAAATCTATAATAAAATAGATATGTGTGAAACTTTACTAAAACTGGAAGGACTTAATGAATCTGAAGGTAAGAAATGAATTTTCTAAGATTTTAGCGCCAAGAAATATTGAACAACATAGATAATTCAAGTTAACCAGTGAACTAGTTTTATCATGTCTTATTCAGAAGAAACTAATTTAAACATTCATTTTTCTAGAGATTTCAATTTGATATATTGTCTTTTTTTACGTAAGAGATTACTGGATTTTTTAAAATCTAAAACTTTAAAAAACAAAGCACTTTAAATCAGAATCTGTCCGATTCCTTGGGAAAAAAAAAAATCTGCATTCTTCACTGCAAATTATTTTAAATATATTGGCAATTGTTCGTACTTATAGAGTTATAAAATTATTTTTCAGAGTTCAAAATAACCCGTCCAGAACCAAGATTCAGAGAACTTAACCAAAGAGCAATCGACCTCAAGAAAATTCTCAGTAAAATTCCAGATCAAATATATGACAGAAAATTATTTTTAGAAGCTATAAAGTAAGTAAAAAATGTTTTTTTTTTTTTGTTTCTATATTCTGTTACAGTATGATTAGGACAAAAGATTAATTGTATAAGTGCATATTGCTTTTACCTTCAGTGAGAAGCCTCGAAAAACATCTGTCTCATCAATTGCAATTGAAAAAAAGAGGTTGAGAAACCCTGCTGTAAACCATAATTAGTTTTTGAGTACTATTTAATTTGAACCTAATATTTTAGTTAAATTTTAGATTTTGATTTCCTTTACCAGTAGAGCAATAATCATTAAAAATTTGTTTCCTGAAGAATCTTTTGTGCTTTCAATGAATAAATCCTCTGAAATTTTTTTTTAATACTCAACTTGACTCTGGTTGTTAAGCTATGACATTCAGTAAATAGAACAGATTGGAAGTAAAGAATAAGCTCTTGGTGTAAATAATCTTCTTTTCCATTTATGTTTTGTACAAAGAAATATATAAAAGAACATACTTTCCACAGTGCGGTAGTGTTTGCAAATCTGCCTAAAGTTGTACGACACCCATGCCAAGAATTGATTGCACAATCTGCCAGTTACTACACTCGATACACTCAAACATTTTTTGGCACACGCCACCCCCACCCATTCTGGTTGCGTTTTGTAAGAAGACATTTATTAAAGAACATGTTTTATTTTTGCATTGTTAGATATCCAGTTATTTTTCTCTGTGCAGCACTGGGATTCCCTGCTAGTATATACATATATATATATATATATATATATATATATATATATATATATATATATATATATATATGTATGTGTGTGTGTGATATAATTCCCCAAAACAAATTTGTTTCATGCTTTTAATGTGCTTCTCATTTGGTTAAAAAGATTTTGTATTATGTTTTTTTTTTTCCAGAATTTTGTTCTTTTGAAATTTCAAAAATATACTCTTCATTATCATTTGTTCTCTTCACATGGCAAACAGTTAGCGCTCCTATCACATGGAATGATTAGATTGTTCTATTTGTTTTGATAGTATGCTAAATAAAGTTGTTTTTTGAAATCCATTGTTATTTTTATATATCTATGTCACAATTTTGTATCAAATTTATATAAACCATTAACAACACAAATAGGATAAGCTAATCATTCTGTGTGATAGGAGCACCAACTGCTTGCAAAAGAATATTAAGCACTATAGTTTTAAAGGTTACAAATTTCCATATATATATATATATATATATATATATATATATATATATATATATATATGGAGCGAAATAATGGATTTGCAAGACACATCTTTATGTATTTTGGCGAATGATTCAATTCGTTCGGATTTCTATTTAGGACATTATTGAGGGAGTGTCAGGGGGGAAAAAACCTTCTTATTCTGCTTATATTTATTAAAATTTTTTTTTTATTTATTTAATTGTTGATCTCTGTTTGTATTTTATCTTTTATAGGGGAAGTGGATTCCTGGCTAGTTGCTTTAAATTGAAATGTTTCAGACACTTTTCTATCTGTGTCTTTAATATATCAGCTTTTTGTGGTGGGCTTTGTTTCAGGAAATACATCCTCCTACTTTTACCTGCTCCTCCAGTGTTAGGGTTCACTTTTACATACCCTTATTTGTTTGTTTAATTCTCTTAGCATCTATATATCTAAGGTAATTATGAGAAAGTAATTAGTTTGTGCTTATAGTGGCTGGGGGTATGTTAATACTACCAATGATATTTATAGTAATACAGCTTTTACTACTACTATTAATGATAACGAGAAGAATAAGATAGCTATGGTGGTTGATTTTTGTGTACCTATATATGGGAATGTTAATTTAGGTTTTTTATAGAAATTTTGAGTTGGTGTCGTCATTTCACAGCTACTTCATTTTTTATTATCAGTAAGTTTGTTTTTTGGGGTTTTTTGTTTTTTTTTAATGAAAGTGAAAACCTCTAATTTTTCATTTAGGCCTAGGTAGCATGGGTTTCCAATGTTCAGGCATGTGTGCATTAGTTTTAATATTTACTATGGGTGTGAGTCTTTTAGGTCCCTGTAATTAGGGAATAGTGATGCATTGTTTTTGTATTTTTCATCTGAAAAGGATGATGTATTGTTGGCTAATCTTAATTCAAAGGGTGTTTTTGATATTCCTATTTTGCTTTTAAGGGTTTCTCCATGGTTGATATTTCAGCTTGATGTGCAATATTTGATTTGAGATGTTTGTTTTGCAAAGGGCACCTGTTGCTATTTGTACAATTGCAGTCTGGTTTATTGATATTTTCTCCTAGTATTATTTCTTATTACTCTATCATGCTTTTTTGGAAATTGTCTAGACAATTATATCTAATTTTGAGTTTACCTTTGTTGAATATCTTACACATTGGTTTGCTCAAACTGATGAAATCAATGACATTAGTAGAACAGAGCACTTAGCACTAGTTGTAAGATTATTTGATGAAACTTATTTTGTATTCCGGAGTACTTTCTGTCTTTTACTCCCTTGATTAAGTTGGGTGCTGTGTCTATTACTGACACCATTTTGAGCCCTGGATTTGGATTAAGTCATCAATTGTTGACTTCGGATTCAATAGAGTATCAGTTGGCTTTAATCTCTCCCTGTCTAAGGACGTTGGCTTTAATCTCTCCCTGTCTAAGGACGTTGGCTTTAATCTCTCCCTCACTATCGAAGATAAAAATACAGTCATATCTTAAAAGTTAAGATGAGCGGTGTATATTGCACATATCATCCAAGAAAACAACTCAACAATAACTGATTCCTATCTATCTACCTATATGTTTTATTCTATTTTATTTATTTATCTTTTTTTTGTTGTCCAAAAAGAGATTGATAGCAAATTGCCTAGTATGAAAAACTATATCTATAGGATTACACTTTTTTTTGTTTTCTTTCTTTCTTTTTTTCTCCCCTCTGACAGAAAAGATTTAATCATGTCTATTTGGGTGGATATTTATTTCCATTGTTGATTGGTTCCAGGTGAATTGTCAACATTTAACTTGAGTGAATACATCATTAGCACTCAGAATGCACCACTTATTCAGCATTGTCATGGAGAAAGGTTCTAATAAGAGTTTATCAAAGATATTAGAAATTTCATTCCTTAGCATCTTTGTTTGATAAGAGCCTTGGATCTATTCAGAATAGATCTGAATATTTACAGAGGGATTTCAGTTTGTAAAAATGAACAAACTGAAATACAATGTCTGACTTGGTTGGCTTGATCGCAATGAGACAAGACAATGTGAATTTAATCTAGACTACTTGATTTTAATTCTTACCAGCAATAATACCTGGCGTTGTCTTTGGTGGTGGTGGAGGGATTATCGCAAATATGATAATACTTTAGACTCCTGAAAAAGAAATAAGTGTTTGCTTTTGTCCCCTGAAAGGAAGAAAAAGTTCCCACTAGATTTTCACACCTAAAGATGAAAAATATATTCGTCAAATTTGACCCCTGAAAGTGAAAAGAAGGCTTGATTATGAATAGTTTCCCCTCTATAGAGAACCCCCCTTGATTTTGACCCCTGGAAGGGAAAAAAAGTCCCTTCCCCTTTGAACCTTATAAATGAAAAAATAATTTTCCAAAGATTTAATCCAGTTCAGCTTTACAGTCATGTAGTGAATCGAACCCTGCTCTAATCATGTACATTTTAGGGGTACCTTGAATCATTAGTTCCATGTGTGATGCATTGTTTGGAAGAAGGCAAACATAGTCACAAACTTTCACAAATATGAATATAAGAAAACCATCGAGTGATTGTTGCCCTATATTTCTATTTGCTATAGATGAATGCTTCCAAGAAAGAAAAAGATTTAGCTCAAATAATAGTAATCAATGAAACACAAAAAATGTCATAACATTGCTCATTTAGATTTTATATTTATTAAAAAAACTTGTCAATTTAATAAAATTCCTGAGATCATAACAAGACTTGATCAAATTATAGTGAAAGAATGTTTAGATATTTAATGAAGATGGAGCAAAGCATGACTTGAGTTCACAACAATATACTAACACAATATCCTTGTACTTTTATTTGTGATATGACCAAAATATTGCCATTAACCCTGCAATATGCTTTGAATAATATTGGAACTTATATCTTGATTAGTTGAAGAGTTGGTTGAGCACATATTTGTTTTAATAGAGAAAAGCCAAAATCCTTTTAACCAAAAGAAATTGGATTGTGTCTATGCGTGTGTATATTATATATATATATATATATATATATATATATATATTATTGTGTCATCCACAGACAGCTGTTTTGATGTATTACATCTCTTCAGTGTGGCTATAGACTCTCCATCATCCCATCCAGTACCACGAAGCAGGATTGAAACCTTCGCTTCAGACCCGGAGGCCAATATCCTACCTCTGAGCTACAGAACTGGACAGTCAGTAAGGCTGAATTTAAGCAATATGTTTATTTATGCATAAATTCCCCATATACCAGAGTGCTCTATTCCTATGGAAGAGCATTAAATAAACTTACAATGGATGAGTTACCTCACTTATATATATATATATATATATATATATACACATGAAAACTTTTCAGTATCAGTATTCTCTACTGATTATGAATGTCTTTTCTATTTTTTTTTTTTTCTTTATTTCCTAGGGATATTGCTAATGCCATACGACTTTTATTGGATTCAGTGAATGAAGTAACAGCCTATGAAACTCTCCAACAAGATGGAAAACAGGTATTCAATACTTCAACTTTGCTTCCACTTGATTTCTGAACTCTTTGTAGATTCTCATTTACTGCTGCTGAATATGTCAGCATATTTAACTTTCCAATTGACCAGAAATTGGTTCATCTTATTTTAACAGAATTGTAATCTTTCAGTAATTACTAGGTATAGAATTATTTTACTATTGGGTTGATGTAAAATTCCACAGAAGCTCCATATAGGATTCCGAGGTAATTCCTTATTACAAACTGCTCGTATCTGGAAACTGTTACTGCTCAAAGCTACAGTGAGCAATTGACTTGTTTGAATGCTACATTGAACCAGAAAAAGAGCTTTTTTTTTCCGGACAAGGGAATCAATTGGTGATTTGGTTATGACAACAACTGTCCTCTTGTTGCAAATGCCATGCAGCTCATGATCATGGATCTGGGATATGAAACTCTTTCACATGTGGCATGTTATCGAGACCTTTCTAATACCCACATGTAGCATGTTCTCCAGACCATCATACTATTCTCATGTAGTATATTTTCTAGACTTCTTTCATTCTATGCAGCAGTTCCGACAGGTTGAAGACATCAAAAAATTTTATTCAATCAAAACCAGACTTCATCTTTTCTGATTGAATATACAAGTCACCTGAAAATTGGTATCTGGTTATAAGAAGTTAGGGAAAATACTTGGTTGAATGAAAGAATTAGTCAAAAATAAAGTGGTGAAAAATTTTGCACCAACCTAGTATTTGGAGAGACTGTGGAAAAGAAAGAAAATGTAAGTCTTCTATTGTCGAAAGAGTATTTACACAAAAATCCACTCAAAACCCAGGATTTAATGTAATAAATGGAAACTCCATTTGTAAATGAAGCCAATCGCTTCAGAAATTTTTTTTTTTTCAAAAGTTCACATTTCCTAACATTACCAATCAAAACCTTGTTAGCCTAAAATTTCTCGTATAGTTTCAATGATTTATTTACTTCACAAAATATTTGCCAATTTCATTTCCTTTCAAAAGTGAAACATTCTGGTAGATATTATGGTTGGCTGGAAGAAAACTTCAAAACAATCTTTATTTTCCTGAATGAATAATTATCATTTTTTTTTATCTCCTAATTTGTTTCAATTCAAAATTTTTTTTCAGACTCTTGGACACCGAAAGAAAGAATTCATAAAATATTCCAAACGTTTCAGTACAACCCTGAAAGATTATTTTCGAGAAAACCAGTGAGTTTCTTTTTAATCCAAGTTTCATCCATATTGTAATAATTCAATATTTTGATCTGTTTTCAGAAAAATGTAATGTTACTATATATATATATATATATATATATGTGTGTGTATATATTTGGACACCATTTTGTTTTGACTTCTGGAAATATGTTCCAAAGTTACATCATTCACTGTTGTAGTTTATTAAATCTATTGAAATTTTCTCAGTAGATTTTGAATTACATTAAAAATATAGTAAGGTAACTTTGATTTGAGAACCTTTCTGTGTGTACCTCACAAAGAAAAGGAAAATCCTTTTATGTGAAGGTTAATCAGGCACCCTAATGATTAACTCTCTACATAAACCGATGACTTGAATTTTGTGATAACTTTCGTAAAACTCAACCAATTTCATTAAAATAGACAAATATATTTCTGCTGTAGCAAAATTGAACATAGTTTAGTTACACATGGGTACATGCCACTATTCATTAAATGAAGCATGAGTTTACAAGATAATTATTCAGTTCAATTTTTAATGTTTGACGTCTCAACTTGATTGAAAATTTAAAAGTATTTAAATTAAACTAGCCACCTTTTACTTTTTAAGCTAAAGCCCCCAGAATAATAGCAATTGGAGGTTTAAAAATTTAGTTCTAATTGAAAACTGGCTCAATGAATTTTACGATAGATTTCCAATTATTAAATTAGAGTGGTCAGCAAATAGGAAAATCTCATCCCACTCCTTTAATCAAAATGAGCTTGGATTAAATGGATGAATACTGAGCTGCCAAGCCAGTCAGGCTATGATTTGCTTGGGGATCACTTTGATTGATTAGATTTTTGTTCTCACCCAGGGACCAGCCTCTGACTTTGATGTCTCATCTGCATCCTTCATACTGAATCAAGAAAAGCAATATTTCTCATTGTCTTCCACCACTGCATTAAAGTGGCAATCTATCAAATTTGTCTTACGTAAAGAGAATTAGATGTTTGCTGTTCAACATCACAGAAATTTTGTCCTTCATTTTTGATCACAAAAAAGTGTTTCCAAAGAGATCTGTATAATATTCTAATCCAGAGGCCATTAGAACTTATCTTTCTCCTGAAATGACAATTAGTGTATGTATGTGTGTGTAAACTAATTTCATGTCATTCTTTGTTTTACTTTCAGGAAAAAGGATGTATTTTTGAGTGCCAATTACCTTGTCAATCAAACCAACCTGATAATGAAGGCTGTCAAGGCAGTTTACTAACAGTAGCAACAACATTCAACAGAATATCAGCTGGCTTTCAAGTGGATCCTACATCAATGCCATCACCTCAACCGTTGTCCATCTTCCATTTCACTAATTGTAGACACCATCCCCATCCCTATATAATCAGAAAGGTTACTTGGTGAACTATCAAGGATACTAACAAAGAAAGAAAAAGAAAACTCTTTTGAGAGTGCATCCTTACTGTATATAGTTTTGTTTCTCTTTATTCTAACTGCATACTTGATTGATGCTTTTCACTGAACACATTCCATTTTTATATTTTCCATTGTTTTTTTTCTCTTTCCATCTTTTATTTTTATACCATTTAGTTTTGTCTTTTGCTTCTTTATTGAATCCAGATCAGCTTTTTCTAATACTACTTTTATATTTATTACATTACTAAATTTAATTAGTTGTAATTTTTTTTTTTTTTTTTTTTTTTTGTGATAAAAATTTATATTCAGGAAAATTTGTAATAGTTATATAAGGAGATTCATTTTTTATTGTTATGATATTTTCTTTTTAATGTCTTTTTATGGTGTGAGTTAAATATTTTCTATGATTTTCTTGAAAATGTCAAATTTAACAAACTTTTGTCTAGTCTTATTTGTTCAAGATTAATCTCAGTAACTTATTTATGGAAATGCGTTTAATAGCAAGTTCTTGCAACTTTTATATTTTGCTGAAACTGTTTTGCCTGAATTTAAATCTTAAAAAGTATACAGTGAAACTTCTAACATTCTCAAATATTGCAACAAACATTTGAAACTGAATTGTTGAAAAATTTCAGTGCTACAAACTGCCTTTTTATACTACATTATTCAGTATAATAATAGGGAATTTATTGATAAATGTAATTCGAAGCTTGTTTACTTGTCTATTATGCAACTAATCTTCAGGATTTCTTTATTACATTAGTATTATATCTTTCAAAATCATTAGTTTACATCTTGTGTCTACATTTTTGTTCTTAGAAATAAGCAATTTATCATGTAATATTCATGATTGGCTTCAGTATTTTGTTAAACTGCAGTTTTAATATTCAAGTTATAAAGGAAAAACATCTCATTTGGCACTGAATAGAACATTACTGCTATTTTCTCTTTTGCTTCCTCTTGGTGCTCTATATAGCAATACTTTCTAAATTTATAATTGACCCTATATGATAAATTGACTGAAAATTCTTGGTTACTGACCATTCTTTTGATACAAAATCTGCTAGTGTGGCCAAGAAAAGTTAGTCATAGAGCAGTTGTATCTCTTAATCACGCACAGCTTTTCTGTCTACGTATTTGACAGAAACTATTGACAAGCCATATGGTTCTACATGAAAAGCTTTTATCTGCCTTGTCATTTTGCTATTAAAAGTGATAGCCATCTAGACCTTGAGCAAGTCTTTCATCTTTTGATGTCAGTATGATGTTATACTGATGAATAATGGGGGCATAAATATCTTGAAGAACTGAATTCCACCCAATTTTGTTTCAATTTTTTTTTCTAAATGCATATAATTATCTTTTTGTAATAATAATAATAATAATTATTATTATTATCATTAGGAAATTCTGCCGATTCCAATATTTCCTGTTCTTGAAACTTATGTACCTCTCATTATTGAAATTGCCTCATGATCCTGTCTTTCAACAGAACATAACAAAGGGCATACATTCTAATGGTAGCTGATGTATATTGAAATCATAAGCCACTTATCTATTTGTAATGAATAATAAATGAAAATTGTTATATAGAGTGATATCAAAATCAATTTGAATGTGAATATCTGTCAGTTGTCTTCTAATAGTTAACCTTTTCATGTCATTGACCATCTTTTAATTAGGTCCATTTGTTACCGATAATAACTATGTAATTTTGATATGCATTCACTTGATGAGTAGCTTGTTGCTACTCCAATATTTACAGACGCAGATTTTATTCTGTTGATATTTTTAATCCAATCGGCCATATTCACCCATTTAGTATTTAAAATGGCTGTTTCCCCAAAATTACTAAGTCCTCATTTACTAAATATTTTAGCTTGTATATTTATTTAAATTAAATCAAATATTTATGGAGAAATTTATTCAAGTGTAAGAATTTTGCTTCCAAAATATTTTTTTAATAAAAGTTCTATTGACAATAAAACATTAATCTCCATAGTAATAGTGGGATTCAAATAATTTTATAATCTAGTCATTTTTGTCTAAAAAATGCATTAGCTAAACTGATATTAAGTCTCTGAAGGAGAAATTGAAATACATTTTCCAAAATTATGTATTTTTGTAGATATTAGCAATTCATGATA